>CM023099.1:22528273-23113300 GCA_013103745.1 Gardenia jasminoides | reverse complement strand
GATGGTAGATGGCGTCAACTTCCATCTTTGCAGTGCAGTAAATATATCCAGCTTCTTTATAAACTATATAGGCTGTTCTAGGGACCCCTACTAGATCTAACTTCCCATGATACACAATTCACGTACACTTTATTGTAGTTCGATGCATCTAACATCATTAATTACAATTGCCATGCAAGTTGGTTTTCTAAAATCTGTCGTTGGTTTTGATAATGCTTAACTTGAACATAAGATATACAAGTGTAGTTGTTTGGTGTTAAGGTAACCACATGGTATTAGCTAATCATGGATTCGCGCACTTTCAACTCTCTTCGACAATGCCACTTAAGTGGAATTTTGCATGATTATAAACAAAGCGTAATATATGTAATAGAGCTCATACTATGGATCCATCATTGAGTACTTGAGATTAGGATCTTCTTGTATGTTACACACAAGCTGGAAAGGGCCAAGAAGGCCAATGTTAACACACATGACAAAGTATTTACTTGACGGTGCAAAGAAACCACAGTTCGCCACAAAGGTTACCGTACATAAGAACACTAAATGGCGGGTTATACCTTGAGAGCACATACATTGCCTTGTGACGAGGTTATTCTCTTAGGGTCCACAATCTGCAAGCGAAGAATGGCGTGGTATTGTGCAAGTGTTATTTGCAGATCTCATGTTGATTACCTTGCATTGGCGTTGGGTATGGAGATGGATCTGGGAGGGTGTGAAATAGGGACCTCGACGAGTACCTCTACTTCCATCATATCTACTTGGTGTGGCGTGCCATGGACGTATGGTGCCCCTAACCACGGGATGGCACCAGTGCAAAAAATCCACAGTGGAATTAGCTTCACCACCACGAAATATAGAAGGCCCTTGTGGGTTTATGGGAGTTGGTGGAGGGGCAACCCTTTGGTATTGGAACCTAAGATGCCGGAGACTTTCCAGTGGAAAGATGCCATTCCTCTGACCGGTTGCTTTACCTCATGCGTCGGAAACTTCGTGTTTTGGCGGCTGTCCGTATATCCTTCCACCAAACCAAGGCATGGCATTGTGTTCCTTTTTTTTATTGTATCACAACATTACGCCGGTGTACAAATATTAAAGACTCGATCACGTTTACTCCCATTCGTTTAGTATACAAGATTTGCATATTATTCTATTTTGTATTTATTGTACACCGCTTTTCTTACTCTTGACTAATTCAACAAACATTTTTTGCCTATACTTATGATTAATGAGTAACATTATGTAACAGGACATTAGAATAACTTATTAACATGATAGAAGCGTTTTGAATTTCTTCGTAATACATGGAAAATCCACATTTGTCCAACTTTTAAGTGTTATTAATTTTAATTCCACATATTTGCCAAAAGGCAAGACACATTTGTTCGACATGTAAATGAGTCGTAAACTTCTTAGGGTTACACAAGTTGACAATTGAATATCCACAATTATCCATACAAGCAACTATTATAATATGTATCATTTGCTGTAAATCGGACAATTTGTTTGTTTGGGAAAAAATCGTTCTCCGCTCTTTAGTTTATTACTATACTAAGGCATTCAATAAGCTAGACAACAAAATTGATGTATGCGATCATAATAATTTTGGTAATATTGTGCATTAAAATATAAATTCTGGTCATTCTCTAACATAAGCATTATGGGAGGCAATTGAAAATTCTTCAAATTTTAACGATGGAATGTTAAATACCAAACCGCATGGTTGCTTCTACAAAACCTTCCATTTTATTAGAAGCTTTGGCATCAACATTATGGCCAGATTTATTCTTGCACATCAGTTTCACCTTTGTATGTGGGGCCCAAAAATTTTGTTCTTCAAGTACATGTTGTATAGAGTAGTTACATCAGTATGCATTTGTTTTCATGCCTCACCACGTGGTCCAAGCTTGTTCATGTTGTGGATAGGACTATGTATACATTCTGCCTTCTACCTAAAGCGGGCGTAGCAATGCTTCAACACGATGTAAATCCACCTCAACATGGTGTTGTACCATTGGGCGGCATGGATACTTGAACTTTTATGCGCTTTAGTGAGCAAAACAAACCCATTTGTGCATTATGGGTTACATAGTTGAATGAATTGCTTAATTGTCATCGGTTACTTACAAGAACATGATTTTTTTCAACAGCGACCAGCTACAAAATTATGAAAATATGTGCATACTAAACAAGATATGCATACAGGTCGACGCTTGATGTCTACAAAAAATAATGTTCCGGGTTTACAAGTACTTGCCAATGAAGCATCCCGTTGTTCGTGAAACAAACTATCCCACAACCATTCAAATAAAATTCCCAAAAGTCAACAATATCACATAGGCATTTTAAGATTGCGCCTTATGCTCGCGCCCTTAACCATCGGCAAGGTTGAATCGCTGCGATATTTGAGCAGATGCAATGATGTGGGCTTCTAGCATTGTGCTCGATGCACACCGAGTTGTGTAAATCCGCAGCTTGACTTGTTAACATTTTCAGTATGCCGAAACAAAGTAATCATAATTGCGCATTCTAGTTGCCCAAACATGTTTACTTTGCTGAATCTAAAGAGGATATGTTGCCAATCTCGATAAAGCCGCTCTGACCTTTCATTCCAGCTCTAGGAACGCGTCATGTGAAGACACCACCTATCAAACTGAACATCGCAATCGAGCAATGAAGACATCAATGTTCAGCTGCAGCAACAAAATAAATATGAACGCCGATATTTTTTACTTGGCAAGATTAATGATAGAGAGATAAAGCATATTACACTCTTCCAATTGAGTGATGGGGGACATTAGCAAGCGTAAACTTAAAACAGTTGAAGTCATTTTGCTGCCATCACCAACATCCCAAAAGCTGCGTTTACGTCAGTAAGCATCGACAATCGGTATGGTATGTAACTATTTTTATCGATCAATGAACGGTGTAAAAAAGCGATTATATACCATATATAAACGTGCAGAATACGCGCGTTAGCACTTTTAGCTTGTGAACTGCTTGGATCTGGGAGGAAGACGCTTTGCGACATCGAATGAATACACATACCGTGGCCCTCTCTGTACCGGACGGGACAAGTATCTCGCGCGTAAGTGGGTTTAGGTATTCAATCCATGCTTATTACTCGACCTCTTTACCAATTTGATACACACAAATTCAGTGAGTTAATTTGAAGACACACAAATGGGTTGTCCTTACTAATGACAACTAATTGGATCAATCCTCCTCTTAAATGATATTTTGAATGCGACTTCACAAGTTTAGCGGTCAATCTTGTATTTGACACTTTTTTCAAATTTTGCCAAATTCAAAATGCCATCCTATAGCCATTCCGCGTTGGGATACGCAGTTATAAAACACAAATGTGCTAATCGCATATAATAAGAAAACACAATTAGGCCCATTTGATTTCCTCGAACTACCAGCGGCCATTTACCCTTGATACTCACAATAGCAATGGGATCCATAATATAGCGGCTTCTCTTGCTGTGCAGGTTGTTGTTCCCACCCTAGTTCAGCAGCCAAGTGAACATGTCCACGACCTGCTCATTCACCCAATTGCATCCAAATTAGGACTTGCTAATTACATCACTAAAGTCAGGCTTGCACCATTTATGGTGAATAAAAACTATCTCAACCAAGAATTGTTATTCAATACTCACCTGTTCCAACTTACGCATGCGGGCAAGTTGAGTGTTAGGTGCGTCCGTGTGAACCCATTTGGAACATTTGAACAACTGACTCTCTAACATGTCCATCACCAACAGTAGTTTAGTTTGTGCTGTTCAACCAGGGTTATAAAAAGTTTCTAAAGATGACCGAATATTCAAATATATACTGTAAAATTTTCGGTATCCATTTTATGACATTTTCTATAAATAAGTTGTACTACACTAGACCATACTCTCCCATAAGTACATTGCATAAAGCCATACTTTGGATCTTTCTCGGGGTCCCATGCATATGCAGCCATCTTTTTATCTTACAAGCTGACAGTGACATGTGATGGAAGGACATATTCAGTCGATCGCACCATTGTACTCTTCTTTGTCGCTTGTGTTGGTCTATGTTGCACCTTCATCTCTGCTGTTTCTGAAATACAAGATGACAGTGTTATCGTAGGGAAGAAAAGTTTTGTAACAGAAATGAAACTATATATGATGATGTAAAAACTATGTCGTAAATAGATTCTTTCTGTGTGTAAATGTTTCACCAATTGAATCGCCTTGTGATATAGCAAAAACCACTAGTAATGGGAAAATTTTTAGTTCTTCCAACACACTTATGATTGCCTTGCCATTATTCCTCCAATTCAATGGTCTTTTCAAACGGACTTTCAAAGCATTGCACTATGGAGCACCAAGTTCAATATGGTCTATGACACCAACATATAGCGTCAACCTAATATTACAAACATATGTGCATGGCCTTACTACATTTGAGACTTACATTCCAACACTTTATTCTAACCTTTCCAGTTACAGGTATATGACCACAACATTCTTGGCGGTGGTGGTGATGTTTCAACGGAACTCTTATTTCCAATTTTGGGTGATGGCAGTTGCTGTGCCCTTTGCCTTTTGCTAGCACCTTCGACAGGCCCTGACCTTTGGCTCTCCTGCATATTTTCCATTTTTTTATCTGTAATTTCAGTGGGTGTCTACATTTCTAACCCTGTGTTCAAAGTGATATCCTCATTGGCCAGATTTGATACTGGACTAGCATTTGCATGACTGTGTATTGAACCATCCCCAGGTCCTATGTTGTCCACTCCATTGCTGGTCGGGTTTGTTGTCATTTCTTCCCCAACACCACTGCCATTGCCTATGCCTCCTACCTCATGAACGTTGTCATTTATCCCCATGTCTACTTCACGGACATCTTGTCCCCCTTGTGATTGCCCGCTATCATTGCCGCCACTATCATCAGCGCTCATGCCTTTGTCCAGATCTTTAGTAGACGCTGCTCCTTTCTCATTCTCGTCCTTTGTATCAGCTTCCTTGTCTGCCCCATCTTCTGCCAATTTGTATTCTAAATTTTCTTTACTTCCCATGTCCATATCTACTTCTGCCAATTCCCACATTGGTGTTTTTCACTTGTCAATTGCTTCCGCAGCTGGTTCACGCACTTGTTCTTTTCCCTTAGTCACATGTTCTGTGGCGGTACGGGATGTTTTTGCCCTTGGATGAGCGGCAAGCGTTTCAGCAATCTTCAGTAATCGCCTTTGATAGGCAACTGTCATGCTATACAACTCTGCCATCTCCATCTGCACTCAATTTGTCACACAAATTTGCCTCATCAGGTTGTTCACCAGTACTCACATGTCAAATATAGTTTAGCCTAATTGCCTATGTAGTATGTTTAACTACGCAAGCACGCGCCACACCAAATATATGCATCAAACCTTCTAACCAATTTGTATTACATAAGCCTTGACAACTACAATTTTCTTCGATGCCCGTTCTTAAAATATTATTCTTTCACTGATCAAGGCAGGACTCGGAGCCCAAACGATTGTCAGGAACAAAGTTTGAGCCGGATTTGTTTAAAATGCACATGATGTAACTCTGTATGCACACTATGCAACTCACTTTCAACAAAGCGTGAGTGTAAACAACAATTATGTGGGCGGTATTGACATCTTTGTGCAAAACGATGCACATATTGAAATTTGGGACTTACATGGAATTTGGTCCTTTCTAAAACAAACTTTGTGTAATTCTGTATACACACGATGCAACTCACGTTTAACAAAGAGTAACTGTAAACAACATTTATGTGGGCACACTATGTGCTGTGAATAACGACGCACACATTGAGATTTGGGACTTACGTATGAATGCTCCTTTTCTAAAACTAACTTTGTGTAATTCTATATGCACACGTTGTAACTCACTTTCAACAAAGAATAACTTTAAACAACATTTATGTGGGCACACTACATGCTATGAAAAAGGATGCACACATTAAAATTTGGGACTTACATAGAATTTGGCCCTTTCTAAAACAAACTTTGTGTAACTCTATATGCATACGATGCAACTCACGTTCAACAAAGAGTAACTGTAAACAACATTTATGTGGGCACACTACGTGCTGCGAATAACGATGCACACATTGAGATTTGGGACTTACGTATGAATGCTCCCTTTCTAAAACTAACTTTATGTAATTCTGTATGCACACGCTATAACTCACTTTCAACAAAGAGTAACTTTAAAAAACATTTATGTGGGCACATTACATGCTCTGAAAAAGGATGCACACATTGACATTTGGGACTTACATATGCATGGTCCCTTTCTAAAACAAACTTTATGTAACTCTGTATGCACATGACCCAAGTCACTTTCAACAAAGAGTAATTTTAAATCACATTTATGTGGGCACACTACATGCTGTGAAAAAGGATGCACACATTGACATTTGGGACTTACATACGCATGGTCTCTTTCTAAAACAAACTTTGTGTAACTTTGTATGCATACGATGCAACTCACTTTCAACAAAGATTAACTTTAAAGCACATTTATGTGGGCACACTACATGCTGTGAAAAAGGATATACACATTGATATTTGGGACTTAGATATGCATGGTCCATTTCTAAAACAAACTTTGTGTAACTCTGTATGCACATGATGCAACTCACTTTCAACAAAGAGTAACTTTAAAACACATTTATATGGGTACACTACATGCTGTGAAAAAGGATGCACACATTGACATTTGGGACTTACATATGCATGATCCCTTTCTAAAACAAACTTTGTTTTTCCATATGCCTATCCATTATTCTGTTTCACCTATTACTAGCCCTACTAACGCATTACGCTAGTCGCATGGTCGTCTACTTTATTCAAAGAATTGTAGATATATTTCCATATACTTCATTGGAATTGGTTGAAGCAAACTTACTGCAACGTCATAGTGGCTGCTGTCCATCATCGTCCCAACCAGCTCATGTGGGAGTTCGGTGATCCACGCGCCTACCTCTGGCTCTACTACATCATGTTTCCCAACCTTCAACAACAAAATATAAAAATTTTGAAGTAAATACATACATGCACATCCGTACATATTCACTATATACTTGTTAACTACTATTATTTTCCTTACCAACTTTTCTTTTCCATACCCTCTGAGATTTTTGATCTCTATAGCATCCCTTTCCCAGATAAGCATATCTGTCCACGCCATAACTCTTGATGTAGTTCTTGGTATATTATGCTTTAGTATTGCCACTCGATCAAGATAGTGTACTTGCAATACAATATTCGAGTGGCTTCAGTAATTTTCACCAAACATACTATTCGGCAATGCACCAATCTTGTCATGTGCTTCATCGTCACTTTTTGGATTTGATTTTCATCAATACAATTCAACTAGCAGTACTACTCTTATGCATTTCATATCTTTGTACAACTGTCAACTTATTTCCATGCATGAATACTTCAATACATTATTTTCAGTCCCTACATTGAGTTTCTATCCTTACCAGTAGGACAAATATGCATCCCTCAACATATTGGTGTGCATTTTCACCTTTCTTCTAAACCTCAAGTACCTTGTTGCATAGTGCATTTTGAACGTACTCTGTTCAATTCAATCGTATCAGCTGATCAACAGATTGTGTGCAGCCCCATAGCCGTATTCTGTGCTCTGCCCTGGTGCTTGGAGCTAATAAACACCCACATGCAAATGCTATGAATAGTCGTATGAACTTATCTCCAGCATCCATTGTTACCAGCTTGTTCGGTAGCTCTTTCCACTTGTATGTTCTCTGACTTGGCACGCAGCCCCCATCTTTACTGTTATCATCATCTTTCACTGGTGTAGGGCCTTCGTGTAGGAGTCCCAAGATTACACTTATGTCTTTTCTTGTTAAGGGTAGCACGCCATCTCCTTGTAGCTGTAAGCAACTTAATGTTGGATTAAAGCTGTCGACTAGCTAGGTTCCTATGCCATTTGGAATACTGCATCACTGTATGTCTAGCAGGCCTCCAAATCCTATATCTCTGATCCGTTGCTTCTTTGTTTCATCAATTTTTGAGGCTAACATGACTCTGATTTAGTGAGCACCGGATTGTGTACTTCTGAACGTGCAACAAGTTTCCCATTTTATGCGTTCGGCCACAACCACTTTTTAAACAACTACATAAAGCATCTTAGCGGCTATGGTTTGTGTTTACCTTAGGCTTTACCTGTGGTTTTGAGATTATTGGCTTTCCAAGACGAGCCATTTCTCTCTTGTACTCTTCTTTTGCTTTCTTGTACTCCTCCTTTCGCTTGTTTACATCTTCCTCACTTAGCTTTTCGTATGCAACTTTGGCCATTTTATTGTACTGCAATATAATCGATTGCATTATATCGCCTTCCTATTTCCACCCTTGTGTGTTTTTCTTAACCATACATAGCTTTTGGTTCTTTGCACTATTTATTTAGCTTTTCTACCATACCTCTGTCACCTTAACTCCCTTCGTTGGGACGGTTGATGATATTCCTTCTGCTCACAAAAGCAGAATAAAATATTTAACCGGCTGTAGCGTTTACTACTATTTCATAATCACATCTGTTACCCAAACTTCATCCACGGTTTAGTCTTGGTTTCTGGTCTCACTTGTTCCCTCTTCCTCTATTTCTTCATTTTTGCCTGCTCTATCCTTCCTTCTTCTCCTTCTTTTCTGTCTCATTGTGCCCCTACTCATGCACATTATTGTCAAATTATTTGCAATCACCTCCTTGCTTGAAGCAATGCATACACATTAATGTCAATCCACTTAATTTTTCAGTTACTGTTGCTGCCTCTATTTTGCCTCTGCTGCTTTGCCCTGCTTCTTCTTTCTCTGCTTTACTTCTTGAACTTCTCGATCTCTTTTTTGCCATCTACAATAATTTTCCACACACAACTACATTTAAATTTTCATTCAAACCTCCCTTTCTCCCCCAAAAAAAATATCTAATAGAGCCTATGCATTTTATATCATTTACAAATTTCACTATCTGTTATTCTATCTACAGCCTACCAATAGAGCCTACCAATATGTTATTTTATCTACCATTAACCATCTAAATAATGAGTTATTCTACCTAACATTTTCACCCACTAATTTGCTATACTACCACTTGTTTGATGTTCGCCTTACATCTTTTCTTTGGTTCTTGTATGTATCAGATTGGCATTTTTTCCCAACTTTCTGATTTGTAACGTTCATCCCATTGCATGTCAGTCATTATTCACTTACCGTATGTTCTATCCACCCTCCTATGTTTCTGCAACCCTATACTATATATGCCTGTACCCGTTTTCTTTCACTATGTATGTGTACCAATACAGTGTGTGTGTATGTGTGAATATCACATAGTAAAACTAATATGCACCTGGACTAACATTATATATGCCACACAGTAAAACCAAAGTGCACCTATTCTACATGCCTTCAAACTCCGATAGCCATGTCATCATTTCTCCAAGCACTTGGCAGGCAAAGTTTTCCTCGTCTGTTCCCCCCACACAATATTCCAAACCCCAAACACTGCGACACCTACCCACAAGCTGAAAACCTCGATTTGTTCAAAATAAACCAAATACAAGTAATTTGCCCATTTCCGTTCATAGCATTGTAAAGCAAATACGACTACAAGTAAGGGTTCTTCCATATGTAGTCAAATTTTTCATACTTAATCTTTGTCTTGCCATTTTTCTTACCTTGCTTTGTTATTCTAACTCTGGTGCTCTGATGCCCCAATATTACCATCTTCCGTTGCATTGCTACTTCCCCCTACTGGACCCCTGAATCCTCACCAACCCTGGGTCTGGAGAATTCATCACCTCTGCCGCCGCTACTCGTTCCCCGATGGCAGTGTGTGTCAATCACTTTCTTTGATTCCGCCTTCTTTTTTTGGAAGTTACACTTTGCCAATGTGTTTTTTCGTGTGCTGTTATGTCTTGTCTTGCTCTGTTCTCCGATTTTGGGAGGCAGACGAAAGGGCACCTTTATTTCTAATGTTTGGTTTGAGCGGGAATTGCATTGACGGTCACCACACTTATAACGGACACTGTTCAAATTTTTATTTTTTTTCCCGCTTGTTTTAAAAATGACGTCATTTTTAGGTCCTCTTCTCCCTTATCGATGTGGCCTTTGCTGGGCCGCTTGTTGCTGCATGTGAGGGAACCGTTCCGAAACCGCTCGCCTGTTGACCGTCTGTACCTCTTGTCCCATTTACAGTGAGCTCGTCAGTGGCGGAGCCACGTTATGTTATGTTCAGGGTGGACAATTGTTCCTTTCACCTTTGCAAAATTTAAAGAGTAGTTACAAATTTATGTTTTTATTTCCTTTACATCAAACCCCCCCTCCCCCGAAAAAAAAGGCCCAATATCATGAGAAATCCTCATTCCCCACACATTATTTCTCTAAACAACAATTTTTTTAAACATCTCTCCAATAATACAAATATTTTAAAGCAATTATAATGCACAATCGATTACTACTTGAATAAGAAATAACTTGAATAATCCACCAACACAAAAAATTCATGATAAAAGCATTATCTTTAATTAAATTTCTCTTCACATAATAACTATATTAAGGTGTATTATATTCCCCCCCATTGGGCATAAGTCCTGGCTCCACCGGTGGAGCTAGTAATTGCTATACATAAAAATTACTCTCATACATAAAACTTGAAATGAAATTACACAATAGCTATGATAGTATCACCAATTCACTTCGGTAGAAAGCAAAAGTGAATAACTCTGAGAATTGTGATGTTCATCCACCAAATGTATTACATGAGCCTTAGGTAAGGTTGCATCTCTTTTATGACTTTTGCTTTTTCCTTGAATCTACAAAAAAAACATGAAGTAGTAACTTAAAAAAGCTTTCGCTAGACTTTTGAAAAATTCATCCTGAAGTAGTAAGTTACATCCCATAACAATTGAACAATTTACCATGTTAACTGGTTTGGCTTTTTTTTTTTCCCCTTTTTTCTTAAAATGAAAATCTATAAAAGAGCAATTAAAAGGCCAGAAAAGATTAACAGAGAGGAGCAGAACATATAGAATGACAAGAACTTCATCATCATAATAAAAGTTCATATAGTTATTGAGCAGAAGAGGAACGAGTACATGACATTAAGCCAAAGAGAAATAAACTAACAGCAAAATGTTCCCGACTCCTGAACAAGTGCTCAAAGAAATACATGCATTAGTTAAAAGGCTTTCCAGTTGTACTTTTACTATCTAGTTTGAATTCCTGGAAATATATAACTATAGAAGGCATAGGAAAAGGTCCACCAAATGAAAAGGCATACAGTTTAGCACTTTGAATCTAGACATAGTTTAACACATTGAGAAAAAACAATGCATGCAACGAAAAGTACCAGAGTAGAGAGCAATTTATCCATAATCAGCACAAATCATGGTCACTCCGAGTGTTGTCCTTGTGGTTCTTAGCTCTAATGCTCTCTTAGGGGTATATGTCAGTGAAATTTGTTCTCGACATTTTGGGTTTGTTTGGTTCAATGCAAAACTTTTTCCCAAGGAAAACATCTTCAATGAAAATCATTCTTCTAGAAAAAAAAAGTTCACTTTCCATTGATTTTCTTCTGTTTGCTACACTCTTATGAAAATGTTTCCCCAAGCTAAAACCCAGAACAAGAATATTCCCCTCAAGATTTCTAGTTTTACTTTTGCCACCACTCTACCCACACCTACATAGGATTTTCCATCCCAACTCAAATATTTCTAATCCCCAAAAAATCAGATCAATTGCCAAAAACCAATCACAAATCATACTAACAAAGGCTAAATAATTGATATATTAATAAAAATTGCTTTAGTTGTAAAATCCTTATCATTGATTGAACTATCATATGTAAAATTACCACTTGAATGTTGATGCCCATAATTACTTTAAGTAACTCTTTTTTGTAAGTCATTTTACATAGGAAAGCATAAAACATTTTGCACTAGAAAAAAATTTTCTCAAACCTATCTGGAGCCAACACCAGAAATCCACAAAATATCTTCTGGAAAATGTTTTCAGTCCAAACAAGCAGACCCTTAATTAATCTACAACAATGGAGTGTGCATATAAAGTTGCCAACAATTACACTGCTACAGTTACTGATCACATTTGGTTAATTTTGACAACTGACCTGCTAAGAAACTTGTACAGTTCTCATAGCCTGTGAAAAGACTTAATATGTTTATTTAAGAAAGGATATGCACTTAACTTGTCAATAAGATGACACTGGAGAACCTTGTGATTTTAAATTGCGTATAGTTTTTTTTTTTAACAACTAAGTTGCTTTTTGTGCACCTCCTCTATGCTTAACTACAATTGCATGAATCAAAGCAGGGAGGCTTCAAATAGCCAAAAAGGAGATAGAGAGCTGGTGGAACAACACCTTGATAAGGATGGCTAGCTAGTATACTATGATGGTAATATAGGGCACTTTGTTGGCAACCAAGCAAGAAAGTACCACACATGGAGCATTGCATGTACACTGGGGGGGAGCGGGATTGGAGCATTTCATGGTCCTCTTAACTTGTTAAGTAATCTTTGGTGTTTCTACATCTCTTGAAATAGTTCCTTTTTGGCTAAGCTGAGTGAAGGAAAGGACAGAGGGGCTTGTTTTCACTATGCGATCTTTCACTTTTTGCAAGCATAAAACTGTGGCTCAGAATTTTGTACACGCTTGAATCCTAACCTCGTAAAAATTGTGTAGGAGGGTTGCAAGCATTGCGTGATGAATTGACTGAGAAAAATATAACCAGCTTAGTAGCATTGGTAACCTTTGCGATTCAGCAAATACTTTCTGTCCTTTTCTTCTGCAATTCTGCAAATCCTTTCCATAACTCTCGTGGAAATATTTGATAAATACTATATTGGGTTTAAAAATTTCTGCTTGCATGGGACATGAATTTTTGAAGTCTTTTTCTTGAGAATGATCTGTATCATCTACAATGTTCTAGCAAAGCGTTTGATTCCACGCAATGACTATTCCATAACATGAAAGCAAAAATTTAAAGTCAAGAAAAATCAAGAATTGGAATACTAACCAAGGAAAGAAATAATGCACAGAGACCTGTTGCACTTCACCAATCAAAATTAAGAGCTTCCTAGCTAGCTTTTAAAGAGGAACAAGGAGAAACCAGTCAAACTTGAGAGGGTTCCAGCTGAAAAACAAGAGCGATGGAAGACAATAACAAAGGGAAAGGCATGCGTTCCCATGTATAGATGAGAGAAAGGAAAAGTTGATCTAAACTTTTTTTGGCACCACCCCCCCCGGGGATGGAGAAAGCAAGAAGTTGGAAAATAGCTAATACATAACAGAGCGACGTTATTGAAACACCCTTACAAGTGCCCTCAATGCACTGAGAAGATCACCTCTTCATCAAAAGGAAAGCTTAAAGCTGTGTTGCTTGTTCACTGGTTATCCTATTACTAGTGCTAATCCAAGAGATTGAGCATTCCATAAACATTGAGTTTAGATCCTTAATATCCTCTACAAGTGAGTGCAATCTGATGTCTTTGGCAGCTCCTGTTCTTAGCATCCTGAGCATTTGTTGCTGTGGTAGGCTAACTTCAATCCTTCTCCACTGTTGTTGCCTAGCTCTGGCTAGTGCAAACTTTATAGCCAATGCCTCATCCATCATCTTGTCTCCTGAAGTATATTCATTCAATCTCCAGATTGCTAGGACTTGTTGGTTCTCATTCTTAGCCATGACACCAATTTCCATTTTGCTCTCTTGTGCTTGAGTTTTCACTTGTACACTTATAACTATTTTGCTTTCTTCCATTTTGCTTCCTTGTTGAAATGTCACTGGCTTTGTTGTTTTAGCTCTTTTTGTTTCTGGCATGCTCATTATACTGTGTTTAGCTATTATCTCTACAAATTCCAACCATTCTCCTTGAGTTTTATGAATTATTTTAATAGGAGGTTTTTGACACTTACCAAATTCTCTCTCATTCCTTGCTTCCAAATTTGCCAAAGTAGATTAACTGTTAGAGATAGATGTTCCATCCCTTCAGGTCTACTTCTAGCTTCCATTAGTGCACACCACCACCTCTTGAGATTTCCCCTTTGCTCATCTAAGCCATCCCACTTGATCAGTGAGATATTCCATACTTCTTGAGCTTTATTGCACTGAAAAATATATGTTCAGCAGTTTCAATTTCCTCCCCACAGCCTTTCAAGAGTGGAGAGCCTTTTCCTATTCTATTGAATACTACCTCCTTCACTGGTAATGCTCCATAAAAGTGCTTTCCATATAAAGAGTTTCAGCTTATGCTTTAGTTTTAGCTGCCACAGCTGCTTCCAAGGCTATTTAATGCCTAAGCTTGGCTCTTCCGTAGCTTGCTTTTTTCTTGCATTGCCTTCTCTTTCCCTTTTGAGCTCCAAGTAAGCTGATGAAGTTGTGTATCCAAAAGTGACCATTTTCTCTGTTAGCTAGACTAATTGGTATCTTCAGTATTCTCTTTGCCTCCATCTCATTGAATAGACTAAACATCAATGGTCTATTCCATCTGAAGTTCTAGATCAATTCCTCTACTTTATTAATCATGCAATTCTGAGGCTTTTGTGAAACAGGCTTGCCTTGATGATTTTTCGGGATCCACTTGTCCTCCCAAATCTTAGGACTTCTTCCATTACCAATCTTCCTTCTTGTTCTTTTCTCAGCCATCTCTCTAACTACCATTAGACTTTGCCATATCGAAGAAGCATTTTTGTGAATTCTGTAATTGAATATTGAATCTCTGGGATAGTACATGGCTTTCAACACTTTACTCACTAAAGAATTAGGCCCTGTAACAAGCCTCTAGACTTGTTTTCCAAGTAATGCTTTGTTGAAATTCTATAAATCCCTGAAGCCTAGCCCCCATTCTTCTTTTCTTGAATCATGTTATGCCATGAGCACCAATGCATTTTCTTCTTTCTTTCTTTCTCACACCACCAGAAGTTGGATATCATGGAGCTTAGTTCTTTACATAATCTGACTAGCAACTTAAAGCAAGACTTGGAGTATGTAGGCAATGCCATTGTTACTGCTTTAATAAGAACTTCCTTCCCTATTGCACTAAGAAATTTGTTCTCCCATTTCTGCATCCTTTTCTCACATCTTTCCTTGACAAATCTGAAAATTTGTTTTTTTTTTATCTTGTTATCACCATTGGTACCTGAATGTTGTCAAAATTTCTGTATATCTCTCTTTGTTTGGCCATGGGAACATTCTTGCTGAAGAAGATGGAGGATTTCTCTAAGTTGACCTCTTGACCAAATCCTTTCCCATATTTCCTCAATGTATGCATCAATTCTTCAGCTTCCTTTGGGTCTGCTTTGCAAAAAATGAGGGAATCGTCTACGAAAAATAAGTAGGTTATTGTTGGACCTTGTCTGCTAATCTTCACTCTTGTGATCTTCTTCTCTCTTTTTGCACTCCTTAGCAAGTTGGTGAAGCTTTCAGCACAAAGCAAGAATAGAAAAGAAGATTGAGGTTCTCCTTGTCTAATTCATCTTTCTAGGACCATATACCCTTTATGCTCCCCATTAATATTAAAAGAATAAGTAACTGAAGAAATGTAGCTCATAATTCATCTAGTCCATTTCTCATAGAAACCCATTCTTTTCATCACCTCCTCAAGAAACTTCCATTCCACCCTGTCATATGCTTTAGACATACCCAACTTCATAGCCAAATACATTTCATTCCCTTGTCTTTTATACTTCACAAAGTGTAGATACTCATGGGATACTATGACATTGTTTAGGATTTGTCTACCTGGGACAAAAGCAACCTGGTTACTACTTATACAAATATCTAGAACTGACTTAAGTCTATTGGCTAGCATTTTGGAAATTATCTTGTAGATGACTTTACAAAGGTTGATAGGTTTGTAATTTTTTAAACTAGTAGGATTGTCAAGCTTAGGAATTAAGGAATTGACAGTGTGGTTGAAGGATTTAAGCATGAAACCAGAATAGAAAAAGCTTTTGATGGTTGTAGTAATGTCATCTTTGATTATATACTAGAATTTCTAGAAGAAAATAAGATTCATACCATCACTACCTGGGGCTTTATTGGGGTTCATAGAAAATACTGCCTTTTTATTTCTACTTCATCTACTACTTGAGTAGATTGTCATTCATTTGCTAAGTAATTGTCTGTGGAATTCCGTCCAAAATCTCATCTAGACAATCTTCTCTAGAGCTACTAAAAAAGTGGTTGTAAAATTGTGCAATGTCTTCTCCCTCCTTTTATTCATTCCCTATCCATGATCTATCATTTCTCTGTAATTTCTGAATAGTGTTCCTTTCCCTTCTACCTTTAACAGTGGCATGAAAAAAATTTTGTGTTCTTGTCCTCCTCTCTCAACCAATTGCACCTAGCTTTCTAGCTCCAATATAGCTCCTCTTCCTTTTATGCCTCATTCAATTGGTTTTTCAACTCTCTCATCCTTACCCTTCCAATAAGCTCATTGGATCTCTTTGTTTCCTCTAGCTGATTTTTGATCTAGATTATCTTTTTTCTTAGCATTTCCTTGAAAAGTGTTTTTCCATCTTAGAAGTGCTATTTTGCAGTTGGTGATCTTTCTTGTGATTTTGAACACCCTAGATCCCTCATACTCTTGATTCCATGCTTCCTTGATCACCTGGTGAATATCTTCCTTCTATAACCATCTTTCATCAAAAGAAAATCTTTTCTTCCTCCTAGTACATTGTGGATAAGTCCCAATCACATTCCATTGTTCTGTTCTCACTTGATCCAAACAGCTTGCACAAATGCCAATGAACCACCAATCATTCTGCATGTCTGAATCTTGAATATAAACTTCAATAGTCATAGTTGATTCCAAAATCTCCAAGATTTTGATGTCATGGCTCCATAGCAATGCCATTCCTCGTGATTTTCCTACACCCTCCGCCATAAAACTCTCCTCAAAATTTAATCTTTTTTTTTACATTTTCCATGTATTTAATCTTATTCTTCGTTTCACTCAAAAAAACTATGCTGGGGGAGAGGGGTTTGGTGGCCTCCTTCAACTGGGGAATGGCTTTGCTGATAAAATGAAGTATTGACTACTTCTTGTATTAGTAGACAAATTATGTCATATGTCAGTCATCCTCTCTCTCGTCTATTTATTCAAAGCCACTTTTCATCCTGCTCATCCATTTCACTTCTAAATTTTCATGAGAATAAAACTTATATACAGTTATTTCACAATCTTGCCTCTTTCCCTCACCAAAATCCAGGTTCATAGAGCATATTTTTCACACATACATGACTAAAAGGGATGTATGCTTCAAATCAGATTTTTGGTCTAGTTTCTTTCTAAAACTCCGCCATTTTGAATTCTACAACATTTGTAAAATTTATGCCACCAAAATTGCATAATATATAGGGTTAAATAAATCATTTAGCGTCTACTTTTCATGTAAAGAACTACACACTAAAGTCTTGTTTATTTAAAATATGACTATTATATCACTTATGGTCTTTTCCAAACGATACTTTTGGGGCAAATTTGGATAGTGGCGTAGCTTCAAGTATTTATCGTAACTTAAATAGCTGTTATCAGGTAAATTTCCCTGGTGTCTCACATTTTGATTCTGATGCAATTGATTTTTTTTACTAAAATTTAAATGGCATGTTGCTTACTTAACATTTGACCGCCTACTTTCATATTAGTTATTGCTTTTGAACAGTAGGTACCAAGGTTAATTGTCAAAATTTTATCTTATTTACTGTGTTTGATGTCATGCTCGTTCCATTATGGTTTATAATCATGAATAGCTGAAAACTCCAATTGGCAATACTCATATCCCTTAAGTTTGAACCTCTTAAGTTACAATAGCAGCATTGGCAGCTACTAATATGCCAGAGTAAACAAAATGGTTTAATTTGGCTGTCAAAAGCTAGGGAAAAGTATCTCGTCACCGTATAAGTTGTATTGGCTTGTTGTATTAACTAAAAGGAAATTCTAGCATCAAACATTACTCAGGTCATCTATAGTAAATCCTAGCATCATATCCTACTCAATTAACTACTCTAAACTGGTAAAACTATTTCTTATGGCACAGACTAGAGTTATTGCTCACTAAATATTAAAATCACTACAAAGATATGCATCACTATAAGTGATTCAATGGGGCTTGTAGAATGACTCATAAATGAAGATTAAGAGGAAACATTCAACACTTGAACAAATCAAACATTAAGAGGAAACAGCATCTATGGCAATCATTCTTATTAAGGTCACATGAGGTCACATGAAATTACCAAATTCATAAATGCCATACTACCATTCTCTGATGAATAAATAGTGGGTATCCTTAATGATATCAATGGAGCTGATCAGATATAATCAACTCATGAAGGGTATCTTCCACGTTTTTATTCCTATCCACTTAAATCTTTCTTCCAAATGTGAACAACTAAACATGTAATTGGAATAATTACAATGCAGGGATAAAAAGAAAACAAAAATCCTAATAAAATCCATCACACTATAAAAAAGCAAACACTTAAAAGGAATTAAAAATTAAACAAATAGAATAATCAAACTGGATAGGATTATAAAAACTGACCTCTTAAGTTTTTATTGTTGAACTTTTAGGGGAAGTTGATGGACATGAAATAGAGAAGAAGAGGATACAAAAAAAAAAAAAAATCAGTAGCAGCACTGGTGAAGGCACAAATTGTTGTTACATGAGAACAGGATAATGCAAGAGATATATGAAAAGGAAGCAGCAGTGTGGTGGGGGGAAGGGATATGCAATGGATGAAATGATAGGCGTGGGACTATCATGCCAATCCCTAGTTTTGGCTATTTGTTTAATACCTTGGCCTTGCTGATGCTTTCTGCATGCCTGGATCCCTTTGAAACCATATACACAGTTGTCTTGGTATGACCATTATATGATCTTTTCATCCCCACCATTGCTCATGGTCCTTTACGCACTTATCTTTAATCACTATTCACCGTACAATTTACCAAACACTATAAATACCTCTTACATCACCCAAATCAAGTAATCTAGAACGTAAACTGAATATTCAATATTCTTTGCATCTAGTTTTGGCCTCTAACTTAGGCATCATAGAATATCTCAAGGGATTGAACCCTTACTCCTACCTCTTATTCTTGTTGTGTTGCATGCTTGCTTTAAGGAGCTGTTCCCGAAGCATACCTCTACAGTCACAATTGGTGCCATCTGTGGGAAATGACATAATCCTGTGCTTATTATCCTTATGGCCAAGACACATTATAAAAGTCAGCAAGTTAATGATCAAGATAATCCAATGATCAAAACTCAGAGAGAATACCAAACCATCCTCGAAGAACCCCTTCAACCAAGTGTTGAAACCATTATCAAGGTGGCAAAATTCGTAGCTACAAATCCAAAAATCTTCGAAGAAATAACAAAGTATATGAAGGGTAAGGCTATTGCTGAACCATCGAGACATCGAGTAGAAGCCTTGCATAAGGAGTCATCCTCAAAAAGCGAATTGGATGATTATCACACAAAGAGAAAAATATACATCTCTCTGGAACTCCATGACAAATCCAAAAATGCGTCGGCTTCAAAAATTCCTCCCAAATACCCTTTGGATTGTAAGGAATCAAGGAGATAAACACAGCGAAAATTTAAAATTTTTTATTCCTTTAATAGATCGTTCTTTGATTAAATCCATGTAACATAGAGATAGTTCAAGAAGATTACCTCAATCCATGAAGACCTCCTTGAACTTGGTGGAGATTTGATGCAGAAGATGGCAAAGAGATCCACGTAGCCGTACATGCGTCCGGCCTCTAATGGTGATCCACACGAACCTCCTTAGTTAGAACCTCCAAGGTCGAATTAGCTTAAGCTAGATTAGTGCTAGCTATTGCCAAGACAACCACACACAAGTCTATTGAAATAATTCCAATTTTTCACCAGGAAAAATTCATCCCAAGATAAGAAATAAGAGATGCAATTTTTCCCTTATTTTCTTGGACGAATTTTGGGTATTTTTTTCTCTCAAGATTTTTCTCAGAAATCTCACAAGACAAATTGTGTGATGATCCTCTTTGCTAGCAAAAGCTTAGTGAGTATTTATAGACAAATAAGTTGTCAAATCCTTATGGAAACCTGAAATCAGTTTTCCAATAAGATTTAGTTTCCTAATTCTAATACAACTCTTGTATTTGGAAGACTAAAACTTATTTGCACCATAAGTCTCTCAAGTTTAATTTGTCTCACAAATCAAACTATAAGTTATAAAACTTATCTATCAAGTCCCACTTGAAATTCATTTAATCTAGTTAAGAAAGTTCTTAATGTGTGTGACCCATTAGGTTCTCATATACGTTGGCAATAAGTATGAGCTATACATTCTTAATAAATAAGAACTAGATAAATTAAAACTCCTTTTAATTTATCACTGATTCCACTAATCAATCAACTCATACTTATAGATCAAGATTGGTATCTAGCAATACATCATGACCACCCAAGTAATGAGAAAAGTCAAGTGGATGACTTCACCTTTCAGTAGAACGTTTATAATGTAACTAATATCCTTTTACCACACTTATCTCACATTAATCTTGGAATAAGTTGTGCCTATTCCATTGTGTGATTAATGCTCTTTTCTCTTGTACCAAAATATAACTCCAGCGAAGAAGTTCTTAGAAACACTTTCTAAGACTTTCCCACTTAGCGCTAAGATTTCTGAGTTATACTTCTACAAGTGGCCAAACACGAGATAACTCCTCTCACATAAGAGGCGGTAAATCCTTATAGGTTATTCACCATCTTTCCATACTTCAAAGATACACCCATTTGCTAATGATGTGAGCATTCCCTTTTACAGGAGCAATCATATAACAAAGAAAGTATAACTATCCATATTCAAGATATCATGATAACCTTAAGTCTAAGAATCATTTACATAAACGTCACTTAGACATTAATCCTTTGGCACTTAAAGGATGTCCCTATGTGGATCAATCTAGTGAACTTGATCATACCATCAAGCACCCATATACTTGCTTAGGTGTCTCACACACCATAGTAGATGAAATCTACTACTTCTCATATAGAAGCGGCATAGTATATGCTAGTCTAACCGTATTAACAATACCCTTTCTTACTAATACTATGACTAGAGATATTTAAGAATAAACCTTATTTATAATCGAATGAACCTCACCATCATAACTCTTATGATTTCATCGATTAGGTTTATTCTAAGGGTTTTATCATACTTATATGAAAATATAAGCAATCAATATGATAAACATGTCATTTATTATTACATAAATAGTCAAAGTATATAATAAAACCTAGAAGTTGATTGACTTTAGGGCATATACACTAACAATCTCCCACTTGCACTAAAACCAATCACTCACAAGTTAAAAACCAAATGAGCAAACATGACTATCATGTTTTCTTTAAGATAAGTTTAGTAAACGGATCAACTATGTTGTAATCCATCGGTACTCCTTTTAATCTTCACTTTTAATTCCCATTAATGATTTCATCAAATCATGTGAAACTACCTTAACAAATATGTGGATCTATGATGAGACATTGGTTCCTTTGTTAGGACAAATTCTATTATAGTCTCAACATAAGTTGAAGGACTTCTAATAGAATGAACCAATTCAAACTCAAATATGAACTTGTAGATTCACATGTTTCCTTTTGCCACTTCTCAAGTAGCATTTGTTAAAGTTTAATTGTAGAAATTTAGTTGTGTTTCACTTGAAACTCTTTCAACACATAGCACTGACGTTATGAATGTATGCATAATTACTTGCAAATCATTTCTGTAGGAAAGTTTACAAGTACATTCTCGAACTTTCAATTTTAAACTCTTCATGGACCAAAGGAGACAATGAGTTTAGTACAATGAAAGGATTATTCTATATAATATAGATAAGACCCCTTCTTATATTACTCCATGCTAAACATTTTAGCATCTTATCTAAGTACTTAAAAACTTAAGCAATCATATCTATCAATATAGACCTTTACTCTAAAGGTAGATTGCCACTCCTTTATATCATGAAGGAAGTCTTGGATAGCTGCACCTATAATTTTGGAATATAGGCATACCATTTCAATGTATCATATATCAATTATATATGATGCATGAAACCAACAATAGCTCCCACTAAATCAAATATAAGTACAAGGCCATCCATACTTTTGATAAAATCAAACTCTTTGATTATTTCATCAAAATGGATGATACCACTTTTAGAGATTTGCTTTATTGGCACACTAGATGTAAAACCTTTAAATTGTGTCACATACACAATTATTTGTTGTTTCCATTTAAGAAAAATGGTTTTAGCATCTATTTGTCATACCATAACTCATAGTTAAAACAAGCAAGTAAATCTAAATGAATTTAAGCATATTGATTAGTGAGAAAGTTTCTTTAAAGATAATTTCTTATCTTTAATAGTGACCACTCTACCAACCAAACTCTATAGGTAACATTTTACCTTCCATATTAGTCTTTACTCTAAAGACTCTTTTGCAACTAAAAGGTTTATTAAACCTTTAGGTGAATTGACTAAGGTCATTACCCTTCGTCAAATATGGAATCCATTTTAGATTCATGGGTCTCAACCATCTCTATAAGTTATAAAAGTATTCATAAATTATTTAAAAATGCACGATCAAATATCATGATTTTGTATAAGAAATCTATATTTCTAAGATTTATGAAACCCTTATTTTTGGAGCTTTCGCTGTGCCTCATCATCATGAAATGCAAGCCCCAATTCTATGCATTTTGTTCAACTTGCTTTTGTGATACTTGAAACTATTTCAAGTTTTAAGTTCCATCTTTCTCCCACTACTTTATCTAGAATAAATCATATATCTAGAAAATAGTAGTTTTAGAACTAAAACACTTTTATTCTTGAAGATGATAGAAATATAAAATTCTTGGAGAAAATAAGAAAATTCTAGCATATGTGCTAAGAAAAATTTAAACCAAATGAAATAAGAAGAACGGATTTGCTCTTCTTCCTTTTGGCCATCCTTTTCTTTTCCTTTAATTCTCAAGAATACTTCACAAAAGGTTCTAATCGGATCTTAGCTCCACTTTATCCGATTATGGATGCTCACTTCATGTAGCACAATCCAAATTTTCACAAAATTTGGATTCCTTAACATTCCATATCTCATATGGCACACTTTGAACAAATATATTTATGGAACAAGATTTAGTGTATAGGAGATACTTTTATGTAGGACAAAACCCCAAAACCATTTTGGTAAACTTGCATGGGACATCTCATCTCATGAGATATAATTCTTTATCTAGATTACACAATAATAATTGAGATAACTAGAAAAATTATTTTACTTGAGAATCACATTCTCCTTTAGTTAATTTTAAAACCCTTAGATTAGGTATTCTTCACCTTGATCAAATCATGGTGTTCCAATACTTTACCATGGCTCAAGTATTCTTCACCTTGATCATATTTAGGTGTCCTAGTACTTGACCAGATTGTTTCTCTACTTTATACTTAAACCTCTTAACTTCTCAAAATCTTGGATTAGTACCTTAAAGATACATATATCCATTTTGAGTTGTTATTAGTAAAAGTAATAAAATATGAGAAATAATCTCTAGTATGAATTGTTAATCTTCCACATACATCATAATGTATGGATCCTAACAATTCATTAAATCTTTTCATAAAAGATCAAATTAGCCTTTTATTAGTGAATAAGGCTCATATGTCTCAAATGATTCATAATCAAATGAGCCAAATCATCATGCGATTTGAAAAATATGTTTCTTATTCAAAAGACTAATTTCCAAATGTTAAAGATGGTTTCAAATTATCTAACATCATATTGAGAAATGGACTTTCTTTTATTTTAGAAAATAATAACATTTATTAAGTTCTAAAATAAGTCCATTAGTTAATCTCAATTATAATCTCAAAAATAAAACTTTCACAAAACTGTATTTTAAAACCATGCATTGAAAGCTTGTACTATAAGGCTAGTTCTTTAAAACTCTTAACTTATCAACTCTTGATAAGTAATTACTTTTAGTCAACATTTGACTAATAGTGTATGACAAAACTTTGATTGATCTAAATTTCTTAATATAGTCAATCACTCTTTAATAAATTAATATTTAATTAGAGATATTTTTGTCATCTTGTAATAGAATTATTGCTCAAGGATTTCATACATCTTATACCTTGATTATTCATCATTCAACTCTTGAGATGTATAACCATGGTGAAAGAAATTGAAATCTTATCTAGTAAAGGAGATTTAGGAAGCATCTATGACATTCTATCATCATCTCCTCTTACCTATTGTAAGCAATTTTTATTAATTCCATTACATCTTCCATAATTGGAAGTGTTAAGGTTTTAAATGACATAGCCAAATTTTCTTGAGAACTTTTCTCAATTTAACTTGCCAACCCAAGAAATTAAAAATACCAATTATATCGAGAATAATATGCAATTACTCATAATTTCTACAACGGATAGTAAAGATAAAAGAGAATTGCTATTTATGCAAAACAAAAACCAAGTAAAAATGACATAAAAATCAAATTTGGTTTTGCTCCCACTATTTTATTCAAATCTATAACCCTCTTATATAGATTCGAGAATTTCAAAAATTCCTAGTAGGCTAGAATCCCATTTAGTTATTTTGATCTTGAGTGTGCTCAACAAATCAAAATAATTTCAATAGGTTGGTACTTATTACCAATTATAACTTTTGTAACTTCTAGATAGTTGAGTTATCAACTCTTGATAAATCACATCATATGTGTCACCCAACCTTTGCCTCTAAAATTTTATGACCTTGAGTGTACTCAACAAGTCACAAATTTTAGTTAAGTCATACCCATTATTCCCGAGATCTCATCTCATAGTTAAAACTTCTCATGGTAGAGCAACCTTGAGTGTACTCAACAAGTTAACTCGAACATAATTTCATTTTAACTATAACAATGGAAGGCAACTTAAGTTTAGACTTAATATTTGAGTAGAGGGATTTTATACATGGTATTCCAAATTGGTCTCATCAAATTTATATATAGCATGCATATCCATTCATCAATATAAATAAATAAATAAACATACTATAATTAAACATGGATGATTATGGACTTTATTCCTACACTAGTTTCCTTGAGCCAAAAGGAAACTAGATGGTCAAACTAAGGGACGAGCGACATCTCTATGCCCTGTACATCGTTTGTATGTTCACCATGGTGGAATTGATATCATCTCCATCTCCTTTGTACATTACAAATGTAAATCTATTTTAAACATTTTAGATCCTCACTCTCTCCCTATCCCTAATATAGTACATTACATAATATTGGGAGAAACCTTGAGTTACATTCAAGGGGAGTGAGATGAGAAGAGAATTTACATTGAGAATATATAGAGAAGGCAGGACACGCAGGCCCTATTTCAAAAATATCAAAACCAAATCATACATACATTCAACCATTCACGATCACATTGGCCTTAGTCCATAATCATCCATCATGCATTCATAAAATACAATATTAAATGAAAGCATATATATTTATTTAGTTCCAATCATGTATCATTATATGCACAAGCCTTTAATCTCAAAAGGCTTCAATTCAAGAGGTTTAAAAATTAATTGAATCAAATTCAATTTGAAAATTTCTAATTTCTGGAATTCAGTTTTAGCGACAGAAAACTGCATTTAGTGACGAAAAACCTTCACAAGGAAATGGTCGCTAAAAGTTTTAGTGACGCTATCTTAGACCAGCATCCTTTTTCCTTCATTTTTTTTAAAAAGAATAAACACAAGAAATTTTTTTGGCAATACTAATGATTTGGAAACTATATTTTATTCACAATAAAACATAGATACAATTTCCAAATCAATTTAGAAACCAATATTAATTTGGAAACTTATATTTCTTAGGAAATCCAATTTCTTAAGGAATATTAAATAGTTTCCAAATTTCTTTTCAATTCCTTTTGTTTTAAATTATGGAAACCACATTCTAATCTCATTAAAATGATTTTCCATAGTTTATAACCATGATAAGAAACTTTTCACAATCGAATGACCATCCAAGTCAAAATTAGGAATTTCTAGTCTAACTAGAATCTCCTAATTCACTTATTTTTGGAAATTTTCTTTTAAACCATTTTAGATCTCAATTACTAACTTTAGATCACTTTCTTAATTTAATCTTATTAAATTAGAAAGTTTCTAAATGTATTTGAACACCATCCAAATTTAATCTTATCAAAAAAAAAAAAGTTTCCAAAGTTGGTTTACTTCTTAATTCTAGTCTCACTAAAATTGAGTAAGTTTCTAAAACTTAATTGAACAACTCCTTGTCCAATTTCGATTTCTAAAATTTCCAGAAAACACCTTAACTCTAATCATATTAGAATTATAGGAAATTTCTATACTAATTTAGAAACCCAAACGAAAAGGAAATCAATGACCAAATCCCATTTGTTATTTGGAAACTAACTTGTTTCTTGAATTTCCTTTACGAAAAATTTCCAGCAATTAGTAATGAAGGAAATCCCTACACCAACTAATTGATGCAAGAAAAATAGTACGTCGTTGAATGTGATGATGAAAACCCGTGACCAATCACTTATGATTAATGTGGATTTTCACCCCTAACATGGCCAACTTGACTTCTTATTCTTTTCCGTTGTTACTGCTTTTGCTTGAAAGCTTCAACCACTTTATGAATTTTCAGACGATGAAAACAATTTTTCAAGAAAATTCATTCCATGAAAAATTATTAAATCTTTGAAACCTTTTCAAAAATTTATTTTTTCATCAAAAGTATATTTTTAAAACTCTTGAATCGCACATAATCAAATCTAATTTGACATACATGACAACTAAATAAACAAGTTACATGGTTTAATCAAAGTTGGCTCTGATACCACTGTAAAGGAATCAAGGAGATAAACACAGCGGAAATTTAAAATTTTTTATTCCTTTAATAGATCGTTCTTTGATTAAATCCATGTAACATAGAGATAGTTCAAGAAGATTACCTCAATCCATGAAGACCTCCTTGAACTTGGTGGAGATTTGATGCAGAAGATGGCAAAGAGATCCACGTGGCAGTACGCGTCCGCCTCTAATGGTGATCCACACTAACCTCCTTAGTTAGAACCTCCAAGGTCGAATTAGCTTAAGCTAGATTAGTGCTAGCTATTGCCAAGACAACCACACACAAGTCTATTGAAATAATTCCAATTTTTCACTGTGAAAAATTCATCCCAAGATAAGAAATAAGAGATGCAATTTTTCCTTATTTTCTTGGACGAATTTTGGGTATTTTTTTCTCTCAAGATTTTTCTCAGAAATCTCACAAGACAAATTGTGTGATGATCCTCTTTGCTAGCAAAAGCTTAGTGAGTATTTATAGACAAATAAGTTGTCAAATCCTTATGGAAACCTGAAATCAGTTTTCCAATAAGATTTAGTTTCCTAATTCTAATACAACTCTTGTATTTAGAAGACTAAAACTTATTTGCACCATAAGTCTCTCAAGTTTAATTTGTCTCACAAATCAAACTATAAGTTATAAAACTTATCTATCAAGTCCCACTTGAAATTCATTTAATCTAGTTAAAAAAGTTCTTAATGTGTGTGACCCATTAGGTTCTCATATACGTTGGCAATAAGTATGAGCTATACATTCTTAATAAATAAGAACTAGATAAATTAAAACTCCTTTTAATTTATCACTGATTCCACTAATCAATCAACTCATACTTATAGATCAAGATTGGTATCTAGCAATACATCATGACCACCCAAGTAATGAGAAAAGTCAAGTGGATGACTTCACCTTTCAGTAAACGTTTATAATGTAACTAATATCCTTTTACCACACTTATCTCACATTAATCTTGGAATAAGTTGTGCCTATTCCATTGTGTGATTAATGCTCTTTTCTCTTGTACCAAAATATAACTCCAACGAAGAAGTTCTTAGAAACACTTTCTAAGACTTTCCCACTTAGCGCTAAGATTTCTAAGTTATACTTCTACAAGTGGCCAAACACGAGATAACTCCTCTCACATAAGAGGCGGTAAATCCTTATAGGTTATTCACCATCTTTCCATACTTCAAAGATACACCCATTTGCTAATGATGTGAGCATTCCCTTTTACAGGAGCAATCATATAACAAAGAAAGTATAACTATCCATATTCAAGATATCATGATAACCTTAAGTCTAAGAATCATTTACATAAACCTCACTTAGACATTAATCCTTTGGCACTTAAAGGATGTCCCTATGTGGATCAATCTAGTGAACTTGATCATACCATCAAGCACCCATATACTTGCTTAGGTGTCTCACACACCATAGTAGATGAAATCTACTACTTCTCATATAGAAGCGGCATAGTAGATGCTAGTCTAACCGTATTAACAATACCCTTTCTTACTAATACTATGACTAGAGATATTTAAGAATAAACCTTATTTATAATCGAATGAACCTCACCATCATAACTCTTATGATTTTATCGATTAGGTTTATTCTAAGGGTTTTATCATACTTATATGAAAATATAAGCAATCAATATGATAAACATGTCATTTATTATTACATAAATAGTCAAAGTATATAATAAAACCTAGAAGTTGATTGACTTTAGGGCATATACACTAACATGGATGAGGATAGAAACCATTCCGACTTACGAAAAAGGATCTCGATTATATGGAGATTATTTAAAGGCACCCCAGTTCACCGCTGAAATTAATAAAGAGGTCTTTCTGCTAAATTCTAAGTTACCGACTGTGCCTTATTATAATGGAAAAGGGGATCCTGAAGACCATGTTCACACTTTTGTGTCTGCATTTCGCTTATATAGTGCCTCGGATTCTATTATGTGTAGGGTTTTTCCATATTTCTTGTAAGGGAATATGCAAAAATGATTCTGGAAAGTAGAGTCTAGTAGCATTTTTTCATTAGACCAGTTAGTTGACCTGTTTGTACACTGATTTGTTTCATCCTAACCGATCATCAAGACGTCAACCTATTTGATGAATATCAAACAACAGCTAGATGAGTCACTTTTGATGCGAACCCGATTCTCCAATCTCCCGTTCTTGAAGAAACGATCCAATCATGCAGTGGAAGGATCTACCTTGATCAGGTTATGGATACAATTGATGGAAATCCTATGACCCCTCTGACCCTCGAGATTGCTAACAATATTGATATAATCTCAACCCACAATCTAATGAATTAGTGAACCAAGGAATTGGTAGAAAGGCACCACAACTCAACGCGATCTTGAATTGATAAGCCGAAACTTGAACAAATGAACTCATTCAGTTTGTATCAAGGGTCGTTCCCAAGGAACAAGAAAAGAGAAAACTCTCAATTTTATTTCACCAGAATTGTTTTCCTAATAATGAAAAGACTTGGCTATTTGTAGCCTTACATGACTCAAATCCCTAACCTAATTGGAAACATAAATTCAACCAAACCTAGAAGACTTAGGAAACCTAAAAACAATCAATTAGGAAATCAACGTTTTAGGCAACTACTATTAACCTAACTACTAAACAATTAGGAAACAATTTAAATAGGCATTTGGCCAAGGTGTATCACATTTGGAAACTACTTAACCGAATGCTTTATTGACCTAAATTAAATGCTTTAACTAACTAACACATTTGGTAACACATTTGGCCAAGGTAATGGGCTGAATGGGCTAAACCCTAAACCAAAGTCGAGACTTCAAAGCAAATTACAATCAATTAGGAAGTAACGTTGCTTGAAGCCTCCTCAACACTTTGCATTGTGACACACGGTAGTGATTACTCTTCCAAACTGCTAAGCGGTTAGGTTGATCTTTGACTTGGGGAAGCGAGCCATGAAACATGTCACCAATTGAACTTCATCACGAACACGAACCAATGTGGATGCCCCATTCTCCAAAGATCATCATTCCCTCCCCCATGAAAATGATTCGACCTCGAATCGATACCTGGATCAAAAACGAAAGACGAAGAATGAGTAGCAACAAAACACATAGATTCACCCAACTCACCTAATTGATAACAAGTAGGAAAAGTTTGTACCCTATGCATCATTAGACAGTTCTTAACACAACCTACGAACACACTAAACTCACTAAATGAATATGCATCATGACTTCTAACACAATAGCCACACAAATTAATGAGGACAAACAACTCATAAGGACTCAATTGTGGACACTCACAAGTAAAACAAATAGGACTCTTAAAATGACTCAACTACTTATCAAAATGACCGACAAAACACAAGCAACTAGCACGATCAATAAAATCGAAAGAATTAATCATAGTATGAAATTGAAAACTCCCTTTCAAGTTAGTAGATTGAATCATTAAGGTATTGCGCTCCTCCATTGCAGACTGGTAGAAATATGCAATTCCATGAAAGATCTTCACCTCTTCAACAGGTTTAGGAATGGTGCATGTCATAAGAATCTTCATTTCACCTTGCTTAACTTGCATAAAGCCATAAACACTAAACAAAGCAAAGTTAAGATCGTTAGGAAAACAATAAGCCCCTTCATGCTCATTTATTTTTCCACTCACAATTAGCTCACATACACTCTTTTCCTTCTACTTTCACCTCAACTCACTCTCTTTTTATTCACACTAAACTCAGATTTTACCTCATATACATTCTCACATTCCTCACATAAATCCTTCCCAACTAGTGTTTGACTAGTGGCTAGTGTGGTGGGCAGTTCAAGCTCATTCTTTTCACGGTCAGAGTACGTCTTTAGATAGGTATCCAATATTTGCTCAAGCCGTTCCATAAAAGAATCTTTCTTGGACACTTGACATGACCCTTTAATTTCTTGCTCATGCTTCTCAAGTGAAGCACGTTTGGTCGAGGAAAGTCTCTACTGATGCCTCCTCTCGAGCTTCTCTTCGATATCCATAGCGGCATGTGCAACTTTGTACAATTTCATACGGTCATTCACCTCAAGGCGATTAGCTATTTGATCATTTAAACCCTTCAGGAATTGATCAATAACAACCGAATCCTCAACAATTCCTGCTTGATCGATGATTGAGCACATCTCATTGTAGTATTTTTTTACCGATTTGGTGCCTTGTTGAAGAGCACAGAATTTCAGCAACAATTCCTTTGGAGGATTGTGCATGGATCGGTGGCTTGTCATGATGATAAAATCTGCAAAGAAAGGTTAGAAAAAAATACAAGATAATATCCTCACGCACTCCCTTAGTGTATCCACTCAACTCTCGTGTATGGACTCAAATTCCACTCTAGTAATCTCACCAACTCTTTCAAGTCCTTGATCACAATCCTTGAGACAAATTGAATTTGCTTGCAATTGCTCAAGAAGGCTAAACAATTCAACTTGTTTAGTATATGACAATGGATGAAAATTCAAGGCTAGAAATTCAAGACTTTAGAATTGAGTTGACACAACGAAATCGACTCAAAAAAATTGAAGAAAGGCTTAACAAAGACTCAACTAAAGGCTTCTACAATTGAGCAATAGAGAATCCTAGTGAACTTCAAGTTGCTTTTGGAAACCTGGACTGTTTTGGTATCTCGACTAGATCTGGACAACAAATCTGGAAATTTTCTTTTACATCCACAAAAAAAACCACATTTAAGAAGGTCCTCTTTCCATGTCCAATGAGTTTTTAGGCAAGAAATCAAATTAGGAAGTTGTTTGAAGCAAATTTGTTTCCAATTAAGAAAGGTAGTAAAGCAGGTGCAATTTTCTTTTGGAAACCCAATCAAGTATGGAATTAGCAATGGAATTTCCTGAAGATAATCCCCTTTCCACGTGAATGAATGATTAGGAACAAGTTTATCCCAATTCAAAGTGTATTTGAACAAGGATTTGAATTAGGAAACTATTCCACTCAAATTAGGAAACTAGGAAGGATGGTGGCTGTTTTAGTTTCCTTTTTAACAAAGGATTGGATCTTTGTTTCCAAACTCAACAAACAACTTATTTCCAATAATTTGATGATTGAATAAGGCTAAATTAAGGAATTTTGGTTCAAGAACTCAATGGATAGCCACAAACAATCAAGAATCAAAGAAGATTTCAAGAACCAATTTTAGTTTTCAAGAAACCTTCAAGATTGATGATTTATCAACCAAGAACTTCAAGAAAACCAAGAATTTTGATTCACAAATTCAAGATACAATCAAGATTAGCCCACACAATCCCAAGATTTGTAAGAATCAACCAAAATCAACAAGAAGAATTTGGATGAACAGAGCTTTCGTAATAAACAGTGTCACTATAGTAATTTGCTACAGTACTGTGAATAGTAATTTGCTATAGTACCTTTTTTTTTTTTTGACTCAATGAGAAACACACAAACAAGGAAACAAGAACAAGGACATGAAGAAGAAGTGAATCAACAAGAACCCAAGTAAATAAACAAGAATCAACTATACAGGTGGAAGTTCAAACCCTAAAAGATAAATTTATTTTTTTTAAGATTAGGGTTTGGTAGATCAAGAAAGAGGAAAACAAGAAAGAAAAAGGATATTAACCTGGATTAAGAGCCAAAACTCTGATACCAACTGATGCGAACCCGATTCTCCAATCTCCCGCTCTTGAAGAAACAATCCGATCATGTAGCGGAAGGATCTATCTTGATCAGGTTATGGATACAATTGACGGAAATCCTACTACCCCTCTAACCCTCGAGATTGTGAACAATATTGATATAATCTCAACCCACAATCTAGCAAATTACCAAACCAAGGAATTAGTAGAAAGGCGCCACAACTCAACGCGATCTTCAATTGATAAGTCAAAACTTGAACAAAGGAAATCATCCATTTTGTATCAAGGGTCGTTCCCAAGGAACAAGAAAAGAGAAAACTCTTAATTTTATTTCACCGGAATTGTCTTCCTAATAATGAAAAGACTTGGCTATTTATAACCTTACATGACTCAAATCCCTAACCTAATTGGAAGCATAAATTTGGCCAGACCTAGAAGACTTAGGAAACCTAAAAACAATCAATTAGGAAATCAGTGTTGTAGGCAACTACTATTAACCTAACTACTAAACAATTAGGAAACAACTTAAATAGGCATTTGGCCAAGGTGTATCACATTTGAAAACTACTTAACCGAATGCTTTATTGACCTAAATTAAATGCTTTAACTAACTAACATATTTGGTAACATACTTGGCCAAGGTAATGAGCCGAATGGGCCAAACCCTAAACCAAAGTCGAGACTTCAAAGCAAATGACAATCAATTAGGAAGTAACGTTGCTTGAAGCCTCCTCAACACTTCGCATTGTGACACACAATAGTGATTGCTCTTCCAAAATGCTAAGCGGCTAGATTGATCTTTGACTTGGGGAAGCAAGCCATGAAGCATGTCGCCAACTCAACTTCATCACTAACATGAACCAATGCGCATGCCCCATTCTCCAAAGATCACTTGTAGGGCCTTTATCAACTTTGATCTTACCTATCATGTTTCGATGAGGAAAGCATACAAATCCCTGACCCAAATGAACAGGTCAGTATGGTAGTTTTCATCCACAGGTTAAAGCTCGAGGACTTCAACATGAACTTGCATCGCAATTACCCTGCGACCCTAAATGAATTATGAGAATTGATAGATAAGTACATCTAAGGTGAAGACTCGAACTGTCTCAAAAAAAAGGTATAGGCTTCCCAATCTATCTCCGAGAGATGATGTGGTAGCCGAAGTGTCACAAGCTTGCCACTTGAAAATCTCTAAAGTCATCGAAGTGTATTTGATCAGCCAAAGGAAAAAGCCATGTACTGGATAGAGTCCTCACCCCATTGGCTATTTCTCAGTCTCAAATACTTGCCATCATAGAGCAATAAAATTTAGGTCACCCAACTCCCCATATGACAGGAAAAAAAAGAAAAGAGAAATCTTAACCTTTACTATGCATATTATCGTGACATCAGGCATGAGACTGAAGATTGCAATGAGTTGAAGAAAGAAATTGAAATTCTGATCCATCAGGGGCATCTAAAGCAATACATTTGCCGAGACCATAAGGGCTTTCGGTGGGATATCCAAAGAGATAATCGACAGCAAGATCGTAGAAGAGACAATCGACCTCCTCTATGTGATCACTCAAACCACTCTCCCAAGCCTCCTAGCAACCTCATGGGAGTAATTAACTGTGACAACCCCACTTCTCCCTAGGGCAAACCCTAGGTATCAGCTCTGGGACCACTACAGGGCTCAATTCAATTAATGACAAAATAACTTTAACATTCTCTAGTCAAATGTAACATGTAAACCCCAAAGCTTCCTTAACAAGCCATAACCATCCCAAACTATAATTACAGATACAAAAGTTTATCCATTAAGAATTCCATGAGTACAATTCAAAACACAAGGGTTACATCAAAATACAAGCTTAAGTCTCCAAACCAACCGAGCTAGTGCAACCCTTGGAGGCCCTCGATCTCAAACCCTACTAAGGAAAACAAAGTTAAAGGAATGAGCTAAAAGCCCAAAGTGAGCGCATCCTACATATCATACAAATCTCATAGTAATAGCAAGCAATATATATGTTAAGCACCCAATAGATCAATATAATCAGTTTGGAAGCATAAAATGTAAACACAAACCGAAAACACTCAAGAAAGGATACAAGTTCCACTGGAAGCAGTTGCAGTCCGTCTTGTCCAACTCTCAACCCCCTACTCCTCCTTATAACTCCCAGTGGTAATACTCGAGTACACCATCTAGTGCCCTAGGTTACCAACCTACCCGACCGAGTTCGCTTCTGGCTCAAATAGGTCGATAACGAAGGGGGAAAGGCCTTGTTCAGCCTATGTGTTAGTACACATGGCCTACAATATGCACAAATAATATACAAATAGTGGAAGAGTACACATTGAACAAGAAAATGAAAGTAAGTCGAAAAGCATAAAGTACACACTCGCCCATCACATAATCATTGAAAAGCATTTAAAAGCAGTTAACATGTCACATGAGCAATTCCTCATGAAGTATTTCACACTTAAGCAATTTATTCACACACATGCAAGGAACACTCACCGTTTTAAGTAAAATAACTCCAAACGTTCACGCCCAAATCTCCTTTGTTCCCACCTTCCAAGTCTAATAGCAAGTGAAATGAAAATCATTTAGTTTTAGCCATCCCAAACACGAAAGACCAAATGTATATGCTAGTAGTTTCTTTGCTTAGTAATAAATTCCCAAATTTGATGTACAAAAGCCATAAGATGGCCAATCCAAAACATAAATGTAACACAAATGAAGAATCTTATAAACATAGTGGGTTTGTTTGTATAACAGAAATTTGCAAAATTTACTTGCAAAATTTACTTTACTTACATCATAATCACACTTTCCAACCATCTTTTTATCTTCCCAACAACATTTTTATCTCACATACATCACATCACAAAAAGTGCTACAGTAAATATTCCAAATAAAATCTCAAGTAAATTCTCTATCCAAACAAACCCAGTATAATCACAAGTTAAGTAGGTCGGGACACGACAAGGGTGCATACGAATCAAGAGGAATGAAAGAAACAATTGTAGCAAGAAAACAACAATCGACAGTTTTGCCGTCCTTTAGTGTTTTAATCATAACTGTGGTTGTGGTTATCGGATTGGGACAAATTTTATGGTGTTTCGAAGCTAAGACATAGACCTATAACTTTCATGAAGAGGTCGAACACCAAATCATACTAAATCAGGGTCGAAATGGTCCATGTCAGAAACACTAGAAAATGGTCAGGCATGAAACAGGCTGGTCAAACAGTCTCGAAAGAACGGCCATAACTCAATGTAGAAAAATCGAAATTGAGCTCCGTCAGTGGAGTTTAAAACTAGGTTCACAGACCTTTCTAACGGTATAAAATTCAGGCTCTAATTCAATTTCTACAATCAACAGAAAGTTTAGAAAGTTCACTGATTTCCATTTCTGATTTCCTGTGAAAATTTCCAGTTTTGACACAATCTCTTCAATTAATCCTTTAAAGTTATTTCCATCTCTTATTAAGATGTATAACATGCTAAAACATCAACTAAAGCCATCAATAATACATCATAAATCTTTAAACATTTCATCAAACACTTGGAGAGCATGTAGTAAAACCTAACCTAATCCTTACAAGAACAAGAAACTCTTCCATAGTTTTCCATCTCCAAGCATCAAAACACTCTAATACATCCTAGAATTCATCTAGCATCATGAATTCATAAACTTAACATCATGAAGAGAAGTCATGGGTTAGGTTTACCTTATGCCAAGCAAGGGAAAATCCACCAAAAGCTTCACCTCCTCCAATTAAACTCGGTAGCCAAGTGATTGCCTAACCTAAATTTTCTTCCCAAGTGATTTTCTCAACAAAAACAAGAAGATTTTGAGCTAGGGTTTTGGTGTTTCTTCCTTCCTTGAGGTTCGGCCATGAGAGAGAAACTGAGAGGGAAATTGATTCAAATTTTTGAAGACAAGAGATTAAATAGAAAAGGTTAAGTCAAGGTTGTGGTAGATGGTTGACAAGTGGCGGAATTTGGTCCAAGATTTGGGTTAAAATCTTTGCAATTGTCTTCTAATCCCTCAATTTAGAATATGACCTACTTAACACCATATAGGTTTTATGCATTTAGCTACATGAAACATGTAAAATGCAATTCTAAATTAATGTCATGCAATGCATACAAAATGAAGTACTTAAGGGAAAATATTGCACCTAATGATACATAGTGCAATAACTTAATTTAATTAATAAATTTTTTTTTCAGGGTTCTCACATTAACACCATTAGTAGGGGGGACCTATAAGAGGAGACAACCAAAGAAGCCGGAAGCGTAACTTCCGATAGGCTGGTTTGGACTTCTTAGAGTTGAACTCTAGACTGATAGAAGAAATCACTTATGGCCCTACCAATGCCATGCCGAGTGTTCCTAATTAGCATGAAACTATTGTCATCGATGTAATTGCAAATAACTATCAAATCAAGAACGTATATGTAGATGTAGGGAGCTCAACGAATATCTTTTACTATCGTTCTTTCTGTCAAATAGGCATTGTAGAAGATCATTTAACCCTTGTTCGAACCCTTCTAGTAGGGTTCGGGGGCAGGTTATTTATCCAAAAGGTATGGTTACCTTGATGGTAACTATCGGAGCCCATCCTCGATATAGGACAATCCCTATCAACTTCACCATTGTCAAAGCGAATACATTGTACAATATGATCTTTGGGCAACCAATCCGTAATACCCTTTAGTAATCTCATCTACTTACTGTCTTAGTTTTAAGTTCTTATCCTCTAGTGATGTGGTCGAAGTTTTCAATGATGTTGAATCTGCTCATGAATGTTACCTAGCAACACTTCTGGGCATTACACTCTAAGATAACCCCCCAAAATAGTCAGTTCTCACTGTCAAACCCTTTGATCCTGAGATGCTAAGATGACAAGATGAAAGAAGTATTGATTGATCCTTCCCGATCGGATAAGACTATGAAGGTTGGTAGGGATCTCCTACAGATCTCCAACCTACCATTCTCTTGAAACTTGAACAATTGCTGCAGCAATAGAAAAAAGTGCTTGCCTGGTCTACCGATGTCATACTGGAGATACCTAAGGATATTATTATCCATAAGCTAAATGCCAATCCTCGTGTAAGACCGGTCCAGCAGAAAAAGTGACATTTTGGACCCGAAAAGAGTGCAATTATATGTTCCAAAGTAGACAACCTGCTTAACTCTAATATCATAACTGAAGTACAATACCCAACCTATTGTCAAACCTTGTAATGGTAAAGAAAGACATGGAGAGATAGAGGATGTGCATGAATTTCACTGACCTCAATAAAGATTGTCCGAAGGACTGCTACCCATTGCCTCAAATAAATGATCTAGTAGACTCAATAGTGGGGTACGTGGTTTTTTAATTTTTGGTTACATTTAAGAGCTATTGCTAGATTGGTATGGATGAGGAGGATCAGCAGAAAATAGCATTCATAAAAGATCAGGGAGTATACTACTACAAGACGATACCTTTTGGGCTTAAGAATGCTGGGTCAACTTATTAACACTTGGTAAACAAACTCTTCTAAAGGCAAGTTGAGAAGAACGTGGAAGCATACGTGGATGATCTCCTAGTCAAGAGTAAAATCGATGAGGGATTAATAGAAGACTTGGCAGAGATCTTTGAAGTATTCTAAAGCAGCTACATGAGATGAAATTCTAAGAAGTGCATGTTTAGAGTGACCTCGGGAAAATTTCTAGGATTCATGATATCAGAAAGAGGAATTGAGGTAAACTCAGAAAAGCTACAAGCTATTTAGGAAATGGCTCCTCCGAAGACCCTAAGGGATGCTCAAAGGCTAACAGCCTGCTTAGTGGCATTACATCAGTTCCTTTCACGACCGGCTATCTGAAACCTTCCATTTTTCAAAATTCTAAAGAAGACAGACTATTTTGCTTGGACCGATGAATGCCAAATAGCTTTTGAGAACCTTAAGGAATACCTTCTGAGCCTTCCGACGCTTGTCTCTTTGACTCACAGAAAAATCCTTTTTCTGTACCTGTTACCATAGCCGAAACTATTAGTTCAATTTTGGTCAAAGAAGAGTTCGAGACTCAAGACCCATATACTATGTTAACCAAGCCCTTCAAGGGCCAGAATTCAGATACACTTTGATGGAAAAACTTGTGTTATGTTTGGTCCACTCAACCAGAACATTCAAACCATATTTTCAATCTCATTCTATTTATGTTATGATAGATTAGCCTTTACACCAGGTTATGATGTGGCCTGAGGCATTGGGAAGGCTGACTATGTGGGTCATCAAACTTGGAGAATTCGACATTGATTACCGGTCAAGGGGAGCTATTAAGGCTCAAGCCCTAGCCAACTTCATAGCCGAGCTGACACCTTCTGAGAATATGATCCTAAACCCTCTAAACCCCACTTGGAACCTATATGTGGACGCGTTATCCAGCCGAGAAGGGAGCGGTGTAGGCCTACTTCAGCAGACCAACGAATGGAATGCATCTATGCTTATGCCTTCCCAACCTCTAATAATGGAACTCAGAAGAGGCCCCACATTACAGTGGCTCACTTTGGGATGGAAATTAGGAGCCTAGAGGATCACAGGTGCCATTCTCAACTAGTGGTTTAGCAAGTCCTTGAAGAATATGAAACCTGGGAGAAGAAGATGCTAAAATAGCTAGATCGTGTGAAGGCCTTAAAGGAAGAGTTCAAATTCTTCAAAATCATTAGAATTTTGAGATCTAAGAACAAATAGGCTGATGCCCCATTCAGGCTAGTTTCTATCTCTTTCACTCTCTTTAGCTGGCAAGCGTTGCTTGTAGAAGTTCTTGAAAACCAAGTTATGAGAACAAAATTGTGAAACTGATCTCACAGACATCAGCATGGATGGATCCTTACATGGCCTTCCTAACTTAGGGTCTTCATCCTAAGGACAAGGCCAAGACTCGACAGATCCAATTGTGAGCCCCTCAGTATTCCCTTTGAGATGGAGTTCTTTACCGAAGGTCTCACACGGGGCCGTGGTTAAAATGTGTAAGTGATTAAAACGGTTGGTGCATCCTTTAGGAAATCCATGAAGGCCTTTGTGAGGGGCATGTACGACCTTAGACAATGTCCCAGAAAGCCCTATTGCTACGGTACTATTAGCCCTCGATGAAGCGTGATTCTCAAGAGCTAACTAGGACTTGCTTAGCATGTCAAGTCCACTCCTCTGAGTGCCATTTATCTGCCATTAACCCGATTCCTATTTTCTCACCATAACCATTTAAATAATAGGGATCGATCTCCGGCCCTTTCTTGAGGGCCATTTGGGTGTATATGTGGCTCCTTACAACTATTGATTATCTCACAAATGGGTTGAAAGCAAAACATTGACTACTATCATTGGTCGAGCCATCTAAAAATTCTTTTGGAAGTAGATCATCTGTAGATTTGGTCCCTTGAGAGTTATTATTTCAGATAATGGCTGACAATTTGCTGAGAATTCTTTTAAGGAATTGTGTGAATCCTTGAACACCAAGTAGCATTTTACCTTGGTAGGCCATCCTCAAGTAAATGGATAGGTCGAGAAGCTCAACTGGATCCTATTACATGGTATAATGACTTGTCTGGAACAAGCTCATACTTCATGGGTTGAAAAGCCCCCAGCATCTTGTAGGCATATCGGACCACTCCTCAGACAACTACTCAAGAAATCCCCCTCTCATTAACTTATGGAGGTGAAACTATGGTCTTGGCTGAGGTCTGCATCCTAAGCCCTCATCTGTAATAGTTCCTATTTGAAACTAATACATTAGGAAGGTAGATTGATTTGGACGTACTAGAAGAAAGAAGAGAGGCCTCGACTATCAAGGTTGCATATTACAAGCGAGTATTGGTGAAGCATTACAATACCTAAATTAAGGAGGTTAGTATCAAACCGGGAAAACTAGTTTGAGGAAAAACTCAATAAGTAGAGCTCTCAATCAAGGGAACTTAGACCCAAAACGGGAAGACCCTTGCCTAGTTACTGAGTGCAGCTCGGCGGGATATTGCAAGTTGGCATACCGAAATGGCTCTCCAGTACCTCGTACTTGACACTTCTCGAATTTGAAGAGATGCCACATATGATTTTCCTAGGACCCAGTTGGAGTTAAGTTTTATCCTAATTTACAAATTGTTATGACCTCTTCGGGAAATATCCCGAAGCCATGGTCGAAAATGCAATTTTTGTAAATTACTTTTTGAACTTATTACTATTATTGCCGATGCTATTATTCTCCTAACATCCCTTCATTAGTCATCCTTTAATTTTATTTTACGTGCTATCTATTTCTTTACATCACTAAAACAGAGGGGCAAGAATAAGGGAACTCGGTAATCATATATAATAAAAGATCAGCAAGCAAGATAGAAGGAAAACATAACTAGGCCTTGGATAGAACAAATTGCAGTTTCAATAAAAAATTTTCAAGTGCAAATAATGCAAGTATAAAAGGCTGAAGAGACCTTCGTCAGACCTACTCTACCCTATGCTACTCTATTATAACATTAGGAGGGGGGGTAATATTGGCCGAGATGGGGACATCTGCAATAGTAGAGGAGATTGGTTGACTCTCCGGAATAGCTCCAACGACCTTGTTCAGATGGAGTGTTTAGTTCTGAGAGGTCTTTTTCCCCTTTCTTGTAAAAGGCATTCTGAACATTGAGGGGATTCCGATGCTCCTTCGTCTCTTGGCGGCATAGCTCGGCCAAATCCTCTGCCTCCAAGTTAGTAGTTGTCATCATCGTCGAGATTGAAACCAGTAATCATCTCTAGAGCAACTTCTCAGATGTTCTTCATTGCTGATGAATATCTGAAGACGAAGTTGAGATGAGATAGATGGATGATGTCATTCTTGAAACCTTAGACTTGAGTTGCTCAGCAACGCAGGTAAGTCGAGTAATTTCAAGTCCTACTCAGGCTGCTGCTGAGCTTACTGCTGCCTTTTCTAGGCCTCATCATAGTTTGTTTGAAGGGACTCAACCCATTTCTCCTCATTCTTCAAAGTGCTTTGAAGGGTTTTATAGCCTTACTGAGATCTTTCCTTACCCTTTTCAGCTCCATATTCCTATCCTTGTCTGCTTTGAGAAGATCAAAGTACTGACCCAGAGATCAACCAAAGAAGTATTTAGCTGCATCAAAAAGAAACGTTAGAAAGCATACATGAATAAAAATAAAGTAAAATGAAGAAGAAGGGAAACTTATGGCCGTCTATCCGTAGAAGACTTCATATATTAAAGTCGAGGGGCTCTTCATCTGTGAATGTCTGATGTCCTAAGACATGACTGCTCTGACGCATAGTTCCTATGCAACGTCGATATACATTGCTTGGTCATTCACTAACAGCTGCCAGTTAGGGTAGTAGTAGTTAGAAGCATGGATTTGGACCCTCCTTTGGACCTCTAGAAGAGGTATTGAATAACTTGCCCATATGGATGAAGGGATGGGCTTGGCGGCGGTAGGCCTCGTCATTAGGCCTTTGCCCTTTCCTGGTGCTTTCTTCTAGTTAGTGGCAACCAACTGACTTTGTCCTGAACTACCAGGAGGAGGATGTACTAAGATTGAGGCCGTCAGGACTGAAGTGGTTAAAGGAGCTGAAGAAGATGAAATTGTGAAAATGCCCGAGCCCATAACAGCGGCCGAGACCTTCATAACCTTAGTCACTGTGGCATTTTCCGTCGGGCCTCAATAGACTTCTTCCTTTTCTTGACCACCTTGGCTCTAGCCGCAATGATCAGGTCAGGTATTTTCATCATTGCCAAGCAAAAATCACTATTAGTTAGTGAATAATTAAGCAAGTTAAAAAGATGAGAATAAAAATTACAATATCTCCCGAGGCAATCACTGTAGAAGGGACTCTTCTTCATTTCTCAAGTCAACTTAGCTTGGCTTAACCCTACATCGATCAAAACCATTTTAGGCATATGATAACTATACATGATGAGCCCTGACCCATTCATTTTCTGAAACTCGTCATTGAGTTCCTCCATGGATACTAGATTTGATTCAGCCTTATCAGCCTTCCACCAGAAACCCTTGGAAAATAGATGCTCGGATCCCAAAATTAACTATATTTCCAGTTGTGTATTGAAGTTGGAGCATCTACCACCAATGCTGGAACCTGATATGTCATGCCAAAATAAAACCAGCCTCGGTCGCACCCTTATTTTTTTAGTGTGTAGAATTTGCTAAAGAGCATGACTGAGGCGTCCACCTTCAGATGCTTGCAAAGCATCTGGAGACCTATCAATGTCCTGATAGCATTGAGTACCAAATGCATAATCTGAATCCCCCAGAATCATAGTATGTTCCAAACAAAAGAAGTCAAAGGAAGTTGAAACCCCATCTCTATTTGTTTGTAGTAGATCGCCACTTGACCTGGGAGAGGTCTCGCCACTGATGCATTTGGGCCAGGATGAGTAATAGTCATGGCCTTCTTCCATGAGTACCTCATTATGACAACTTCCCATCTTGAAGGGCTGATAAGGTAGTCGAATCTTGGAACTAATCCAAAATCATAGTTACTGAGGTTTGGCTACTTAGGAGGTCGTTCGTCCTTATTGGGGAACTTATTTTTGAACTCGAGTTCTTCAATTTCAAGAGCTACACCCACTACTTCTTGTTCCTCATCCGAGGTTTCAACAATTATCACTTCTTCTTCCTAATTTTCACCAGAGTTCTTGTCACCATTACCGCTGGACTCCTCGCTATCAATCTCGATGGACTTGAAATCTTCCGTAGATCTTTCTGAATCACCTCCATTACCAGAGCCACTCTCCTCAGCCTCTTTCTTGACACCCTCACTCACAAGTATAGATATCGTCTACTAGTTTAAACATGATGAAAAGATAGGATCGGAAAAGGGTACTTACTTTTGTCGGCAAAAGATTACTTAGAAAGGGGGCTAGTGTAAAATGTGCGCTTCAATTTTAGAAAATCTCTGCAAGAACATTTGAGGTAGCAAAAGAGGTGAAAAAGTGAGCCCTCACTATTTATAGAAGGAGATCTATAAGGAAGGTGGTCAAAGTCTCATTTGAAATTCAAAAGATGCTGGCCTCACTGGGGAACATGCCATAATAATTGGCCTCATCACTGGTATGTATCAATTCAACGTCTAGTAATTGAGACTATCTTTTCAACTTCAGTGACCAGCACATGTTCGCAACGTGTCTTTAATAGCTTGGAAGAAACACCCTCGCACTCCAATAACCGAGGGTGCTTCTTGAGTTGGGGGCTATTGTGGGACCATTATGCCGATCCCTAGCTTTGGCTATTTGTTTAATATGTTGGCCTTGCCGATGCCTTCTACATGCCTGAATCCCAATGACACCACATACACAGCTATCTTGATACAACCATCATGTGACCTTTTCTTCCTTACTATTGCTCGTCGTCCCCTATACACTTATCTTCAATCACTATTCACCATACAACTGTGGACGGTTCTTCTCTCCCTAGGCAAACCCTAGGTATCGAATGGATCACCAGCCTCGCCAGACACGAGATAGCTAATATAAACCAACAACTCACAACTTACAAAACTAAAACTTCCAAATTCAAAAGTCAACCAACATATATACATAAGTTTCACACCACCATTCCAACTTAAAACATGATGTATTTAAGGATACAAAATCAACCTCTAAACTTATCCATGATAGGGTTTGCTAGTACATTCACCCTTAAACAAAAGTACAACAAAACTTAAACTACTTGCATCGCACGCCCAATCCTAAGCTCAAGCAAATCCGCTAAGGAAAACAAAAGGAAGATGGGTGAGCTAAAAGCCCAATGATGTTCCAAAAGACAGAATGCAAAATAGCAATTAGCATATTTGTAACCACAAAGATTTTGATAAACAATCACACTAGCACATTTGCAATAAAATTTGGAATTTCAAGTATAAGTAAGTGGATGATCACAATAATCAACTGAGATGGTGCTCATGCACTACTCAAGCCCCGACTGGAGATCGCGTCACGAGGAGTTCAGCACAAGCTTCTCTACTGGAAGATCGCTGCACAAGGATCACTTAAATAACAATTTAAATATAAAGGATACAGTGGCTCTCGTGAGCCAAGTTCCACGGCAGCAGCTTGATCCAAGTCCACACCACAACCAAAATGCAAGAATTAATGTCCAAGAGAACCCCACTCACCAGCCATTCCCGTTCACCGATTCTCCCACCTTACCGGGCCCGAACACCAACACAGGAGGTAATACTCGAGTATACCAAAAGCAAGAAACAGGATCCAAGGGCATCATTAGTCTACTCGACCAAGCCCTAACTGGCTCGATTCGACCAATGAGCCGATGGGGTGGACTCCGATCACGAGTCCCAGGAACTGATAACAAGATTAGCCCTTGTGATATCACACAAGTGGCCATTTCACAGGCACAGTTAACAAGCAATGTAAACAAGTTTCTAAACAGATTAGTCGATGGGATATCACCCAAACGACGCACAGATCAAATATAGGCAAGGGCCAAATCCACAAGTATCATGATATCAAGGATATATAGTTCAAGCAAAAGAGATCGAGTGTGATAAAGTACGCACTCGTCTCGATCATAATAACATAAGAGAGTGTTCATGCTAACAAATTTCAAGTAGTTCACATAATCAAGTAGGTCAAGATCAGATAATCCAACTAGTCACATTTAACAAGTAAACAAGCATTGGAACACTCACCTTTGTACTCAAAACAACTTTAGGTATTCACTCCGGAATTCCTTTCGTCCACCGTCAAGGCCTAATAACAAGCAAATAAGAGACATTTAGGTTTGGCTATCCCAAACTTAGGACAACTAAAATGCACAAGCTAATCGTCACTTAAATCGCTAATCTAACCCGTCACAATGTATCAAGTTCAAATCAAGGGTGTATAACAAAGAAAAATGTCATATTTATAGGAGAACAATGAGTCAAGTAGGTTATGGCACGGAAAAAAAAGGCATAATGAACCAAGAAAAGTGGAAAGTGAAGAATGAGGATTCACAAGTGAAGATTTAAGGGTGACAGCTTTGCCGCCCTTCAGTAATTGGATCATAACTGGAGCTACGCTCATTGGATTGAGGCCAATATTACATCGATTCGAAGCTAAGACATAGATCTACAATTCCTATGAAGACATCAAAACCCAGATCACTCATCTTCGTGGTCAAAATGGCAATCACAGAGACACAAGAAGGCTGTCGGGTTATATCCGGGAAGCAGGAGCAGTTTCGGGAAAAAAACAATAACTCAATGTAGAGAAATCGAAATTGAGTTCCGTCAGTGGCATTTAAAACTAGACTCATATGGATTTCAATGGTATAAAAATCAGACTCTAGTTCATTTCCAATTGATACCAGAAAATCTGACAATTTGACTGAAACTGGAGACCGTCGGCTGAAACAGGGGAGTGAAACAGTCAGGGGTATTTTGGACATTTCACAAGATACAGTGCTCCGATTGCTCTGAAATTTTGTAGGTAGAAACTTAACTCAATTATCTACAACTCTTATGTTTTGACCAAGAGCTGGTTTGGCTTTTATCACAGAGAAATATTTAGTTCAAAGTGACTGAAATTCAAACCTGATCAGGCTTAACTTTGAGCAGAAAATCTGGTTTAGTTCTTGCTAAAGCACTAGCTAAACTATCACAAAACCATTCAAATGCTGCAACCCCATAAACCTCAACATACTACCAAGTTTTCCAAGCACAAATGCACCAAAAACAACATTCAAAATGAGGGAACAAAGCTAGTTTTCTTAGCTAGAACAGTCGGCCAGCAAGAGTGCAAAAGTAGTCTAGTTCTCTTCCAATTCCAACTTCCAAATTACACATGCACACAACTTACTAAAACTTGTCATAATCATATTCTAAAGTGGAGATTATGCATGTTTATCAAAGGAACTTAACACAAGTCTCATCCTAAGACTCTTAGGAATTTCATCAAACACCTCATAGACATAATTCCAAACCACTTCCAATGATGCTACTACTAGAAATTCTTCCAAGCAAGCCTTGGTTTAGGCTTCTAAAACTCTCAAACACCAACTAAACACTCCATAACCTTCAATTTAACATCATCAAGCTAGGGTTTTTTTAAAGAAAGTTTACCTTGAAACAAAGCTAGAGAGAAGTCCTTCAAGATTGCTTGATCCTACTTCCTCCAAGCTTGAAAGTTGAAGATGAACTCACTAGATGATCTCTCCAATTGATTCCTCACTAGTTTGGCTTAATTCAAGACTAGGGTTTTTAGTGTTATTTCTCTCTTTTTTTCTCTCTTATGGCCCGCCATCATAGGGTGCAAGACAAGAATTTTGTAGCTAATTTCAAACTTAAATTTGGTGGGGAAAAAAAAAGTCTTGGTCAAGGTTGACTAGAATTGCGACAAGTGGCAACAAGAACAACCAAGCATTCTCTCACGTCTATCTCAATTGAACTTCACTCCCTTAAGTTAGTTTTCTCTCCAAAAATCACCACCAACTTCATTTTACATTTCCTAACGACTAAATCTATTAGTAATGCCTCACTAATTGCCACTAATACCATACTAACACCTTATAAGGGTATAAATGTCACAACTTGAAGCACTTAAATGCAACCCTATCTCAAGGCAAGGCAATGCAAGTGAAGATGATGCACTTCAAGGAAAAAAATGATGCAACCCTTAAATCAAATGCACAAGCTACTCAAGGACCATTTTTTTTTTCACTTCCAGGTTAGGGTTCTCACACTCTCTCCCCCTTAAAAGAATTTCGTCCTCGAAATTCTTACCTTATGTCTGATCGTTGCATATCCTTCTCTTTTCCGGGCTGATTTGGGCTAACTGGGCAGTTAGCAATTTGATGTGAGAACTGCCAAGAAAAAGCATTTTCCTTTCTTTCTGCACTCATTCTCATGATGATTGGATTTCCCACAATATCCACAAATCAAGCGAGCTCCAAACGAAGCGTCTCCTGATGTCTCCAGGAGTTTTGTTCCCCTTGTTCCTTTTCCAATCTTGGAGTGTGGTGCATCTTGTTCACTATCAACTTTTCCAAGATTCTCACTAGGTGCTCCTCGTTTCCTTGTCTCAAAAGCCTTGACTTGAAGAGTCGCACTCTCCACCCGCTTGAGCTTTTCCGAGCTTCTCCAAATGTATTGATCTGAGCTGCTGCTAAATCCTTCTGAATTTTCACATTTAGTCCCTGTACAAATCGCCTTATCCTTTTTTGTTCTTGACCACCAACTCGGGGCAAATTTGGATAACTTGGTAACTGTGTTTCATATTCTGCAACACTTGAGTTGCACTGGCGAAGTCTTATAAAAGCATCTTCCTCTGTTCTTGGATCAATGGGGAAAGAATTTCTTATTAAATTCCCTAGTGAAGTTGACCCAAGTTCTCTGGCTCTCTCTCCCATCTTGCTCTTATCATATTCCACCAGGAACGAGCTGCTCCTTCGAACTGGAATACAACAAAGGCCACTTGCCTCTCTTCAGTATAGTTAAGGGCTGCAAAGATGTCAATCATTTTATCTAACCAACTCTCCGCCACATCAGGGTCAGGTCCTCCGAGGAATTTTGGTGGAGAAAATTTATGAAATCGTTCTAGTGCTCTATTTTCTCCTTCTACAGGATTCTCATTGTTCCTAGGCTGATTATTAGGGTTTTGGCCTTGGTGCTCCACTAATCGTGCTAAAAGATCATTCGGTTTATGGCTGGGCCACTTGGTCTCCCGCTCCAGCCCTTGGTTCAGTATTTTGAGTGGCCGTAGATTCTCTCTCACTCCCTTGGTCTTGGGGTTGTCTAGCCCTACGCGGTCGTCCCCGACGTTGTCCCCCAGTTTCCATCTCGCACAATTAATCTCTTTCTACACATGAATGATAACAACAACTTACTACAAGCTCCACAAGTCGTATCAAGTTAAACAAGTCAAATCAAGATACTAAGGGCAAGTCAAACAAATCAAACAAGACGACAACACGAGAAAGCCAAACATCGATTCAAGCAAATCAACAAACCAATTCAACTATCAATATTAAACCACGAGGTATCACCAAAATACTCCATAACGGAGCCAGAAAATTCTACCTTCCCATCAAATTCAACTTCATATCCAACACTAAGATCCAAAAGACATACTCGTACGCAAGCGCCAAAACAAGAATTAAGTCAGTTCACACCTAGGTTGGCCACCCTAGAGTGTAAAGCAACTCAATCCCCGTTCTTGCCTGACATACGAACCAGATCACACACATGCAACAAGAAACACACAATCGCACTACCCATAAAGACCTGAACCAGGCTCAGTATTTGACACTTCTCCCTAGTAAACCCTAGGGGTGGATCGCACTTCAGGACTGAGATAGCTAATATAAACCAACAACTCACAACTTACAAAACTAAAACTTCCAAATTCAAAAGTCAACCAACATATATACATAAGTTTCACACCACCATTCCAACTTAAAACATGACAGGGTATTTAAGGATACAAAATCAACCTCTAAACTTATCCATGATAGGGTTTGCTAGTACATTCACCCTTAAACAAAAGTACAACAAAAACTTAAACTACTTGCACGTACGTCCAATCCTAAGCTCAAGCAAATCCCCCTGCTAAGGAAAACAAAAGGAAGATGGGGTGAGCTAAAAGCCCAGTGATGTTCCAAAAGACAGGAATGCAAAATAGCAATTAGCATATTTGCACCACAAAGATTTTGATAAACAATCACACTAGCACATTTGCAATAAAATTTGGAATTTCAAGTATAAGTACAGGGATGATCACAGTAGCACTGCACAGTCAACCAGGAGATGGTGCTCATGCACTACTCAAGCCGACTCGAGATCGCTCACGAGGAGTTCAGCACTCAAGCTTCTCTTACTCGGAAGATCGGTGCACAAGGATCACTTAAATAACAATTTAAATATAAAGGATACGGTGGCTCTCGGGAGCCAAGTTCCACGCAGCTTGATCCAAGTCCGTTGACACTCCGTCAACCAAGGAAATGCAAGAATTAATGTCCAATAGAACCCCACTCACCAGCCATTCCCATTCACCGATTCTCCCACCTTACCGGGCCCGAACACCAACACAGGAGGTAATACTCGAGTATACCAAAAGCAAGAAACAGGATCCAAGGGCATCATTAGTCTACTCGACCAAGCCCTAACTGGCTCGATTCGACCAATGAGCCGATGGGTGGACCTCATCACGAGTCCGTGAACTGATAACAAGATTAGCCCTTGTGATATCACACAAGTGGCCATTTCACGTGCTAACAAGCACGTAAACAAGCTTCTAAACATTAGTCGATGGGATATCACCCAAACGACGCACAGATCAAATATAGGCAAGGGCCAAATCCACAAGTATCATGATATCAAGGATATATAGTTCAAGCAAAAGAGATCGAGTGTGATAAAGTACGACTGCCTCGATCATAATAACATAAGAGAGTGTTCATGCTAACAAATTTCAAGTAGTTCACATAATCAAGTAGGTCAAGATCAGATAATCCAACTAGTCACATTTAACAAGTAAACAAGCATTGGAACACTCACCTTTGTACTCAAAACAACTTTAGGTATTCACCCGAATTCCTTTCGCCCATCCACAAGGCCTAATAACAAGCAAATAAGAGACATTTAGGTTTGGCTATCCCAAACTTAGGACAACTAAAATGCACAAGCTAATCGTCACTTAAATCGCTAATCTAACCCGTCACAATGTATCAAGTTCAAATCAAGGGTGTATAACAAAGAAAAATGTCATATTTATAGGAGAACAATGAGTCAAGTAGGTTATGGCACGGAAAAAAAAGGCATAATGAACCAAGAAAAGTGGAAAGTGAAGAATGAGGATTCACAAGTGAAGATTTAAGGGTGACAGCTTTGCCGCCCTTCAGTAATTGGATCATAACTGGAGCTACGCTCATTGGATTGAGGCCAATATTACATCGATTCGAAGCTAAGACATAGATCTATAATTCCTATGAAGACATCAAAACCCAGATCACTCATCTTCGTGGTCAAAATGGCAATCACAGAGACACAAGAAGGCTGTCGGGTTATATCCGGGAAGCAGGAGCAGTTTCGGGAAAAAAACAATAACTCAATGTAGAGAAATTGAAATTGAGTTCCGTCAGTGGAATTTGAAACTAGACTCATATGGATTTCAATGGTATAAAATTCAGACTCTAGTTCGTTTCCAATTGATACCAGAAAATCTGACAATTTGACTGAAACTGGAGACCGTCGGCTGAAACAGGGGAGTGAAACAGTCAGGGGTATTTTGGATATTTCACCAGATACAGTGCTCCGATTGCTCTGAAATTTTACAGTTAGAAACGTAACTCAATTATCTACAACTCTTATGTTTTGACCAAGAGCTGGTTTGGCTTTTATCACAGAGAAATATGTAGTTCAAAGTGACTGAAATTCAAACCTGATCAGGCTTAACTTTGAACAGAAAATCTGGTTTAGTTCTTCCTAAAGCACTAGCTAAACTATCACAAAACCATTCAAATGCTGCAACCCCATAAACCTCAACATACTACCAAGTATTCCAGGCACAAATGCACCAAAAACAACATTCAAAATGAGGGAACAAAGCTAGTTTTCCTAGCTAGAACAGTCGGCCAGCAAGAGTGCAAAAGTAGTCTAGTTCTCTTCCAATTCCAACTTCCAAATTACACATGCACACAACTTACTAAAACTTGTCATAATCATATTCTAAAGTGGAGATTATGCATGTTTATCAAAGGAACTTAACACAAGTCTCATCCTAAGACTCTTAGGAATTTCATCAAACACCTCATAGACATAATTCCAAACCACTTCCAATGATGCTACTACTAGAAATTCTTCCAAGCAAGCCTTGGTTTAGGCTTCTAAAACTCTCAAACACCAACTAAACACTCCATAACCTTCAATTTAACATCATCAAGCTAGGGTTTTTTTTTAAAGAAAGTTTACCTTGAAACAAAGCTAGAGAGAAGTCCTTCAAGATTGCTTGATCCTACTTCCTCCAAGCTTGAAAGTTGAAGATGAACTCACTAGATGATCTCTCCAATTGATTCCTCACTAGTTTGGCTTAATTCAAGACTAGGGTTTTTAGTGTTATTTCTCTCTTTTTTTCTCTCTTATGGCCCGCCATCATAGGGTGCAAGACAAGAATTTTGTAGCTAATTTCAAACTTAAATTTGGTGGGAAAAAAAAAGTCTTGGTCAAGGTTGACTAGAATTGTGACAAGTGGAAACAAGAACAACCAAGCATTCTCTCAAGTCTACCACAATTGAACTTCACTCCCTTAAGTTAGTTTTCTCTCCAAAAATCACCACCAACTTCATTTTACATTTCCTAACGACTAAATCTATTAGTAATGCCTCACTAATTGCCACTAATACCATACTAACACCTTATAAGGGTATAAATGTCACAACTTGAAGCACTTAAATGCAACCCTATCTCAAGGCAACGCAATGCAAGTGAAGATGATGCACTTCAAGGAAAAAAATGATGCAACCCTTAAATCAAATGCACAAGCTACTCAAGGACCATTTTTTTTTTCACTTCCAGGTTAGGGTTCTCACACAATCTATCAGACACTATAAATACCCCTTACATCACCTAAATCAGGTAATCTAGAGCATAAGCTGAATTTTTAATATTCTTTGCATCAAATTTTGACCCCTAACTTAGGCATCAGAGAATATCCTGGGGGACAGAACCCCTACTCCAACCCCTTGTTCTTGTTGTGGTGCAAGCTTGCTTTTAAGGAGCTGTTCCTGAAGCATACTTCTACAGTCACATTAGGTATGACAAGCACGAATACGTGGTTAGGAAGGAAGAGGTGGAGGAGGTACTTGTTCGTTGAGAACAAGCGTGGTGGTGGAAGTAGGGGAAATTAACTGCAATATGCATAGGAACGGGAAAGAGTCAGAGAATCCTGAGTTGATGTGGCAGGGGTCTGCTAATCAAATACCCCTGAATTTGGTAAAAATTACATATAACTGGTCCATAGTTACTATCCATTTCATCCTACACACTTTTTATATAGTCAATTCCTGTCAATTCATGCGGCGCATCCACATTTTTTGCCCGCTTATGCCCATAAAGTGTAGATGATAACATTTACAGTTAATTTCATTCTGTACACTTTTACGTAGTTTTTTTTATGGTAGCACATTCTTATATAGTTAAGACTAGACAATTTGTATCAAAAATCCATATTTCTTGCACACTCATGCCTATCAAAAGTGTAAATGGTAATATTTATAGTCATTAGTTGTAACTAAATAATATCTTAAAACTAGGCAATTCATACTTGGCATCCACACTTTTTGCTTGCTTATGCCCATTAGAAAAGTAGATGATAGCGTTTATAGTTGTTAGTTGTAATTCAATAATGCCTATATATATATATATATATTCTCCTTTTTTTATAGTGAAAACCAAAGAAGAAAAGAAGGATTATCATTAAAAAATAAATAAAGTACCACACTTCTCCCCCTTTCAACATCATCAAAACAATAGACCTTTGCCTAAGTGCTATATTAAACAAATAAGGTGCAATTTGTTTTGGAATAACCAATATCAAACACATAGATTAGCAAAATAGGCATAGTCTAATAAACATCGTCAAAAGAGTCAAATAGAAACATAGTCTGATAAAGATGGCCTGTTAAATATCATCAAACAACAAAAGAGTCAAAGAGAAACTTAGAATGAGATCTTAAATGACATTTCGAGCTAGATTCTAAAAGTGGTAGAAGACATAAAAAGATTCTAAAATTCTAGATGAAAGTCCTCAATAGATGTCCATTGATTTGAATGTGCATCAGAAGCCTTTTTTCTTCTTTATGATTCTTCTTCTTCCGTCTAGAAGTCTCATATATGGCTTTGATGTCTTCCAAAACTTCTTAAGTTATAGCAACAAGATCTTCAAGGGCTTCATGGAAGACTTCTTGCTCTATTTCAACATTCTCAGGTGCCTTTTTTGGTTGAACAAACTGCAATGAACTCTTCTATCCTATTTCCTAATTAGTTTAAATTCATTATTGTGCTTTAGTCACAATAGTTTCTTGAGCCCTTTCTTGTGGTGATTCAATTTCCTGAGGAACTATATCATGAATTGTTTGCTCAATATCAACTTCTGTCTCTTCAGCAGCTTAAGCATTTTGATTCTATTTCTTATTTTCAACACTGTCAAACCCTATATCCAATTATTCTTTATAGGCCAAATAGTTAGTTTGTTCAGTGTAGGTCATACCCAATAGTAGTCCTTGTTCCAAACACATTTGCTTCAAGAAGATCTTTCGAAGTTTAAGGTTCATGGAATGGGTTTGCTTCTCAACATTCTAAAGTTTGGAATAAATGTATTGAAGGATAGCTTTCAAGGATGATGGAAGTTTAGAAAAAGTTTGTGAGGATAAAGGATCAAAAGTGATGATGGGAGCAATTTACCTGTTGTAAGAGCATCATCCTTGGCCTTTTCAACCAGGTAATTTTCTTTAGAAAACCACTGATTTTATAAAATTTAGGCCTTTTTCTGCAAAGTTTTCTTGGCAAATAAAACCACGAAAAGATCTTGTACTAGTGGTTGGAACATTGAAGTACTTGAAAATTTTTGACAACTTTGGAAAAAGGAATACTTCTTCTAGTATCAATTTCCATAGACACCCAGAAATTACAGAACAAATATCCAAAATCCAATTTTATTCTTTTGTAAACAACATAAAACATGTAAAGCTGTATTCTTCCAGGTGTAATTCTATGACCATGAGTAGGGAAAAGTAGACCAATAACAAGAGAGTACAAAATTTGTAACTCAAGAGTCAGAGAAATAGTTTTGGCATTAATAATCTTTTGAAAATCAGTTTTGAACAATTCTTTGACTTCATTGACATCAAATCCATGATTTCCATTTGGCCAGAAATCAAGAACAAAGAAGTAGGAACATGTAGCAGGATCTTTAATAGTATACTAAAAAGTTTTGTTAATCAAAGTATAATTTAACTTGATATCAATAGAATTGACTCTAGACAAAACAAAATCATCTTTTGCTTTCCTAATATTAGCAGTAAGCTAAACAGCCATCTCATGGTATAAGGATCATCATGATAAATCAAGTGTCCCCAGTTTTGTTTTTCAAAATATTGTTCAATAAATTGTGGGTTTAGTTCGACTAGCTCTCCTCTCTTGCAAGGTCTTTAGGGATAACAATTTTGACTTGGAAAACAAAATACCTTAGTTCTACCTCTTTATCGCTAAATCTAAATTGTTCAAAGTTTTGTTAAGAAATCCTAGTTGATCTCCTCGAATTTTATGATGACTCTCCTCCCTTCCAATTCTAATTGATTACATAGGCGCTTTAACCTTATCATCTGATCTTTTTAATTAAGAAGATCCTGCTGTTAGAACTGGTCCCAGGAAATTGGTAAAAGGGTTCTTGACAATTCCAAAAGACAAAGAATAAAATAAAAATAAATAAAATAGAGACACAAGATTTATGTGGTTTGGTCAAATTGACCTACATCCACAAACAGAGGAGGAGTAGAATTTCACTATGGAAAAGAGAGTACAAAAGTCTTAGAAAAGTGTTCCAAAACCCAAAAAACACCTAATACTAAAATACAAAGGAGTCCAATATAATTTTACTATAACAAGGCTCAATGCCTTTGACTCTCTTGGTTTGGTACTTAATCTAGCCAAAGGCCCATTATATTTATAGGCAACAAATGCAAAGACTCTCTAATAAAATAATTGATATGGTACAAATCCACACATAACAAATCTCCATCTTGATGTGTCCCCAATATTGACAAATAGTAAAACTGCTCCACCTTCTCCATAAAAGCCCCAATGGGATTGATCAAAAATAATGAACACCAGCCAAGTCCAAGCATCGTTTGAACTTGTAAATTGGAAGAGGTTTTATAAACATGTCAGCAAGATTCTCCTTGATATTGATTTTCTGAACAAGGACTTTTTCCTCAACAATAGTATCTCAAATGAAGTGATACTTCACATCAATATGCTTCGTCCTCTCATGATAGATCTGATCTTTAGTCAAGTGTATAGCACTTTGACTATCACAGTGAATAACAGTAACACCTTGATGTTGATTGAGTTCGCCAAACAAACCCTTTAACCACAAGCCTTCTTTAGTTGTCTTGGCCACAACCATATATTTTGCCTCCATAATAAATAAAGTCACAACGAGTTGTAAAGTAACTTTCTAACTAACTACACAACCGCTAATGCAAGATGTATAATTTGAAAGTGAACTTCTCCTATTAAGATTTTTGGCATAGTCAAAGTCCACAAAGTCAGCCAAAGTGTCACCATTTCTCCCAAACTCCGAACAACTATTTAAAGTACCTCGCAAGTATTTGAAAATCCACTTTACAGCCTATTAATTTACTTTTCTAGGACAAGACATATATCTGCTAACAACACTAATTACATGTGAGATATCTAGATGAGTACAAACCATTGCATACATAATACTACTGACTACACTAGAAAAAGAACCAATGCCATATAATCTTCCTTTTCAATTGACTATGGTGACTGAGTATCAAATAGTCGAAAATGGCTAGCAAGAGGAGTAGACACAAGTTTAGCATCTTTCGTACCAAATCTCTCCAAGACATTCTCAAAATAAATTTTTTGGGTTAAGAACAACTTTCCAACTCCTCACTCTTTTTTGATATCCATGCTAAGAATTTTCTTGCCTACTTCAAAATCTCATTTCCAATTCACTGCTTAATTACAATTTCAAAATGTGAATTTCTGGATAATTCTTAGTAGCGATGAGTATGTCATCAACATAAAGTAACAAATAAATAAAAGAGCCATCAACTAATTTCTGGAAGTAGACACAACTATCATACATGCTCCTCGAATAACCATAATCCAACATAAAAGAATCAAATCTCTTATACCACTATCTTGAAGACTACTTCAATTTATATAAGAATTTCTTCAATAAGCAAACATGGTCTTCTTTTCCTTCAATTTCAAATCCTTGAGACTGCTTCATATAAATTTGCTCTTCAAATTCACCATGTAGGAAAATGCTCTTTACATTAAGCTATTCCAACTCCAAATCATACATGGCAATTAAAGCAAGTAAAACATGAATAGAGTTATACTTTACAACATGTGAAAATACATTATTGAAATTAACACTTTGTACCTGACTGTAACCCTTTGCAACCAACCGTGCTTTGTACCTTACATATTTAACCCCTATAAAACCTTCTTTCTTCTTAAAACCTATTTGCATATGATAGAAGGTGGCTTCATAAGAACCTAAGTTCTATTTTAGTGGAGAGACTCAATTTCTTCATTCATCTTAATCAACCACTTGGCAGAATTATCATAAGAAACTGTTTCTAAATAGATAGAAAGCTCACCAACTCCATCAGTTTCTTCTACAACAAACAAAGCATATCTGCATATCTTTGTGGTGGTCGAATATCCCTTCTTGGTCAATCTTTGGCTATGGAATATTGCTCCTCTTCTAGATTAGTTTCATTAGCAGATTCTAGTGCATCTACTGGCATTTGCTAAATAGAAGACTCGGACTAAGAAGGGTAGAACTATCAATTTCAAGCTCCACGTGCTTTTGTGTACTATCATCGGAACCACAAAATCTGGAAGACTCTTTCTTGGAGATAACATAGAGAATTCATCAAAAGTAATATCTCTACTGATTATAAATTTTGGAGATTTAGGATCAAGACATAGCAATCTGTACCCTTTCACTCCAGAAGCATAGTCAAGAAAAATACACTTTTCAACCTAAGACTTTAATTTTCCATTATTTACATGTATGTATGCTGGACACCTAAAAACTTTTGAATCAGAATAATCAACAGGAGTACCTGACTAAACTTCCTCAAGAGTTTTAATATCAATAGCTATAGAAGGAGCATGGTTGATTATGTAGCATGCCATATTGAGTGCATCTTCACAAAAGTCCTTTATCAACCCTACATTAGAGATCATGCATCTTGCTCTCTACAAGAGCATTCTATTCATATGTTTGGCCACACCATTTTGTTGAAACATCATTCTAACAGTGCGGTGCCAAACAATTCCTTCAGTCTTGTAAAATTCATCAAATTCACATTCGCAAAATTCCATGCCATTATATGTTCAAAGCCGCTATATTTGTTTACTTGTCTGTTTCTATTCAAAATTTTCTATTGTTCGAAAGTTAGATAATCATTATCTTTATGCTTCAAAAATAGATCCAAAATTTCCTTGAATAATCATCAATAAAAGGCAACATATACCTAGTATTACCCTTAGATAGAACACGAGATGGACTCCATAAATCTGAATGAATATAATTAAGAGTACCTTTCACCTTATGAATTGCTGGCGAACTAAAACTGAATCTTTTCTACTTTCCAAAAATCAATATTCATAGAATTCTAATGCCCCAGTACTTAGTCCACAAAGAAATTCTCTCTTATTCAATATTCCCAAACCTTTCTCGCTCATGTGCCCTAAACGCATATGCCATAATTTGGTGATCTCAAAATTAGACAAATATGATGATGAACTGCAACTGAATTTGTGACAGTATACAAACTACCAAACCTGTAAGCTTTTATGACAATAAGAGCACCTTTAGAAACCTTCATAAATACAATTTTCAGTTGTCTATTTGCACTCAGGAGCCTCCATGGTGCCCAAAGAGATGAGATTTCTCTTCAAATTAGGAACATGTCTAACATTAGTAAGCGTTCTCACAGTACCATCATGCATTGTAATTTGGACTATACCCTTACCAACAACATAACAAACAGCATTATTACCATCAAAATAATTCCACCATTCTAAGATTCATAAGTGAAAAATAAATCCCTATTGGGACACATGTGATAAGAACAATCCAAATCTCAAATCGATCCATTTTTAGAATTTGTCCTGTCATCAGTTGCAAAGAAAATATTTTTACCACTCTCATTAGCTACAACACTAGCTTTAGCGGTCTCATTACTTTTTAACTAGGTTTTCCTTTTTGCTTTAACTTATTTTTCAATTTAAAACAATCAGTTTTAATGTGTCCCATTTTATGATAGTAATTGTGCTCCATATTTGCATGTCTAGATTTAGACTTACTATTGTCAGAATCTCTTTTTTCAATTCTACCCTGAATAATCAGGCCTACCACTTGAACCCTATTAATTTTTTCCAATAATATCCCTATTTATTTGCTCCTTAGATTTTAATACAAATTTAATTTGTTGATACGATATTGTTTCTGTTCCATAATTTATAGTATCACGAAAATACTTAAAGAATTAGGGAAGTGAACACAAAAGTAACAGAGTCTGATCCTCATCATCAATTTTTGAATCCATATTGTCCAAAACCATAATAATGGAATAAAATTTATCAAGATGTGGGAGTACAGATAGACCTTCGATTCATAGCTATTAAAGATGTTTTATATCTTTTTAATCTTTTATCTCTAAGTGTTAAATATATTGGAGCATCTACTCCTAAATGTACCAAAGGTTTTATAGCTACTTGAACTAGCCTAAAATGAATGTATCTAAATCCTTTTTCTTTATACTCTTGTAATGATACCTGATTTAATGAAGGAATAGATTGAAATTCTTCTTGGTTGGAAATGGTTTCTTCATATGTTTTAATAGAATAGGCTATTTTAAAATCTAATGCTCCTATCTTATATATTTGTTCTATATCTTTTTCTAGAATAGACCAATTTGCAGGATTTATTGGTGCATGTAATTCATTACTATGAACTGTATCTAAGTTCTTTGAATTAGTACCTAATAGTAGTTTTCTAAATCGAGCTACCATTTTACTATCCAATTTTGAGTTTCTCATACCTTCTACTTATATTAATTGGAACAATGGAGTCCTATGCCTGTAAGAACTTTCAACCTATAAGCTTACCAACAGACTTACTCGTACATTTTACCAAAGTTAAGATATGCAAGTAATATGCAAAACTAGTAAATGAATAAAAATAACAATTCTAATCAAAATTGATCTTCTAAAATTCCACCCCCATAGTTCAATAATTTCTGTAATTATATCCCACATACAAACATAAAGGTCTGCCATGCAATCCTAAGAAACCTAAGCCTATATATATATATATATATATATATATATATATATATATGAATCTAGATATGAATTTCATTTCTAAGGATTAAATACTAACTACATAAACATATCACAGTAAAAGTCAATGAATTCTATAATTTAACAAAAGTTAATAATGTAAGAGTTTTGTGTGAATTAGAACTTACTTAATTGTACGATTGAAGTTGATGTGCTTAGTGTTCACCAAGTCTTCTTCTGCGAGGGTTTTAAGTAATTTTGTGTTCTACTAGGAAAAGGAAAGAGGAAAGAATGAAGTGTTTTGCTAATTAACGTTGAAACATAACCACCTACATACCCTTCTCCCCCCATCTAATCTTATCATGAAGTTAACATAGTTTAGGAGATTTTGTCCCTCTATTACCTTATCCAAAGAGATCAGATATATAACTAACCTAGTTTAACTTTTTATTCTTTTACTTTTCCTAATTAGGGTGGCAACTCATAGTTATCTAATGTAAAATTTCCCAAGTACTACATTCTAGCCTTCTTATATAAAGTTTTGTCCTTGAAACTTATATACCTTGATCAGAAAGGTAGGGATACTTATTCTGCATGTCTTCCTCAAATTCCCATGTTACTTCTCATAGTGTATGGTTTGTCCGCATTAACAAAAGGTATTGTCCTTCTTCTTAAAACTTGATCCTTGCGATCTACGATTCTCAAGAGAACTTCTTCCATTGATAGGTTTTCCTTCACTTCAATGGGTTGATCCTCTAAAATGTGACTTGGATCCAACACATATTTCCTCAACTAGGAGACATGGAAGATGTTATGTATTCTTGACAATGGGGATGGGAGAGCTAACCGATAAGCTAAAGTTCCAATCCTTTCCAAGATTTCGTAAGGTCTGATATATCTTGGACTTAATTTACCACCTCTTCCAAAACTCATTTCTCCTTTAGTGGGGGTATTTTTAGATATACCTTCTCTCCTGGTTGAAATTCTAACTTTTCAAATCTGCCCAACTCTTGTTTCGGTCTTGAGCCACCTTCAGCCTTTCTTGAATAATCTTGATCTTCTCAAGAGTTTTCTCAACTAAGTCAGGGCTAGTGATAAGTTTTTCTCCTACTTCATCCCAATATAATGGGGATCTACATTTTTGTTCATACAGTGTTTCAAATGGTGCCACGCCAATTCCATATGGTAACTATTATTATAGGAGAATCTCATTAACTTCACTAACTTGTCCCAACTATTCGAAAAATCTGAGGCACATGCTCACAACATGTCCTCTAGTGTCTGAATAGTCCTTTCTGACTGACTATCCATTTGGGGATGGAAAGCAGTGCTCAATCTCAGATTAGTTCCCATTACTTTTTCATAGGTTGGCCAAAATTTAAAGGTGAAATTTGGATCTCGATTTGACACTATACTCACTAGTATACCATGAAGACAGGCAATATTCTCTACATACATCTCCACTAGTCTTTCATTGCCAATCCATTTGGTATCAGTTGGAAATGGGTAGATTTGGTTAACCTGTCCATAACAATCCAGATGATATCATTATTCTGAATTGTCCAGGGTAAACCCATGACAAAGTCCATTTTCACATACTCCCACTTCCATTATGGAATTTCTAAAGTTTGCAATAAGCTAGCAGGTATTTGATGCTCGACTTTGATCTGTTGGCACACCAAACATCTCGCCACAAACTCAGCTATCTCTCACTTCATTCCATTCCACCAATAGTTCCTTTTTAGGTCTTGATACATTCTTGTCCCACCGGGTGGACTGAAACCTTAAATTATGTGCTTCTTGTAATATCTCCTTTTCGATGTTTCATCCATTGGTACACATCTCCCACCATTCTTCCATAAACTACCATCATTCTTCAATTCAAACCCATCAAAGGATTCAGCCTTAACTTTCTCACTGATCTTAACAAGCTTTGCATCCTCGGCTTGTGTTTTTTTAATCCTATCTATCAAAGTACAGGTAAGTATGTGACAACCCACTTCTCCCTAGGGGGAACCCTAGGGTATCGTGAACCTTTGTCCAGCTCTCCTGGGATCCTCAATCATATAGTTCTCAAATATACACAAAGATCTCAAATAATAACTACATTTCCATCTAGTCCAAATACACCAAAGTCCAAGCGTTCAAGATTACAAATGTACAAGAGATATTCACACTAAGAAGATCAACTTCTTTCCTTCATCTGAGCCACGTGGGAAATAAATTCTAAATTAAACCATGCAATACACATGAAATTGAGCACTTTAGGAAAATTAATGCACTAATGACTATATGATGCACTCAAGTAAAATTCCTTCTTTTCTCCCTCTCTTTTTTTTTCTTCTTCTTTTTTTTTTCCTTTTTTCCTTTTTTTTTTCTAGGGTTCTCAAAAGGAAAAAGGAAAAAAAAGAAGAAGAAAAAAAGAGGAGAAAAGAAGGAATTTTACTTGAGTGCATCATATAGTCATGTGCATTAATTTTCCTAAAGTGCTCAATTCTGTATTGCATGGTTTAATTTAGAATTTTAACTCTGAGATGAAGGAAATGATCTGAATATCTCTTGTACTATTTGTAATCTTCAATTTGACTAGATGGAAATGTAGAGAAATATGATTGAGGAAGAGGCTAGTCCCGCAAGAGCTACTAGTACATCAGCAAAGGAATCCACCAGTTCTAATTCAAATTCCTCTATTTGTTCCTCTACCAAAAGTTAAACTAAATAGATAAATTCAACCTTAAACTAATAAAGAGACCAATAGAAATGTGGATTATTATAACAAATTCTTTTAACGGCAATTGAATGAAATATCTTAGGATTGGATTCAAAACAAGCACAAAAACATACAGCAAACGTTATATCAAGCGTACTTGCAGTCAAATATAATAGATTCACAATCATACCTCTGTAATGTTTTTTGTCAACACTAGTCCTTCTTCATTTTTGATGTGAGCATCGATGCCAACATGGGCTTGCAAGTTCGTACTAGATTCAAATGTCCCAAGTTGATTCATTCCAAGTTGAAAAGTTCAAAAATTCATCCTAAGGTTGTTAGAGAACTTGGGAAACGTTGGTCCAGTACTAGGAGGAAGAAACGCGAAGGATGCCATCTAAAACGAATCCCGTCTAAATCTAGTTGTGATTGGATTAGTCATTTGCTTAAGTTCATAAGCAAGGGTGTTATTGTCCATTTCTCCCTGCTTTCCTTAGTCGTGTGTTAGCCTGAATAAATTAGACAAGAACCTTTTTGTTAATGTCTGAATTAGAGTAATTAGAATAGTCAATTTTATTTATTTGGTAGTTTCCTAAAGTTAGGGTTCCATGTGGCCGAATCTATTTAGTAATAGTTAGGGTTAGTTTAAATCCAAGTTGGACTAGGTTTTTGGAGTCATTGTAAAGGTTTATAAATAGCCACCCTTGTGATGTTTTTACACAAGACTTTCAGTAATAAAAATTGAGAGTTTTCTTTTCTTGTTCCTTTGGAACAACCCTTGATACAAAGTGAGTGGGATCTCCTTTGTTTAAGTTTTGGCTTATCAATTCAAGATCACGTTTTGAGTTGTGGCACCTTTCTGTCAATTCCTTGGTTCACTAATTTGCTAGATTGTAGATTGAAATTATATCAATAGTGTTCACAATCTTAAGGGTTAGAGGGGTCATAGGATTTCCGTCAATTGTATCCATAGTCTAATCAAGATATATCCTTCCGTTGCATGATCGGATCGTTTCTTCAAGAGCGAGAACTTGGAGAATCGGGTTCCCATCAGTTGGTATCAGAGCATCAGCTCTTGATACAGGTCATTCAGGTTAATATCCTGTAGGTCCTGAAAGCAACCTAAGAGGGGGGTGAATTAGGTTGATGGAAAATTAAAACTTGATGAATGTGAATAATCGCACAATTTGAATGGATCAAGTTTTCTTGGTGACACAAACTTTTTAACTCAAAATAAAAGGATCACACCAAATAGATAATCACAAGAAGAACACAAACCTAAATTAAAGAGATGAATTCAAATGGACTACCAAGTTGCACCCAACTTGAAGTCCAATACCTCAATTTCAATTGCTACTTCAAATGATGAAGTTACACCAAGTTGTACATGGAAGGATCACCACTTGCTTGCATCAATCTCTCCTTGATCAAACCAAGAGGTTTTACAACAGCCTTGCTAACCCTCACAATGCTACACACTTGAGTCTTCTCTCACAATTGAAAAGCAATGCTTGTTTGCACACACACTTACAGTACAAAAAGTAAGAAAGACACAAATTCTTGCTAGAATTGCTCTTGAAAGCTTGTAAGTAAAGGTTGCAAAAAAATTCTTAACAAATCCAGCCTTTAAGGTATTTATAGGGTGCAAAGATAACTGCCCAAACTTCTCCAATGGTCTTGAATTAAATGCAGGAAAAAATAGCCGTTGGATGTGTCGGACGTCCGACACTCAATTCTGTGTCCGAAGCCATCGTCCGACAGTTTGCTAAAATCCTAAGATGTAAACTGTCGGACGTCCGAAACAAAGGCTCCACCGTTCGACAAAACCAGTAGCTAATTTGTTCATTCTCTCAATCTGTCGGACGTCCGAAACTTGAGTCTTAAAACCATTGTCGAAATTTGGTGCGGACGTCCGAAAGTATCGTCCGACAGAACCAGTGACTTTCCCTTCTTTCATTGCATCCTGACGGACGTCCGAACCTATGTCTTGCATCCGACAAAGAGACAAGTAAATGAGATATCGAGAACTGTCTTACTTAAAATAAACTTGAAAGGGGATTAGAAAAGATCATCATGTTGGTTTGTTAATCATCAAAATAGCCAACAATCTCCATATTTTTGATGATGACAAACCAATTGATGATTTGAATAGAATAGAAAGCAAGAACACAGTAAAAATGCATAATTTGCAGAACCAAAAACTCCTCCTTACTTGTACAACCCAAATTGCAAGAATGCTCCCCCTTACTAAAAGCACCATTTTATTTTGGTAAGCACTCAACCATCAATTAGCCAATTAAACCAAACATATAACCATAAAACCATAAATCATCATCAATCAAACACTCACACTCAACTAACCATCATCAATCAAGGCATTTCTCCCCTTTTTGTCATTAAGCAAAAAGGAGAGTAAGTAACAAGGGATAAAGTGAATAAGGCATAGGATTAGATAAAAAGAAGTAGGTACAGGAGTTTAAAAGTTAAGGCCAACCATGTTAGGGCCAAACAAAAATAACCATGGCCAATGAGTAAGGTTTGGCTTCACAAAAACAGTACAAGAAGCCAATGAGAAAAAAATGAACAAAATGATAGTGGTCTAAAGGATGCCTAATGAGATGATCCTATTAGATGCCTAAATGACTAGAACTGCGGACGAGATGAGCCACGACGTCTACGAACTAGTCGATAATCCTCTGAACTTTCCTCCTCCATATTAGTATCCATTTCTTGAGGCGGAGTATGAAATTGAGAAGAGCCAGGGTCTTGAGTAGTGGTCGGTTGAGATGTGCCCCTCATTTTCATCAGACCTTCAACAATCTGTTGAACTTGTGCATTGTGTTCATAGGTAGGATCAGTGTGATCGGGTGTGTGAGAGCTTGTTCTTCAGTGACATGTGCATGTTCTGTTTCAGCTTGAGTGGGAGTGGGTTCTTCCTCTTCGTGGTTAGGAGCCTCTTGAGCTTGAGAAGGAAGAAGATCCTCCTTGAGTTTTTGAAAGGCTTCCTTCTGTTCCAGATTCATAACCATTCGAAGACCTTCCTTAATTAGAACATGCCTCTGTTTCAGTTCTAGAAGAAGAGTAAGGATTGGATCCGAGAGGTAGAGGATGAGGGTTGGGATGTCATAGGAGTTGAAAAAGCAAGACGTGGGTGTTTAAACCGAGGAGTTACTGGTGTTTGAGGAGAAGAAAGAGAATCATGAATTGTTTTAGTACGAGTCTTCAAAGCAGTTTCTTTATATACCCACTCATCACCAACAAATCGAATGTTTTTCTTTTCAAAATACGCTTTGGTGAAAAAACAGTTTGGATTTTCAGTAGTGGGGGTCCCAGTCAAAGGAATGTTGAAATGATTGAAAATAGAAGTTAAGAACTTTCCATATGGAAGTTTTCTACGACTATCCGACTTGATTTTGTTCATGAAACGACACATGATAAACCCAAAATCCACTCTTATATCTTTCATAAAACAATAGAAAAGATAAAGCTCCATTTTGTTAGCAGTGGTACGATGGCCAGAGGTGGGGATTAAAAGATTGCCAATCATAATCCACAAAATTTGTTGTAAGGGTGTCAATTCATTTAAATCCGCTTCAGCTGGAACTTGGAAACGAGTTTGAAACTATGAAAGTAGCTTTGTTCCACTGAAATAATTGTATGAAGTTGGTTGTTCTTCATATGAGAAAAAATTGGCAACTTTACTAGTGCAATTAGGTTCAATGGCAATATTAAAAATTTCATTGATAACGTTAGGATCAAAAGAGATATCAATGCCATTGACCCTTGATACAACTACAGAAGGTGTTCTACCTTACCTAATGTTAGCATAGAATTGATGTACCATAGGAGGATAGATAACATGAGGAAAAGTGAGAAGATGACTCCATTTTTGAAAAGTAAATTTTTCAAGGACCCAATCTAGTTTGCAGGAACGAAAATCAGAAAGAGAAATAGAGCGCTGAGTTATGAACCCTTTCCTACAGACTATGGAGAATCGTGCCTTTGCCTCAACATCTATAAAGGTCGGAAGAACATTGGTTGCTGGTTCCTCTATTTCCTGATGTTCAGTTCTTCCAGTAGTAGCTCTGGTTCTTCTCCTGTAAGTTTGAGTTCGTCCAGAAGTAGACCTCCTAGAAGGTGTTTTTACAGATGAAGAGCTTTTTCGTATCCGTACCATTGTGGGTGAATGCAGGAAAATATATGATGCAGTGATGATGTTCTGAAACCAAACAACTATCCCAAGAACTACTTGCAGCGTGAACCGGTTCAGAGAGGAGAGATTAGGAACCTAGGGTTTTAAAGAGAAATTGGGGGTTTTCTCGGTTTTGAGGATGAAAGAAAATATGAAAGATTAAAGGTTGGAGAAGAAGTTTAACAGCTAATTTTTGAAGAAATTCGAGTTGATTCGGTCTTGTAAGGGATAAATTTTTGATCTTTTTGGGAATGAAGATGAAACAGCTCTCGGTTGCGAAAAAGAAGAATGAAATAAAAAGACCGTCCAGAATCCCTTTTTAAGAAGAATTTTAAGAGTGTCGGACGTCCGACCGTTCGGTTGCGTCCGATACCTGCGTCCGATCCCCTGTTTTGTAAAAAGAAATTTCTGAAGCTGTCAGACGTCCGATCCTTGTGTAGGACGTCCGATAATAGTTGACATAAAAAATATGGAGCTGTCGGACGTCCGAAGAGTGTAGGACGTCCGATCCCCTGTTATTTTAAAGAGATTTTTCAAAAATACCCAATTTGTTCCTCAAATATACAAATTCCTCCAAGGACAATGCTTTTGTGAAAATATCAGCGATTTGATCTCTTGAACATACATAATTAACACAAATTTCTCCTCTTTGAACAAGATCATGAATAAAATGATGCTTAATATCTATATGTTTTGTCCTAGAATGTTGGATGGGATTTTTGATCAAATTTATAGCACTAGTGTTATCACAAAACATAGGCACACAATCATATTTCAAATGAAAGTCATATAAAGTATGCTTTATCCAAATTAACTGAGCACAACACGCACTGGCTGCAATATATTCAGCCTCTGCAGTAGATAAGGAGATGGCATTTTACTTTTTACTAAACCAAGAAACTAAACATTCATCTAGAAAGTGACATGTACCACTTGTACTCTTTCTATCTATTCTACAACCAGCAAAATCAGCATCCGAAAAACCGATTAAAGCAAAGTTAGAACATTTAGGATACCATAAGCCATAGTTAATAATTCCTTTTAAATATCTGAAAATCCGTTTTACAGCTAGCAAATGAGATTCTTTTGGACATGATTAAAATCTAGCACATAAGCAAACAACAAACATGATATCGGGTCTACTAGCAGTTAAATAAAGTAAACTTCCAATCATACCTCTATAATTTTTTTCATCAACTTTGATCCCTTCTTCATCTTTGTCAAGTTTGGTGGAAGTGCACATTGGAGTACCAACTTGTTTTGAATCTTCCATACCAAATCTCTTGAGAAGCTCTTTTGTATACTTGATTTGATTGATAAAAGTTCCATCTTGACATTGATGCACTTGAAGTCCAAGGAAGAAATTCATTTCTCCCATCATGCTCATCTCGAATTCCTTTTGCATGACATTTGAGAATTCTTTGCACAAGTATTCATTAGTAGCACCAAAAATGATATCATCCACGTAAATTTACACAATTAATAAGTCATGCAAGTTATTTTTGGTAAAAAGAGTGGTATCAACATCACCTCTTTTAAAACCATTTTCCACCAAGAAACCACTTAAACATACCATGCTCTTGGTGCTTGTTTTAAACCATATAAAGCTTTTGAAAGTTTGAAAACATAATTTGGAAACTTTTCATTCTCAAATCCGGGGGGTTGATCAACATAAACATCCTGATCAATGAAACCATTTAGAAAAGCACTTTTAACATCCATTTGAAGGAGTTTAAAACCTTTAAAGCATGCAAATGCAAGAAACATACGAATGGATTCTAATCTTGCTACGGGAGCAAAAGTTTCATCAAAGTCTATCCCTTCTTCTTGTGCATAACCTTTTGCCACTAGTCTAGCCTTGTTTCTAACTATTTCTCCTTTATCATTTAATTTGTTCCTAAACACCCACTTTATACCAATCACAGGATGATCTAATGGTCTTTCTACCAAAGTCCATACTTTATTTTTCTCAAATTGATTTAGTTCTTCTTGCATGGCTACAATCCAACTATCATCTTTGAGTGTATCATTGACATTTTTGGGTTCAAAATGAGAAAGCAATGCAAAATTATCTACTAAAACATTCTTATAAGATCGAGTTTTTACCCTTTCGGATGGGTCACCTATTATAAGCTCCTTTGGATGATGTTGAGTGAATTTTCAAGCTCTTGGGAGATCTTTTTGAGTTTCTTCACTTTTTTCTTTCTTTTCTTGTTCATCTTCATCTTGAGTTGTATCATCTTTGATGTCATCCTTCACCTCCTCGTTTTGCTTTTCATGAATGGATAGTTCCTTGAGTGTTTCTTGTACACCTACATCATCATCTTCACAAACATCTTGGGAAACAATATCATTAGTTTCATTAAATGTAACATGTATGGCTTCAATGACAAGGGTCCTTCTATTGTAGACTCTATAACCACGTTTATTTTCACAATATTCCAAGAAAATGCCTTCATCCGTTTTCTTGTCAAACTTACCAAGTTGCTCTTTAATATTTAGAATAAAGCATTTATAACCAAATACTCTAAAATAGCCAACAATAGGCTTTTTACCAAAAAGAAGTTCATATGATGTTTTATTCAAAATAGGTCGTAAAAGAATTCTATTCATCACATAACATGCCGTGTTGACAGCCTCGACTCAAAAATATTTTGGCATGTCACATTCACTAAGCATGGTTCTTGCGGCTTCTTGAAGAGTTCTATTCTTCCTTTCAACAACTCCATTTTGTTGTGGAACTCTTGCTATTGAAAATTCATGAGAAATCCAATTGTGATCACAAAACTCCGGAAAACCACAATATTTAAATTCGGTCCCATTGTCACTTCTAATTTTCACAATACTCAAGTTTAGCAAATTTTGAACTTTAGCAAATAAGGACACGAAATTTTTGAAAGCATCATCTTTATGGGTTAAAAACACAACCCAAGTATATCTAGAAAAATCATCAACTATAACAAAACAATAGCGTTTACCACCCAAACTAGCAACTTGAGTAGGACCAAAAAGATCAAGATGTAAAAGTTCCAAGGGTTTTGAAGTGGAGACACAATTTTTTGGTTTAAAAGAGACTTTTGTTTTTTTTCCAAATTGACATGCATCACAAATACGATTCTTTTCAAATTTGATTTTGGGTAACCCTTTAACAAGCTCCTTTTTAGAAACCTCATTTAGTAAATCCATGTTGAAGTGACAAAGCCTTCTATGCCATAACCAAGGATCATCATTAGTAATTTTAAGGCATTGAAAACTAGTCGAGTCAATTTTCTCAAGGAAAACAACATAAATATCATTGTATCTTTTCCTTTTAAAGACAGTATTAAAATTTGTATCAAGGATCAAGCATTCATATTTCTTAAAAAGTACATAAAGATTTCTATCATATAATTGACTAACACTTAACAAATTGTAACCCAAATTATCAACTAAAAAAACATTATGAATAAAGGTTTCACCATTCTTACCAACATCACCAATCCCAATTGTCTTAACTTTTGTGTCATCTCCAAATGTGACTTTTCCACTACTTTTTGATTTAAGCTTGACAAAATGAGATGGATTACCGGTCATGTGTCTTGAGCACCCACTATCAATAAACCACTTTGATGCTTTATTGGAATTCTTCAACCGTACCTGCATAAGAGATAATGAGGAATAGCCTTTGGTACCCTTTATATCTTTGGGTCCTTAGGAGTTAGTTACAATCTCTAACTATCCAAGTAGTTTTTAAGTCATTTCTCATATTTTTCTTTACATAGCAATGACTTTTCATATGTCCATATTGATAGCAAAAACTACACATTTTGCTAGTGTCCATGACACTAATGGGTTTTAAGTATTTGATTCCCATTTTCCTAAGGATGGTAAATTTATTCTCACCCTAGGTAGCTCTTCTAACACTCATTTGATAAATCTTTTGTTTCTCATTTTGAAGGAACTCATTTAAATCATCCATTCTTTTCTTCAAGCTATTTTGTTCCTCATGGAGTGTTTTGCAAAACATTTCTTTTGCATCTAGTTTCTTTTGCAAATCCAAGTCAATCTCAAACTCTCTCAATTCAACATTTTCATTTTTCAATCTCTTATTTTCTTGGAAGAGTTTTGAATTTTCACGAAGTAAGAAATTGACTTTCATTTTCAACTCTTTGTTCTTGGCATAAGACTCTTTTAAACTCTCATGCAATTTTTCAACAAAGGATTCAACATCATCATCATTCTCATTATCACTATCAAAGATAGAGTTACTAGTAGATACCTCATTTTCACCTATGGCCATAAAAGCCATTTGAGCAGACTCTTCTTCTTCCTCTATTTCACCATCGGAATTGCACTCATTCCAAGTTATTTGGAAATTGTTGTATTTTTGTCTTCTTTCTCCTCTTCCTTCCTTTTTCTTCTTCATTGGACATTCATTAGCATAGTGCCCAATTTGTCCACATTCGAAGCATTTATCTCCTTGCTTCTTGTTGACTTCTTGTTTTCCTTTTCCTCTTTGATTGGGATTGTAGTTGCTTGGGCCTCCTCTTCTAAACCTTTTTCTATTGAAGATTCTTTTGAACCTTTTGGAGAGAAGTGCCAAATCATTGTCATCTACTTCAACATCTTCATCATCTAAGGAGAATGATTCATCCTCCTTTTGTGAAGCTTTGAGAGCTATACTTTTCTTCATCTTTGCATCCTCTTCCTCTTGTACCTTAGACTTGAGCTTCAATTCATAAGAGGTGAGAGAATTTATAAGAGTTTCAATAGACGTGGAATTTAAATCCTTTGCTTCCTCAATAGCTGTCACTTTGCTTTCCCAATCCTTAGATAAAGCATTCAAAATCTTTCTATTCTTCTCCCCTAATGTATACTCTTTTCCCAATACTTCTAGATCCTTTATGATATCATTGAATCTACAATACATTTTGTCAATATTCTCATGAGGTTCCATTCTAAAAGATTCATATTTAGTGACAAGAAGTGATTTCTTTTGTTCTCTTACATTGTCACTACCCTCATGTATTTCTCTAAGTTTATCCCATATTTTCTTTGCTGTCTTGCATCCTTTCACCCTTGTAGATTCGGTTGCATCTAAAGCATTGTATAGCACATTCACAGCTTTTGCATTCAATGTGAGATTTATTCTATCTTGGGGAGTTAATTCCATTCTTGTTTTTGGTCTTGGTTGATGAGTAACCTCATCTACAACAATGGCTTCAAATGGACCTTCATTTACAATGTACCATAACTCAATATCTATTGATTGCAAGAAGATTTCCATTCTATCCTTCCAACTCACATAATTTACCCCATTAAACATAGGTGGTCTAGTGATAGATTGTCCCTCTAAGAATAATGCATTGTTAGTTGCCATGATCACTCCAAAGCCGATTGAGCTTAATCTCTAGGAGACCAAGTTCCGATACCAATTGTAGGTCCCGAAAGCAACCTAAGAGGAGCGTGAATTAGGTTGATGGAAAATTAAAACTTGATGAATGTGGATAATCGCACAATTTGAATGGATCAAGTTTTCTTGGTGACACAAACTTTTTAACTCAAAATAAAAGGATCACACCAAGTAGATAATGACAAAAAGAACACAAATTAAAATTAAAGAGATGAATTCAAATGGACTACCAAGTTGCACCCAACTTGAAGTCCAATACCTCAATTTCAATTGCTACTTCAATTTGATGAAGTTACATCAAGTTGTACATGGAAGGATCACCACTTGCTTGCATCAATCTCTCCTTGATCAAGCCAAGAGGTTTTACAACAGCCTTACTAGCCCTCACAATGCTACACACTTGAGTCTTCTCTCACAATTGAAAAGCAATGCTTGTTTGCGCACACACTTACACTACGAAAAGTAAGAAAGACACAAATTCTTGCTAGAATTGCTCTTGAAAGCTTGTAAGTAAAGGTTGCAAAAAAATTCTTAACAAATCCAGCCTTTAAGGTATTTATAGAATGCAAAGATAACTGCCCAAACTTCTCCAACGGTCTTGAATTAAATGCAGGAAAAATAGTCCGTTGACGTGTCGGACGTCCGACACTCAATCACTCGTCCAAGCCATCGTCCGATAGTTTGCTGAAATCCTGAAATGTAAACTGTCGGATGTCTTAAACAAAGACTCCATCGTCCGACAGAACCAGTAGCTAATTTGTTCATCCTCTCAATCTATCGGACGTCCGAAGCTTGAGTCTTCGTCTGAGACTATTGTCCTACTTTGGTCGTACACCGCCGACGCCCGAAAGCATCGTCACGAAGAGAACTGACTTTCCTTCTTCCATTGCATCCAGCCGACGTCGAACCTATGTGCGTCCGACAACATCGTCCGAGACATGTAAATGAGATATCTGAGAACTGACCTGTCTCACTTATAAATAAACTTGAAAGGGGATTAGAAAAGATCATCATGTTGGTTTGTTAATTATCAAAATAGCCAACATATCCTTTTTCTTTCTATTATCTAGCCTTCAAAAAAAAGTTTGATACTGTTTATCATTACTGTAGCAATCACTGTTCATCATTACTGTAGCAATTACTGTTTACCGCTACTATCGCATAATTACTATTCATCCAAAAAAAATTTAGTCTTGTTTACCTTGTGTTCTTGTTGTTCATCAAGTCTTGGGCTGGAATCCATAATATCTTGAAGTTCTTGGAAGTGCTGGTTGTAAGCCTAAGTTCTTGTTCTTCAATTCTTGTTGGGTTGTTTTTGATTCAAAACTGCAAAAAAAAAAAAAAAAAAAAACACAGCTTGTGTTTCCAAAAAAAAAAAAAAATCAAGAGATCCGTGAAAAAAAAGGGAAAGAAATCGGATCCAAAGAAAGAAAAGGAAATAGCCTAGCAAACCAATTCCATTCTTGACAAGGATTACTTTCCTAATTTGCTCAAATCTAAAAATTAATTCCTTATGTGAATTGGAAAGTTTAGGAAATATTCCAAATCACAACTTAACTTAGAAAAGGGGTTAAATTAGATTTTCTATATTTAGCATTGAATTCCAAGGTCGAATTGGAATAGATTTCCAAATTTCCACCTTTGTCCTTTGGGTAGAGTTCTAGGTTTCCAAATTTCTACCGTGTCTTTGTTTCCTTAATTTCAACCACTTGTGCCTTCTTTTCTAGTCTTATTGGTCCATCTTGTGATTTTTTTTCCTTTCTTTTTTTTCTTGTCTCTCTTGAGTCAAGCATCTTGAGTTTTCATTTGTGCCTCCAAAATTCTCATACGTTGTCACATGCTAATCGGATTGAATTGATTAGTCTTCTTGAGCAATCGTGAACCAATTCATATTGTCTCAAGGATTGTGAACAAGGACTTGAAAGAGTTGGTGAAATTACTAGAGTGGAATTTGAGTGCATATACAAGAGTTGAGTAGATACACTAAGGGAGTGCATGAGGATATTATCTTGTATTTTTTTTCTAACCTTTCTTTGCAAATTTTATTACTGACAAACAGCGATCCATGCACAATCCTTTAAAGGAATTGTTGCTGAAATTTTGTGCTCTTCGACAAGGCACCAAATCGGTAAAAAAATACTACAAAGAGATGTGCTCAATCATCGATCAAGCCGAAATTGTGGAGGACTCAGTTATCATTGATCAATTCCTGGAGGGTTTAAATGATCAAATAACTAATCGCCTTGAGGTGAATGACCGTATGGAATTTTACGAAGTTGCACATGCCGCTATGGATATCAAAGAGAAGCTCGAGAGGAGGCGTCAATGGAGACTTTCCTCAAACAAACGTGCTTCACTTGAGAAGCATGAGCAAGAAATTAAAGGGTCATGTCAAGTGTCCAAGAAAGATTCTTTTATGGAATGGCTTGAGCAAATATTGGATACCTATCTAAAGACGTACTCTGTACGTGAAAAGAATGAGCTTGAACTGCCTACTACACTAGCCACTAGTCAAATGCTAATTGGGAAGGATTTATATGAGGAATGTGAGAATGTATGTGAGGTAAAATCCGAGTGTAGTGAGTATAAAAAGGAGAGTGAGTAGAGTGAAGAAGAAGAAGAAAAGAGTGCACGTGACTTGATTGTGAGTGGACAAATAAATGAGTGTGAAAGGGTTTATTATTTTCCTAACGATCTTAACTTTACTTTGTTTAGTATTAATGGTCTTTTGCAGGTAGAACAAGGTGAAGTAACGATGGTTTTGATGTGCACCATTGCAAGGTCTTTCACTAGAACAATGTTCTTTCGAGGCATTGCCAATTTCTACATTCACTCCAAAGAATTGAGGATCATTTTCACCAACCAACCTTTGAGTTTGCACTACTAGAAAAATAGTCTTTGATGACATTCAAAAGTGTCATTATAGGTTCATGTAATGACATTTCGGCTATTATGACGCTCTTGTAGAAGCGTGGTCCATTCCAGCGTCACTACAGGTTTATGACAATTATAAGTGTCCCAATTTAAAGTTCTACTGACACTTGAAAAGTGTCATTACCTATGACTATTATGACACTTTTACATGACAAGAAATATCAGAATTTTTACACTTATAAGCGTCATATATTGAAGCTATCTTGACACTTATAAGCGTCATATATTAAAGCTATCTTGACACTTATAAGCGTCATATATTGAAGCTATCTTGACGTTTTTCCTGTGTAAGCACATAACATATTATGACACTTTCAAAATATTTTGACATTTTGTAGCGTAATTGCTGCATACCATCTGACTGAGAAAACCACATTTCATCCTGCTACACATTTTCAGATCCTAATTCTTGGAGAAATGATAAGGTAACTAGTACAATGATATAAAGGAAAAATAAAGTAAATTATGTTTTAATAGTAATTGGTGCAATAAAATCATCCAAACTAGTGCATTTGATGATTGTGATGTAGATCTTTGTTGAGATGGTGAAGTCTGTCCTTGTGATCTTCCTTGTTGTAATGACTCAAGTTGCTGAATCCTTTGCTCCATTTTTGACAATGCAGCACTTTGCTCCATGACCAAGCGAAAACATGTTGAACGACTTGGTATATCACCCCAAATCAGATTGTGTAACTCCCAAACCATATGCAGAACTCTTACATGCTAGAATACACGAGCGACACTTCAATGGAAATAATACACTCCATCACCATAATAGATCTTAACGGTTTCTCACACCCAAAATTACTACAAAAAGAATAGGTCCTACTTTGAACTAGTTCTTCAAGGTAAGTTTGCACTTTCTCACAAAACCTAGGGGTGAAAACGAACAACTACAACTTCTCAGGTACCAGGCTGTTCTACACAGGACATATTTAACCTATGTAATTTCAGCTTTATACCAGAAGGTGATATACTGCATGTTCTATGGTTTTTGGATAACCTTAGAAGCCTTCTTCAAGTAACAGGACATTGAAGAAAGATTCAATGTGTATAGATATAAGGGTGGTGGAGTAACTTTTACCGAGAAATGAGAAAACAAAAAAGATACAGCCAAAGCATGGAAACTAGCAGATAGAAGACAAAGCTAATTGAGTTTTGTTCTTCTTGGTTAACATTCAAGATCATAATATCACATGGATTATCTAGGGATAGAAGGTGAAAAGTTCCTTGTGAGATGTATGATGAAACAACAAGCTGCACCATGGGTATGACAAAATTCATGCCTTTGTATCATAGTTATGTTTAGCCAAGTCGGTTGGGTGATTAAGTGAAGTGCATATGTCATTACTCCTCAATTAATTGACAGCTAAATACAAGAGTAACAACTTCTACACAGGACAAATATGATCGAGAAAGACCAGTTATATAAGCATGTAAAACCGTCATTGTATAACAAATCATCTAAGGAAATAAGGAACAAGCACTTCCTACCCACAACATAACAAACAAACAAGAGGGCCCTTACAAAGTTGTAGATCATTGCAAGAATCGATTATTAAAAACACTTGTCCTATATAAAAGCACTCATGAGAACAGTTAAAAAAAAAAGTTGAGCGTGCTTATTAGATTCAAAAGATGTCTTAACCGATTATTGCACAACTGATTATTGGTATCTTGAGCACACAATTCTATTCACATTGGACAATGATGCATCAATAATGAAACATCAAATTCAAGCAACAATGCGGATCATTCAGGTCTACTTCCATAACAGGCGGACTTTCTCAAGAGCTTCCTGGATATAGGTCCATTTGGCGTTAGCGAAACTTTACAAGCATTATAAAGCTTACGTACAGGCGGCATGATTTTACAACCGCAAATGGATCCAAACCCCTAAAAGCGGCAAAACTAACGGTCTTAATGGAAAATCTATCACAAATTCAAGCGGGGCTCTATATAAGCAGCAATTCCAATATGAAGGGTCCTCTTATCTGGCTGAAGACCCTTCAAATCATTCATTCAAACAACAAACCTACGCTGCAATCAAACCCACAATCATGCATCCACATGCAACTCAATTCATTCCCTTTACGCATTTTCATCGCCTACTAAGACCACAAAATCCAAAAGACAAAATCAACATCAAATATCCTTAACTCAAAACCTATTCAAACAAAAATAATTGAACAAGAAAGCGGGCGAATTCTTCCATAAACTCATGTCGGGTGAAAATCACGCGGTGAGACAACAACGACCCAATTTCACAATCAAGCGTCCTAGGACATGCATAAAGATTAAATTTTGAAATCTATTCACCACATATAAAGCTATCCTCGATCAATGGGGAAAATCCAATTCAGCTAGTCGGTGAGAAGCGCATACTAGTGAATCAAAACCAAAAGCGTAATTCACAACTCCTCACCAAGGGAAGCAAAAAAAAACAAGTCAGACTATGTAAAAAAACTAATCCCACAACATAATGTGACATGGCAAAATCTCAATGGAGAAAAATCATTAGGACAAAAAAAATGCAATCTTTCAATCGTTTTATTTTTTAAAAAAAAAGTCAAAGGCAACTCACCACTACTGTCGTTTGGCTAGTTACAAAATCCAGAAATTAACACATTATCTCCACAAATAAACACTTCATGAATCCTACATACACAAAACAACAAAAGCTGAGAAAATTAGTTCTTAGGTTTCTTTGAATCTCTCAAAGCAATGAACAAGAAAGATATCAACAATTCTCAACCCAAGATCTTTTTTCCATAGTAAAAACACAAATTAACGAATTCTCCTCTTCCAAGAGCTTTTAGAATCAGAAATAAATAAAAATAAAAGAAGAACAAGAACAAGAAACAAATAAACAAACCCGAACAATTCCTTCTAATTTGTGGATCTGACGGTGACAAAACTCAAACAATCCTTCAATTTCTTCATTAAGATGGGTTGAGAATAATCCACACGAAAATTTTAGATTTTTTGTTCAGTTGTGTGGAGAAATTTTGATAGGCGGTAGATAGAGGGGAAGAGGTTAGGGATTGATTGAGATGGAAAGGGTTTTTCCCGATTGAGTTTTGGGATTGGGTTTTGGGAAAGAAAAGGTACGTAGAGAGAGCGCCAGTTTTTTCCCGATCATTTTTAACTTTCCATTTAGAAAAACGACGTCGTTTTGGTTGTTATTTTTGCCTTTTAATGACACTCCCTACTACATGTCATAGTAGACACCTATTATGACATTTGTGGAAAAGTGTCATAATAGGTGTGTGACTAAAGGTTATTCTTCTAGTAGTGTTGAAAGGGAGTTTTCAATCTTATCCTATGGTTCATTCCTTTGCATTTGACAGCTGTGCTATCTGCTTGAATTGTGTCGATTGTTTTGATGGTCCTTTGAGTCATTTTGAGAGTTGTGATTGTTTTCCGTGTAAGAGCCTAATGTCGAGTCTTTATGAGTTATTTGTTAAGTCATGTGATTATTGTGTTAAGCGTATTGATACATGTTTGTCTAGTGATTTTAGTGTGTTTTTAGGTTGTGTTAGAGGTGTTGGAATAATACATGGTATTCACATGTTTTCTACTTGTTATCAATTAGGTGAATTGGGTGAATCTGTGTTTTGTTGCTACTCATTCTTCGTCTTTCGTTTTTGATCCAAGAATCGATTCGAGGATGAAGCTTTTCTGGGGAGGAATGATGTGAGCATGGATGCCAACATGTGCTTGCAAGTTCATACTAGATCCAAATGCCTCAAGTTGATTCATTCCAAGTTGAAAACTTCAAAATTAGTCTAAGGTGGTTAGAGAACTTGGGAAGCGTTGGTCGGTGCCAGGAGGAAGAAAAGCAAAGGATGCCATCTAAAAAGAATGCCATCTAAATCCAGTTGTGATTGGTTTAGTCATTTGCTTAAGTTCATAAGCAAGGGCGTTATTGTCCATTTCTCCATGCTTTCCTTAGTCGCGTGTTAGGCTAAATAAATCGGACAAGAACCTTTTTGTTAATGTCTGAATTAGAGTAATTAGAATAGTCAATTTTATTTATTTGGTAGTTTCCTAAAGTTAGGGTTCCATGTGGCCGAATCTATTTAGTAATAGTTAGGGTTAGTTTAAATCCAAGTTGGACTAGATTTTTTGAGTCATTGTAAATGTGAGAGCCCTAAAAATATATATATATATAATAATAATAATAATAATAATAATAATAAAATTCATGCATACATTACCCTTTAATTTATTCAAGTGCATATAAATTTCTTTAGTGCATTTGTGGCATGTTTTCACTAAGTGCATTCTTCATTGGTTGATTAAATGAATTTTCAAAAATTCCATTTTAGAATTAGTGAGCATTTTCTTGCACGGCTTAATTGCTAAGAAAATAGGTTATGTTGGTGTTAATTGGAGACCAAATCAAATTAAAGGAGTTAGAAAGCAATTAAGTGAGATTTTGTTAGCTAATGGCCAAGAAGTTGCCACTTGTCACCCTAAGATTCAAACCTTGACTTGATGACTTCTTTCCCTCAAACTTATCTTTTAAAAACAAAACATTGTCTTCATTTTTGGGGTGGGTGGCGAACCCTAAGGAAGAAAAAACAAGAGAGGAATTCATCCAAAAAAAATCTTGCTTGGCTTAATAGGGAATCAAGAGAGGAAGTTGGTAGCACCCTAAACCATCAATCCTCAAGCTTGATAGGGAAGGATTTTGGTGGCTTGAAGAGTTTCTTCTTGGGCTTGAAAAGGTATTTTCCTATCCAAACCCTAGCTCTATGATCCTAGAAAATGGTCTAATGAAGGTTGTTGGTGATGTTTGTAGTAGGGTGGTGCTTGGAAGCTAGGTTTTTGGGCTTGGATTCTTGGGGTTGCAACATAGGAGTTGGTTTGATTTCACGCCTATTATGTGTTTGATATTTGGACTAGTACTAAATACTAGGCTAAGATGATTATTTCTTTGAGAAAGGTGCTTGATTATCTTTCATATGCATGCTAGAGATGTTATAGGAGTTGCTTTGAACTTTAAAGAAAAATGGAAGAAATTGGTGGTTCTATTCCTCTTATCTTGTGATTTCTTCTTGCTCAATCTTCACTAATCCTTGTTGAGAAACCTTGTTGAGACATTTTTGTATCAAATTGGAGTGAAATCATTCTAGTTTGATGGGTGAAAACCTCTTGGAATGCATCAACTTGTGAACAGAAATTCGGTTCTGCATCCTGTCAGAAATGGAAAATCAGCCAACTTCCCAGGCTTTCTGGTATTGATAGGAAACAAACTAGGATCTGAGCCATATACCTTTGGAAAACCCTATGAGTCTAGTTTCTAACGCCACTGACGGCACTCAATTTCGATTTTTCTACACCAAGATATGTCCATTTTCCCAAGACTGTGCAGTGGCCACTGATACACCCGAATTCCAGTTTTGTCATAAACTTGCTCTTGGTTGAACCTTGAAGTTTCTTGAATCTTTGCACGTTTATTTCATTCTAAATATCTACTTGACTTGTGAATCCGCTAAACCTTCAATGTTTCATCATTTCGTGACTTGAATCGCCCTAGAATTTCTTAGTGAGATGCATTAGTTAGTAGCGTTTATTTTGCACTTGATTAGGTTGCATTTATTTTGTTTTGCTTGAGTTGATGATGGTATACGTTGAATTCACATAGGACTCGAAGGAGGAAACGAGGGTGATCAAGGCGTGAGCGTTTAAGTTGCTTGACTTGCTTGGTGAGTGTTTCCTTGCTTGTTTCGTGAATCTATGAGTTTTCTCAAAACTACGTGAATGACTTGTTTGCTTGAACTACGTGGCTATGTGAATTACTTGAGATGTGATTATTGAATTGGCTTACATATCAAATATGATTGGACAACTGAGGGTGAGTCGAGTACTTTATCGCACTTTCGGACTCTTCCGTTTGACTTTTCTTGGAATTTGACTTTCTTTGACTATGATTTGACTTTGTGTACTTTGATGTTAAAAGTCGTTCGGGTGATATCCGTCGACTAATTTGATTCGTTTGGGGCTCGGAAACCCAAAACCCTATTGGTGAACCGTTCGTGCTCGAGCGGCATGGGCTTGGTCGAGAAGATCGGTGAACCATAGGTTATTGATTTGGTTCCTTGGAGCATGGTATACTCAGTATTACCCAAATTTGATTAGTTGAGGTGTTCGCCTGTAGGGGTGATTGGTGGGCGGTTATGGTGTAAGTGGTGTCTGGAATTGGTTCTTGACCTCAAGCGTTGACGGAGAGTCAACGGCTCGTGTTTGATCAAGCTTTGTGGATTTGGCTTTTGGAAGCCACGTATCCTTACTTGAGTGCTATATTTTAATTTACCTTAAATATATGATTGACTATCTGTTTTGCCTAATTGTTAATGTGGTTGCATGTTTTATTTTGGGGACCTCATTAAGCTTTTGCTTACCCCTTTTCCCTTTTGTTTTTCCTTAACAAGAATTTGTAAGAGGTCGGAGAGTTTGATTATGGCTAAAGTCAAGTGTTTATCTTTTGTTAAGAACCAATGTATTTGTAATTTGGCTCCATTTTGTAAGTTTGAAGTCGGTTGTAAGTTTTAGGATTTAAACGTTGTAAACTTTACGTTCTTGTAATTTTAGAGTTATTTTAGCTTAAGTGTATGGTAAGATAAATGTTTTGATGAAGTGGGTATTGAGTCCCGAGAGTTGGTGGCAGTTCACTAATCCTTAAGTGCATTAGGGAAAGGTGGGCTGTCACAGTTGGTATCAGAGCCTAGGTTTGAACTGGCTTGGGCAGATTAGGAAGTTGGTAGTTGTAGTGATTTAAGTATGAATGGGTTTTAATTAAGTTTTAAACTTTGATAAGTTAGTCTAAGTTTTGATTTGTTTTATTGTAGGACATGGAAGGAAATGGTGGAAGCGAAGCCCCTCGGAGGCGCCTTCACGTGTCCCAGGTATTCATCGAGAACTGGAGGAGCTTATAGTCTGCATGGAGTCCAGCCCGTGGGATAAACTGCCATCCGGTTGTTGGAGGACTTACTTACCCCAATGAGGTGGTCTAGGCGGTACCGTGAAAGGAGGAATTAATTGAGCTAACGGAGGGTCTCGAGGAGCTGTCGAGTTTAAGGAACATTATGCACATGCAGGCTGCTAGAATAGCTGAACTTGAGGTGGATATCATAGATGAGCAAGAGAGGACTGATGCTATCGCCCGATGGGTGCAAGAAGCTAATGTCGTCATACTGAGACTGAGGGGCGTGGGAGATCGGGTTGTGGGCATTACGGATGAGTCACGGGGCCCTACTTAGGGATGTGGTGGATGTGAATCTAGCTGACTTGGAGGCGGTGTGAGAGCCTTTGAGGATGAAGGGTCTACTAGCTCTGTTGGGAACTAGCTAGTGAGATAGGCTAGTTAGGAAAGAGATGTTTGACTTTTGTAAGACTTCTGTGTTTTGCCTGGGTGTTCTACTCTTGTTGGGAGTTTGTTCTATGTGTTTTGTCAAAATGGGAATGTGTATCCTTGTATAGGTATCTTTTGTGCATGAAACCTTTGGAACTTGCTCTTGTTTTGTAACCGAAGTATGTTTGGGTGTGTTTGAATGTATCTAGTTTTCTGTTTTGTTTATATATCATATGCTATATTGAGTGTGCAATCATCCAAGCATGCATCTTCATTCTTGCATAATTTCAACCTTAGATCTGTAAGAAAACAAATGGAGGCGAGAGCGACATGGTCGAGGTCGTGGGCGTGGGCGTGGGCGGCCCGTGAACAAGAGGGGAACAAAGGTGCGTTATTAATCAAAATGAGGGACAGATGGGTAATGAGGGAGACCAAGTTGCTACAGCTATTAACCGTATAACTGATATCTTAGAGCGATTAGTGGACCAACAAGGTCTAGGACCCAATCATCAACCAGGAAATCCTGAGGGGGGCGAGGATAGAGCCCTGGAACAGCTCCAAAAATTTTTTTCCTCCTAAATTCTTGGGGGGACCAGATCCTGAGGTGGCAAAAAATTGGCTTGAGAGAATGGTAGACATTTTTGCTGCCTTGAACTATGCTGAGGAAAGGCAAGTTACTTTTGCCGTCTTTCAACTGGAAGGAGGCTGCTCGTGGTGGAGCGTAGTACAGACAAATGGGAAGAGAACAAGCATGCGTGCTGGCTTAACTTTACTAGGGAGTTTAACCAGAAATTCCTTCCACCTATAGTTGGGAGGCGAAGAGGGATGATTTTATAAAACTTTGTCGGGGGCACTTTGAGCTGAGTATGAGGCAGTTTACTAAATTATCTAAGTTTGCTCCTGAACTGGTGACAACTGAGCAAAGAAGGATAAGGTGTTTCATACAAGGACTAAATGTAGAGATTCAGAAGGATTTAGCTTTAGCCCAGGTTAATACTTTCAGAGATGCTCTCGAAAAGCCAACAGGTTGGCAGGGCTAGGGTTCAAGTTAGGATTTTTCATGCAAAGCGAGGAGCATCTAGTAGCACTATGGGACGGGTCGATCAAACGGTTCCAACCCCTAAGTTTGGAAGAGGGGCGACTGGAGGTCGATTTCCTAGACCACAAAGAGGAGCGCCATTTAAGTGGCAGAGGACAACAACGAAATGTCTCTCGGGGAGGTTGATATCAACTCCTCGGGAGAAGCTAGCTATTGTGGAAGACCAAACCACACCATGAATAGCTGTTGGTGGAAGGAAAGAAAGTGTCTTCGTTGTGGTAGTCTTGAGCATCAAATCGCTTCTGCCTTGATCATAGCCCGTGAAGGAAAGGACGGTCAATCCCTGGACAAAACCAACCCTAAACAACCAACCACAAGTGGAAATAGACCGAGAGTGCCCGCTAGGGTTTATGCTTTGGACCAAAACCAAGCTCTTGAATCGACCGAGGTGGTTGAAGGTACAATTCCTGTTTTTCACCGTTTGGCTAAACTTTTAATCGATCCTGGTGCAACTCATTCTTTTGTAAACCCTACTTTCATGTGTGGTATAGATGTAAAACCTGTTAAACTACCATATGATTTGGAAGTTAGGACACCTACGGAGATCAAAGATTGATTGCAATTATGGTGTATAAAAGCGTGAGATTTGGGTGGGAGAGCGAAAATTGGTGGTGGATTTGATTGGTTTGGATCTTAAGGGATATGATGTTATTATAGGGATGGACTGGTTAGCCGATATTACAATTAAATTGTAAGACTAAAGTGGTGGAGTTTTGCATACTGGGAGAAGCAACTCTACGATTAGATGTGAAGGGTAGATTGGTTTCATCTGCACTTATTTCGGGAATTCGGGCTAGGAAATTGCTAAGCAAAGGAGCACAGGGTTACCTAGCTTTCCTAATTAATACTCACGGAGATAAAGTGAAATTAGAAGATGTTTGGTGGTAAATGAATTTCCAGATGTTTTCCACGGCGAATTAGTATCATTGCCGCCGGATAGGGAAGTGGAATTTAAAATTGATCTTTTACCTGGAACAAGCCCCATTTCTAAAGCACCATATCGAATGGCACCCGCCGAACTTAAGGAGTTGAAGTTACAACTGCAAGATTTGTTGGAACGTGGTTTTATACGCGAGAGTGAGTCTCCCTGGGGAGCACCGGTGTTTCTTGTAAAAAAGAAGGATGGTAGTTTAAGATTATGTATAGATTATCGAGATTTAAATGATGTCACTGTGAAAAATAAATACCCTTTACCCCATATCGATGAATTATTTGACCAATTGCAAGGAGCTGTGGTGTTTTCTAAGTTGGATTTAAGACAGGGGTATTACCAACTAAAAATTAGGAAAGAAGATGTGCCAAAGACTGCCTTTAACTCTAGATATGGGCACTTCGAATTTGCCGTGATGCCTTTTGGTTTGACTAATGCCCTAGGCATTCATGGATTTGATGCATCGGGTGTTCAAACCATATCTGGACCAATTTGTGGTGGTGTTCATTGATGACATTCTGGTATATTCCAAATCCCGAGAGGAGCATGAACAACATTTAAAGATCGTTTTGCAAACCCTAAGGGACCACAAATTATATGCCAAATTTAACAAGTGTGAGTTTTGGTTGGAACAAATTTCCATTCTAGGGCATGTAATTTCAAAAGAGGGCATTACTGTAGATCCAACTAAAGTAGAAGCTGTACTTGGGTGGAAACAACCAGAAAACCCCACTGAGGTTCGTAGTTTCTTGGGATTGGCAGGATATTATCGGCGGTTCATTAAGGATTTCTCACGAATAGCAGGACCTTTGACCAACTTGACCAGAAAACATGGTAAATTTGTTTGGGATTCTAAATGTGAAACTAGTTTCCAAGAACTGAAGAAACGACTAATCGAGTCACCGGTTTTGGCCTTACCGAATGGGAAAGACAGTTTCACTGTGTATACAGATGCCTCACGAGAAGGATTGGGGTGTGTTTTAATGCAGAATGGGAAGGTGATTGCATTTGCATCTCGGAAACTAAAGCCGCATGAACAAAACTATCCGACTCACGATCTAGAATTGGCAGCAGTTGTTTTTGCTCTAAAGAAGTGGAGACATTACCTATATGGGGTTATTTTTGAGGTTTATACAGATCACAAAAGTTTGAAGTACTTGTTCTCTCAGAAAGAGCTGAACTTAAGGCAACGTCGATGGATGGAATTTCTGGAGGATTATGACTGTACTATTAATTATCATCCCGGAAAAGCTAACGTAGTAGCAGATGCCTTAAGTCGAAAGGCTTAGATGGTTGGATTGATGACTAAGCAGTGGAAACTATTAGAACAAGTAAGTGAGTGGAATCCCATACTTGATCGATAGAAAGTACTCTTTGGGAATATCATAGTGAAGTCATCCTTATTGGATCGTATCAAAGAAGCTCAGAAACATGATGTAATGGTACAGAGATGGGTTGAGAAGGCACAGAAAGGGGAAATATCGGAATTCAATGTAAGCTCCGAGGGAATTTTGAAATTTTGAGACCGCATAGTGGTACCGAAAAATGAAGAGTTAAAAAAGGATATTTTAGAAGAAGCTCACCGTTCCAAATATACGGTACACCCTGGAAGCAACAAGATGTATCAAGATCTTAAGGGATTATACTGGTGGGATAATATGAAAAAGGAGATTGCTTGATTTGTCCAGACCTGTTTGGTTTGCCAGCAAGTGAAAGCTGAACATCAAAAACCTTCAGGTTTGTTACAACCTCTTGAAATCCCTGAATGGAAATGGGAAAATATCACAATGGATTTTGTGTCAGGATTGCCACGAACTCAAAGAGGCCATGATGCTATCTGGGTAATAGTGGATAGACTAACCAAGTCAGCTCATTTCTTGCCCATTAATATGAAATTTTCTTTGGAAAAGTTGGCTTAGTTGTACATGGATGAGATAGTGAGACTGCATGGATTTCCAGTGAGCATAGTTTCGGACAGAGATCCTCGATTTGTGTCTCGATTTTGGCAAAAGTTACAAGAAACTCTAGGGACTAAGTTGAACTTGATCGACTTACCATCCTCAAACAGATGGTCAATGGAGAGGACCATTCAAACCCTAAAGGATATGTTAAGGACATGTATTATGGATTTTGGAGGGAGTTGGGGTCAATACATGGCACTGGTGGAATTTGCTTATAATAATAGTTATTACTCATCTATTCAAATGGCACCGTATGAAGCCCTTTATGGTAGGAAATGTCGATCACCAATCTTCTGGGATGAAGTGGGGGAAAGGAAAACACTAGATCCAACCACAGTACCGTGGATTGAGGATGCTTATGAAAAAGTAAAGATGATTCGTCAACGGCTTCAAACAGCCCAGAGCCGACAAAAGAGCTATGCAGATAACCGACGAAAGGATTTGGAATTTGAAGTTGGGGATAAGGTGTTTCTTAAAATTACTCCACTTCCAAGTCTCACTGTGGGAAGAAAAAAGAAACTTCAGCCGAGATATGTGGGGCCATTCTTCAGCGAATAGGAGCCGTAGCCTATCAATTGAGATTGCCAGCAAACCTATCCAGAATCCATGATGTATTTCATGTTTCTCTATTAAAGAAATATCATCCAGATCCCAGTCACGTCTTGAAGCCAGAAGAAATTGACATTGACGAATCTTTGACCTACGAGGAAAAGCCTGTGCGACTCTTGGACCGAAAAATAAAGGAGCTAAGAAATAAAAGAATTCCTCTAGTCAAGATCTTGTGGAGAAATCATGGGATTGAGGAAGCCACTTGGGAAATGGAGGAAGAAATGCATAAGAAATATCTTGAGTTATTCTTGACTCCAGGTGAGAATTTCGAGGACGAAATTCTTTTAAGGGGGAGAGAGTGTGAGAGCCCTAAAATATATATATATATCTATATATATATATATAATAATAAAATTCATGCATACATTACCCTTTAATTTATTCAAGTGCATATAAATTTCTTTAGTGCATTTGTGGCATGTTTTCACTAAGTGCATTCTTCATTGGTTGATTAAATGAATTTTCAAAAATTCCATTTTAGAATTAGTGAGCATTTTCTTGCATGGCTTAATTGCTAAGAAAATAGGTTATGTTGGTGTTAATTGGAGACCAAATCAAATTAGTGGAGTTAGAAAGCAATTAAGTGAGATTTTGTTAGCTAATGGCCAAGAAGTTGCCACTTGTCACCCTAAGATTCAAACCTTGACTTGATGACTTCTTTCCCTCCAAACTTATCTTTTAAAAACAAAACATTGTCTTCATTTTTGGGGTGGAGTGGCCGAACCTAAGGAAGAAAAACAAGAGAGGAATTCATCCAAAAAAAATCTTGCTTGGCTTAATAGGGAATCAAGAGAGGAAGTTGGTAGCACCCTAAACCATCAATCCTCAAGCTTGATAGGGAAGGATTTTGGTGGCTTGAAGAGTTTCTTCTTGGGCTTGAAAAGGTATTTTCCTATCCAAACCCTAGCTCTATGATCCTAGAAAATGGTCTAATGAAGGTTGTTGGTGATGTTTGTAGTAGGGTGGTGCTTGGAAGCTAGGTTTTTGGGCTTGGATTCTTGGGGTTGCAACATAGGAGTTGGTTTGATTTCACGCCTATTATGTGTTTGATATTTGGACTAGTACTAAATACTAGGCTAAGATGATTATTTCTTTGAGAAAGGTTCTTGATTATCTTTCATATGCATGTTAGAGAAGTTATAGGAGTTGCTTTGAACTTTAAAGAAAAATGGAAGAAATTGGTGGTTCTATTCCTCTTATCTTGTGATTTCTTCTTGCTCAATCTTCACTAATCCTTGTTGAGAAACCTTGTTGAGACATTTTTGTATCAAATTGGAGTGAAATCATTCTAGTTTGATGGGTGAAAACCTCTTGGAATGCATCAACTTGTGAACAGAAATTCGGTTCTGCATCCTGTCAGAAATGGAAAATCAGCCAACTTCCCAGCTTTCTGGTATTGATAGGAAACGAACTAGGATCTGAGCCATATACCTTTGGAAAACCCTATGAGTCTAGTTTCTAACGCCACTGACGGCACTCAATTTCTATTTTTCCCAAGACTGCGCAGTGGCCACTGATACACCCGAATTCCAGTTTTGTCATAAACTTGCTCTTGGTTGAACCTTGAAGTTTCTTGAATCTTTGCGCGTGTTTATTTCATTCTAAATATCTACTTGACTTGTGAATCCGCTAAACCTTCAATGTTTCATCATTTCGTGACTTGAATCGCCCTAGAATTTCTTAGTGAGATGCATTAGTTAGTAGCGTTTATTTTGCACTTGATTAGGTTGCATTTATTTTGTTTTTCTTGAGTTGATGATGGTATACGTTGAATTCACATAGGACTCGAAGGAGGAAACGAGGGTGATCAAGGCATGAGCGTTTAAGTTGCTTGACTTGCTTGGTGAGTGTTTCCTTGCTTGTTTCGTGAATCTATGAGTTTTCTCAAAACTACGTGAATGACTTGTTTGCTTGAACTACGTGGCTATGTGAATTACTTGAGATGTGATTATTGAATTGGCTTACATATCAAATATGATTGGACAACTGAGGGGTGAGTCGGTACTTTAACGCCTGGACTCTTCCGTTGACTTTCTTGGAATTTGACTTTCTTTGACTATGATTTGACTTTGTGTACTTTGATGTGAAAAGTCGTTGGGGTGATATCCGTCGACTAATTTGATTCGTTTGGGGCTGGAAACCCAAAACCCTATTGGTGAACCGTTCGAGCCGGCATGGGCTTGGTCGAAAGATCGGTGAACCATAGGTTATTTGATTTGGTTCCTTGGAACATGGTATATTCGAGTTTTACCCAAATTTGATTAGTTGAGGTGTTCGGGCCCTGTAGGGGGTGATTGGTGGGCGGTTGTGGTGTAAGTGGTGTCTGAGGAATTGGTTCTTGACCTCAAACGCGTTGTGGAGAGTCAACGGCTCGTGTTTGATCAAGCTTTGTGGATTTGGCTTTTGGAAGCCACCTGTATCCTTTACTTGAGTGCTATATTTTAATTTACCTTAAATATATGATTGACTATCTGTTTTGCCTAATTGTTAATGTGGTTGCATGTTTTATTTTGGGGACCTCATTAAGCTTTTGCTTACCCCTTTTCCCTTTTGTTTTTCCTTAACAGGAATTTGTAAGAGGTCGGAGAGTTTGATTATGGCTAAAGTCAAGTGTTTATCTTTTGTTAAGAACCGATGTATTTGTAATTTGGCTCCATTTTGTAAGTTTGAAGTCGGTTGTAAGTTTTAGGATTTAAACGTTGTAAACTTTACGTTCTTGTAATTTTGGAGTTATTTTAGCTTAAGTGTAGGGTAAGATAAATGTTTTGATGAAATTGAGTATTTGAGTCCTGACGAGAGTTGGGCAGGCAGTTCACTAATCCTTAGGGTACGCCTTAAGGAAAGGTGGGCTGTCACAGTAAAGGCTTATAAATAGCCACCCTTGTGATGTTTTTACACAAGACTTTGAGTAATAAAAATTGAGAGTTTTCTCTTCTTGTTCCTTGAGAACAACCCTTGATACAAAGTGAGTGGGATCTCCTTTGTTCAAGTTTTGGCTTATCAATTCAAGATCACGTTGAGTTGTGGCACCTTTCTACCAATTCCTTGGTTCGCTAATTTGCTAGATTGTGGGTTGAGATTATATCAATATTGTTTGCAATCTTGAGGGTTAGAGGAGTCATAGGATTTCCGTCAATTGTATCCATAGCCTGATCAAGATAGATCCTTCCGCTGTATGATTGGATCATTTCTTCAAAAGCGGGAGTTTGGAAAATCGGGTTTGCATCAATTTTTGTCCAATTTTATTGAAATTGGAGTCCTAACTAGTTCACTGTATTCCATTCCAAACTTATTGAGTAGCTCTTTAGTGTATTTTAACTAATGAATAAAGGTTTCTGTTTTTGTCTAATGTATTGTCCAAGGAAAAAAAATTAATTCTCCTATCATGCTTATTTCAAACTCCTTCTGTATCATTTTCAAAACTCCTTACACAAAAACTCATAGTCACTCTAAAAATTATATCATATATACACACACACTCTCACACTTGAACAGCTAATAAATCATTATCACATGGTCTTGTAAATAGGGTTGTATCAACAAATCCTCTTTTAGATCTATTTTGATTCAAAAAATTGATTTGTCTCTTGTACTAGTTGTTAGGTGCTTGTTTTAATCCATACAATGCTTTCGTAAGCTTAAATACAGGATTTGGGAAAATTTTGTGAGTATAGGTGATTGTCTTATAGAAACTTCTTGGTTAATGAAACCATTTAAGAATGCGCTTTTCACATCCATTTACAATAGTTTAAAATTTTTGTAGTGTGTAAAAATAAGAAATATTCTTATGGATTCAAGTCTAGTAACAGGACCAAATGTTTCATTATAGTCAATACCTTCTTACTGTGCATAACCTTGAGCAACTAGTCTGGCTTTGTTTCTTACTATCTCACTTTTGTCATTAAGTTTGTTTTTGATTAACCATTTAATACCTATAACTGGATGGTTCTCAGGTCTTTTAACTAGCTTCTACACTTGATTTTTATCGAATTGTGCTAGTTCCTCCTTCATGACTTCTATCAACTATTATTTTTAGTTCTTCTTCCACATTCTTGGGTTCCAATTATGATAGCATAGTAACATTATCAATCAGGAGCTTGAAAGATAATCGGGTTCTTACAGTATCTGATGGATCTCCCATAATCAAGTCATTTAGATGATTTGGTACAAATTTTGATGCCTTTGGTAGCTCTTTTGATTCACTACTCTCCTCATTGTTCTATTTTTTTTCTATTTGTGTTGAGTCTTCCTTTTGTGCTTCTTCCTCTTCCTGAATCTTTAGCTTTCCTAGCTCTTTCTGTAGTTCCATATCATCCTCTTCACAAGATTCTTGAGAGATAACAGCATTAGGTTTATCAAAAGACACATGTATAGCCTCTTCTATCACTAGTGTTCTTTTATTATATATTTTGTAAGCTTTCTTGTTCTTAGAATATTCCTTCATCAGACTTCTTGTCAAACTTGCCAAGATATTTCTTTCTTTTACCAAACAACAATTCGTATCAAGTTTGGTGTAGTAAAGGTCTTAAGAGAACTCTGCTCATAACATTGGATGTAGTATTCACAGTTTCATCCCAAAAATATTTAGGTAAATTATACTAATTTATTATAGTTCTAACTATTTGTTGTAGTGTCCCATTTTTTCTTTTAAATACTCCATTTTGTTGAGGTACTCTAAGAACAAAAAATTTATGAGTAATGCCATTGTGATCAGAGAATTCAGGAAATCCATAAATTTTAAATGCAGTACCATTATCACTTTTAAGTATAACAATTTTGAGATTTAGTGTATTCTACACTTCAACAAACAAGGCAACAAAATTCTTGAAAACATCATCTTTTTGTGTCAGAAAAACAAACCATGTATATCTTGAAAAATTATCAACAGTAATAAAGGCATGCCTTTTTCACCTAAGGTAGTAGTCTAAGGTGGTCCAAACAGATCCATGTGCAACAATTCAAATGGCCTGGAAGTAGAAATATAGTTTTTGGGTTTGAAAGAGTTCTGGTTTGTTTATTAAACTGATAAGCATCACAAATTCTGTCCTTTTCAAAATGAATTTAAGCAATCCTCTCACTCTTTTTATGGAAATTTCAGTGATTACATTAATATTGAAATAACAAAATCTTCTATGCCACATTCAAGAATCATTGCAGGTAGTAGTTAATCATCTAATCTTGTTATGATCAAGGTTTCCTAGATAAATAATATAAATACCATTGCGTCTTTTTTCTTTGAAAGCAACATTGAATTCAGCATCCAAAATCAAGCATGCGTGCTTCTTATAGAGCATATACAAATTTTTATCACATGGTTAATTTACACTGAGTAGATTATAATTTAGACCATCAACTAGCAACAGATTTTGTACAAAAGTCTCACCATCTTTCCAACATCACCTATTCCAATAGATTTAACTTTCATATCAACACCAAAAATAACTTTGCTACTTTTGTTGAATCTTCAATTTGATGAATAATGATGCATCTCCTATTATATGTTTCGGGTAGCCACTGTCTATGAATCATTTGGAATTTTTGTTGCTGCTATTTATACGTACCTGCACAAAAATTAATAAATAATTTTTGATACCCAAAGCCTTTTGGGTCCAAGGGGGTTAGGAGAAATTCTCAATATCCATACAACTTTTATCCCTAATCTGATATTTTTTTTAACATAGCACCCATCTCTTTTATGTCCATACTGGCAACAAAATCATAGATTTTTTCTATTTTCATGACACGAAATTTAAAAAAGCATAGTCCATTTTTTTTGAATGTAACAAAATTTTTGATTTGTGAAACTTTCTCATTTCTTTTTCCAAAAGTAAGTTTGTCTTTTTTCCTGCAATAGCAAAGTCAATCTATTCATTCTGTTCTGTAATCCATTTTGTTCATTTATCAGGTTTTTGTAAAAAAGCTATTTTGTCATCCAATTATTTGTTCAAATAATTCATATTTCTTTTCAACTCAACATTTTCCCTTTTCAAATTCTTATTTTCTTGAAATAGATCAGTATTTTTATTTATCAAATTCATAGTTTTTGCTTTGAGTTCCTTGTTTCTAGCATAAGACTATTTTAAGCATAATAGATTGAACATCATCAATACTATTATTTTCATCACATGAGTTGTAACTAGAATTTATCTCAATATCACCAATGGGCATAAAAGCTAGTTGAGCTGTTATAGATTCTTTCTCGACCTCTTCATCTTAACTACATTCATTCCGGATCAACTGATAATTTGTGAAATGTTGTTTTCTTTCTCCTCTATTTTGTTTCTTTCTTTTGTTTGGACATTCATTTGCATAATATCCTTACTATCCATATTTAAAGCACTTGCCAGTCTTCTTTCTAGATGTTTCTTGTCTTCCTTTGCCTTTGAGTGATGTTGAAGTAGAATTGTCGTTAATAGCTTCTCTTCTCATTTTTCATTTTGATGAATATTATTTTCTTGATACTTTTAGTGATGATAGCCATGTATTAACATCAATTTCATCATCTTTTGCATTGACTGAGATTGAATCATTCTTCTCTTGTGCAACTTTAAAAATAATGCTTCTTCTGACTCTTGCTTTGTCCTTATCCTGCACCTCAAGTTTCAATTTAAACTCATAAATTGTAAAAGAGTTGATTACAGATTCAATTGGACTGGAATTTAGATCTTTAAGCTCTTCAATGACTATACCTTTGGTCTCCCATTCTTTGGATAAAGTATTTAGTATTTTGCTTTTCTTTACTCCAAAGGAATATTCTTTGCCAAGAGCTTTTGGGTCTTTGATGATGTCATTTCATGAGGTTCTATTTTGAAGTATTCATACTTGGTTACCATTAATTATTTTCTTTTTTTTTCTGACATCATCATTGCCTTTATGTATTTCTTTGAGTTTAGATTTTCTTGATAAACCTGCATCCTTTCACATGAGTAGATTCATTAGTATCAAGTGCATTACAAAGTACATTTATGACTCTAGCATTCAGTGTAAGTTGAGCTTTATCCTTAGAATTTAACTCAATTCTAGTTTTTGGTCTCATTCTGTTAAAGATCTATATCAAGTATGGTAGTTTTATATGGTCCTTCAGCGACAATATACTAGAGTTCAATATCTATAGATTGTAGAAAGATTTTCATTCTTTCCTTCCAACAATGCTCTTTTTCTTGAGGGACAATCTGTAACAAGACCTCCATTTTGATAAAGACATGGTAGGCAACAATGCTCTTTTTCTTGAGGGACAATCTATTGAGACCAGATTCTAGTACCAACTGTTAGACCCAGAGGCAACCTAAAAGAGGGATGAACTAGGTTTTCCAGTAATAAAATAGTAATATAAACTTTTGAACTTTTGACTAAACACTTGAAAGGTTCTTCCTAGAAGTAAAGTAATGCAGCTGGAATTTGATAGATATTAGAAATATTAATGAATACTAAACTCAAGAAAGAAACAAACTGAATTAAAGAATGAATTAAGCAAACCACAAGAGTTACAAGTTTGAATCAAAATTCAATGAATTAAGCAAACCATAAGAGTTACAAGTTCGAATCAAAATTCAACTTGTATTTTCTCAAAACTCCTTCAAAGTAGATGAATCAATTACAATTTGTACAAGGATTCGGATCATTTTTACACATACACAGTCTCACACTCAATGAGCCAAAAGTTTTACAACTACTAAAACATATCCAAACTATTAAAAAAAAAAAAACTTATCAATCTCACTGTGAAGAAGTTTTTCAATCTCAAATATCTTAAAAACAACTTGTTTCTTGCTGAGCACAATCATTAATCATTGCCTATTATTGTTATAACATGCTTAATTTCAATAACTATTTATAGAAAGCAAAAAGTAGCTCTATAGCTATCATCTATTAATAACAAATCAACTAGTTGTTACTATGCCCGGATGATCATAGTGGGTCCTAATTTGCGTCCTTTCTACTTTAGAGTGTCAAGGATGGAACCATCTTAGTAGAGTTTTAGGACAATTGAAGTAGTTTCTTATGTGTCGATCATTTGTCCTCATAGTTAAAATATGATGATTTTGCGATTCATATCTTTTGAGCATCTTGTCCCATCTTCTGTCCACTAAGTAGTGTATTTGCTGGTCCTTTATGAATACACTTCGGATAGTTAAAAGCTTTTATTGAATTGTTTGATCTTGCATCCCAATAGTTCAAAAACGTATCTTTTGTGAAACTCCTCATTAACATATAGGATGTCTGAGGAATTATATCATCTTTTTCTTTATGTGCTTGAAATGCACTTTGATGTGAAGTTTTTCTATTTTTAATTTTTGAACACTTAAACACAACAAGCTCAACAATCTCATCATGAAGAAAGCATCCTTTTCAAAAAATCATTTTTAACCGGACATACTCAATCAAAGGATGAGTTAATTCTTTATTAGTTTTGTCATCATCAAAACAAAGTTGATCAACAATACATATGTGTGTCTGTATATGTATGTATATGTATATGTGCGTGTGTGTATAGATATATATTTATATTTATTTATTTATTTATTTATTTAAAGGAAGAGCAAAATTGTATGGTGTAAACACAGTGTCACTTTTTGAAATTACTAATCTCCCTTAATTATAAGGGCAAATTGGTCTTGATATATTCTTCAAAAAAGGAGAGCAAAACACATTGTCACTTTTGAAATTCCTAATCTACCCTTAATTATAAGGGCACATTGGCCATGATATATTCTAGAAAAAAAATTTCTACAAACAGTAAAGCGTTATCACTTTGAGGTCAAATTACGATTCCCTCATATTAACTCTCTCACATCCCTTTTCCATGATTTTTTAAGTACAATGACTTCCTCTAAAGTAGTAACTAGATTTTTGAGATAAATACATATATGTCCATCATGATATTGTAACTTAATATGAAAAAAATTATACATTTTGTTTTAAATAAGCACATACCTAAGGTGCTAAAAGCATTAGTAGATTGATTAATAAGTAGGAGGCAAATGATTATTTGAATAAGCACAAGCAACATTAGCAATGATAATTAGGCAAAAGAACAACCAAATGAGCAAGTGAAAAAAGTAGTTAAATTGGGAAGATGAGGGAGGGGGTTAATAGAGAATGTGAATACATGAGGAGAAAAAGTATAGGCGGAATAATTATCCTTATTATTCTAGTTGAACTATACTTTACCAATCTAACTGTACATGTAGAAAGGCAGAAAATAATAATTAACAACAAATTGAAAGTAATAAGCTTAATAAGCAAAACATTGGAACAATTAAATGCCAAAAGAGTGGTGCCATCTTGTTAGTCAATGATTCCTTTAATACATTGGCTACAAATTCTACTTTTGCAAATTAGACTATTGGATGTACAAAATCTTGTTGAGTAAAGGTCTGAAGGAAACAGTCAAATTGGTTACAAATTACAATTACACGAAACCATTAATAGTTGGAACGAGATAAATTCCTAGCAGTACAATTCCATAGTATGCCAACAACAAGGGCTTAATAGGGTACAAATGAAAGGAGGCTTTCAAATTTCTGGCCAATTAATGCTCACAATCCTCCAGAACATCTTCTTGGAAATATTCTACAACTTCGTCATTATGGTGTAGATTACATATCTAGGCTTGAGTTTGTTTGGATAAGAGATTATTTGAAAAAATTTATTTTATCATAGATATGTTTTTCAATGTATTTTTTTTTATCATTCCAACAACCATTTTATTTCATATATATTGATAAGTCAATATTTTGCATGCTTTTAATAGGATTAATTATGTAGTTTTTGTGTGTTTTTTGATATTTTTATGGCTATTTAACTAGGGTTTCTAGTGAAGTTTTACATTTTATGGTTTAAATGAGAAAAATGTATTTTTATGGATTAATATAGTGAAAACTTCATGTTTTTGTAGGATTAAATGCTCAATTATCAAATGAGGAAAATGAGGAAATAATTGCAAAGAAGCTTGGATAGAAAGTTGGAAAATTGAATTACTCGAAGTTGATGAAATTCAAAATTGGAATGATCAAAATGCAATTCAATTATCAAGAAATCAAAGGGACAAAAGTGGAGCAATTAACGCGCCAAGTTCACGACGAAAAACTCGGATTCTGCAAATTTTAAGAGGATTCGCGAGATGATACGCAAAGCAACAATTGGAGAAAATCAATACCTCGCGAGTCCCTCTCACCGGAAGCAGGGTAGCTGATCTGTGATGCGATCCGCGAGCCTCTCCCTCGCGGATCCGGATCGCGGATCCCTGACGATGACTGCTGCAAGTTGCAGCCGAAATCCAATTTTTCCAGTTCACTTCCAGCTCAATTTTCAGACGAATTTCAATGAAAGCTGCGTGAAGAATCTTGTGAAGTTGAAGAAACAACTCATAGCAAATCCAAAACACAATTTGCTTCAACTTTACAACTCATTTGTGACGACCCCATTGCAGTACCAAAGGGCTTAGCGGATGCTTTTGCCTAGCTCGCCAGGACTTCGATAACAAAAGCGATAAGCGATCAAATTCTCACCAAAGGATGATAGGTACATTATATATATACATAATATCCACTACTGAGACCGTAAGTGTTGGTACAACTCCCAACAAGGTTTCTCACACCGCTATCAAAATACAATATACACGGCCAAAATCCCAACCCAAAACATGTGCTAAAAGCAAAAGGCTACACTATACCGTCCAGCGTCAATTCCCTTCAGCCCCGCTTTAAGGAAAATAAATTGAAAAGGGGTAAGCTATATGCTTAGTGAATAATCGGGAGGGTACATGTAAATCACATTGCCACAAATTTTCAAATCAATAGTAAAGTAACACCACAAATAAGGATCTGGTGGCTTTAAAGCCATTTCCATTGAGCAATAATGTCATTGAGATCCCAAAAGCATTGAGATCAGACCATCTATTTGGTGGGAAAAACAACATTTACCATTGAGACCCCAAGGCAACCCGCGAGATCAAACCACCCAAGTGGTCATAAATAACATTGAGACCCCAAGGCAACCCCTGAGATCAAACCATCCAAGTGGTCAAAATCAACATTTACCAATGGACCCCAGGCAACCTGAGATCAAACCACCCAAGTGGTCGGAAATATATCGACATTGAGACCCAAAGGCACCCCTTGGGATCGGACCATCCACATGGTCACTCATCACCAAAAAATATCATATGTACAATTCATATATTACCCATCATATGCATTCGGTATATCACACACACGTACATTCAAGAATCATATATGGATCTTTGGTCGAAAAGTCGATAAAGTACACCCTCGTCAAATATCCACTTAACACATTTCACATTATATTCACAGATAAAGTCCTAATTACTCACCAACAGTAGTACAAAAGCAAAGAGATTGGAAAAGTTCCCCGGTCTCCTCGACCCCGTCACTTCCTGTGAAAAGACGCCAAAACCACTTAGAAACACTTAAAACAGAAAATAAGGTACATGCATGGTTCGACTAAAAGCGGATAAGAATGGAACGGAAAACACACTAAAGGTGTAAAGCAGTTTTGACACCCTGTGCCTTTACTCATAACTCAAGCTACAAGTATCGGATTAGAGTGCACGAGGTGCCGTTTCGAAGCTAAGGGAACAAGCTATAACTTTCAAGAAGACCATTTCTGCCCAGATTCTCTCTAACTAGGTCAAAAATGTGAAAACAATTTCAGAAATTTTCCTGTCAGAAATTCCGACAGGCTAGATTCAAACGGTCATAACTCAGCACTCACAAATCCAAATCAGGAAATTCCAGCGGCGTTGGAAAGCTAGAATGAAGGGCTATAACTTTCGTGTTTTGGCCAAAGGCTAAATCACAAAGGATCAACACGAAAAACGAGGCTAAAGTTACTGGTTCACATTCCTGTTTTTCAGTTTTACGCCAAAACTCAATGCTTCCAACCAAAACACACACATGCAAACTCATCGACTCGAATGCGACAACAAACATGCAAGCGCTTTAGTCCCACAATACCCTCACACACACATATGTAACCTTAAAGTTCCTAAAGTTGAGCCAACATTTCACCTTCAACAAAATTCCACCACATCAACTACATCAATGCATTAATACAAGTGCAATATCATCAATTCCCAATCGTTCCATAACTCAACCAATCAAACCCTAACCTCACCCTTCTTGGCCGAAAATTCAAGGCTTGCAAATCTTCAAAATTTAATCATCAATTCACACAAGAAGCCAAGTTCAATCATTAATCTATCAACATAAGCCATGCTTCCTCCAATTTAAACTTGAAGACATGAAACCCTAATTCAATCTTCTTGACCAAGAATTTAGACATGCAAACACAAAATCCAATCCATGAAATCATCTCATAAGCTAAGTAGGCATGAATCAAGCCAAAATAACCACAAAATCCAACCATCATGAAATCCTCAACTAAAAACCCTAGCTCTTGGCCAAGATTCAAGACAAGCAAAACAAGAAAACTAAACCATGGAATCTTCTACTCAACTAGCTTTGATCATCAAGAAGCCATAACATGAGTAAAATCCATCATCTTCATCAACTTAATCAACTTAAATAAATTTCAGCAATTGCACCAAAATTCAACTTGCAAGTGTAAAATACCTCTTGAATCTAAACTTCACAATCAAGTGCTTCCACTTCCAAGGAAATGTTGATGATTGAATTGGCAAAATTTCCCAACTTTCTCTTGTTTTCCTCTCTTTTCTCTCTTTTTTTTCCTTCTATTTTCTTCCCTCTTTCTCCTTGCTTGGCGACTTTCTTGTCTTCTTTTGCTAAGAGATTAAGTCTCTTAGATATTTGTTTTGTTAGTCAAAATTTGGTCCAAGTCCAAGTCAAAGTTGTCATGCTCAAATCAACCTAGAAACTTAAGCTATTTTCCACTCTTGCCCAAGTAATTTTCTTTCCTATCAAACTAGTCCATAGGTGCTCAATTTAACCTAGCCTATCAAAGCTTAATCACACTTACTTAGGCTACTAACCACCCATGCACCCTAATCTCTCTCTTGCACATGCTTTGCGTAAAATCAAAGAAATAACAAACTTGTAGTTGGACGTTAAAACTTAAATTTATTTTCAAAACTAGGGTTTTACAAATCCAAACTAGGGTTTCATATATATACAAATTAGGTTTTATCCAAATTTAGGGTTTTGAAGCAAATTAGGTTTAATGCAAATTAGGTTTTCAAACTTGTAAAACAAAATAATTAAAACAAACATTTTAAAAGTAAAACAAACCATATAAACACCTTGGCAAACAAAAAATAACTATAATTAACATTATTTAATATTTTCAAATATTGAGAAAATTCGGGGCCTCACAATTTGAGATTGAAATTTACATTCAATGGATTTTGTTACCAACGCATGAAGACACTTCAAGGAAATTCAAAGAAGGAAGATTCATGAAGCCATTTTCCTTGACTTTAAAAGCCAAATTTTTCTTGTGTCACGTGAGTAAATTTTGGATGCTTATGGATGAATTCTTCTATAAATAGGGCCTCTTGTAGACAATTGAAATCATTAGAATTAGAGAAAGGGAAGGCTAGGAATCACTACTAAAATGTAGTCTTCACTAGTTCCTTAGTTTAGTATAGTTAGTAGTGTAGTTATAGTGTAATTCAAGGATGTTTAGCTAAGTTTATGCCTTGAGTTATGGATGAACTTTCTATATCTTGTTTGTGATATTTACATGGTTATTTGATGCTATTATTTGAGCAAGTATTTAGTACTTTGGCTTTTCTAATCATGATTAACCGCCATTAATTGTGATCATCTCAAGGTGTTAAGTTTAAATGAAAGTGAGAATTTGACACTAGTTCATGAAGTTCTAAACCTAGAAGTCACCACTAATGTAGGGTGGCTTCTTGTGGTTTTAGTGATTTATTTCATGTGATTTCATTGACACATGAGCTTGTAGTTAATTCGATAACCACGCTAGTAGGTATGGTTTAGCTATGAGTATAGTTGATTCATTATGAAAGTATGTTTCACATGCATTAGGAAATCACGCCATGCTTAGCCAAATTAATATCATTAATGCAACCGGTAGCTTCATTTGCAAGAGTAGTAAGGAATTCGATAGTTTGAGGAGCTTTTAATTGTTATTTTCTAACTATTTTATTCCATGTTGGTAGTTTAGATTTAATTTAGGTGCTTGTGACAGTCTAGATAATAGAGGAGTTTGAAAATCACCGACTTGACATTCTTCCTGTGGGATCGACACTCCAATCTACCTATGCTCGATAAACGATCTCAGATACTGCAGTAAAATCGGGTTGTTTAGGTTTTATATTAAAATTTGGTGTATGGTAAAACCTCGTCAAGTTTTTAGCCCCATTGCCAAAAGGGTACTATAGTAATTATTTCATATATAATAGGTACAAAAGGTAATTGTTTCATTTGTTTATTTCATATATATCACATCACAAAAGGTACTATAGTAATTATTCTAAATAATATCTCAAATAATACTCTATCTAAACCCACTCAATATTAATAGACTCTGTTTCGATAGCTATTTTCTAAATTTTTGTAGAAAATATACTATAACGATTTGATATATGTAAGAAAAGGGTGAAATTGGGAAATGCGTCCTAGAAAATGTAAAAATTTTTAGAGAAAAATACCAATCCAAATAAAGCATAAGCCTTTTTGATATTGCATTATTGAATCAAGTAGCACATTTCACTTGCAGGTGAAAGTAAAACACAAGCACAGATCATGTTTCATAAAAAAAAAAAATTCCATTAGCTTTTTATATACTGAAAGTATAGTAATTTTTTTATGCTAACATATTTGAATATATACTACATGCGCATTATTTAAATTTTAAATTTAAATTTATGTTATGTAACATAATCAAAACATACTTATGTGTGGGGAAAAAATACAATGAAAATATATAAAAGTTATCCTTAAAGAGAAGGACACTTTTTCATGTTTTACTAAACTACTTGTTGCTTAACTTTGTGATAGCCCACCTCTCCCTATAACCAAAGGGGTTCGTGGATCAGCCGCCAAACTCTTAACTAGAACTCACTCACTCAATGACTAATACCCCTTCAAAGTGAACATAATTAACCATTTTAATCCAAACCACAAATAATACAACATTACTAAATTCAACTTACAACTCAAACTCTCAAATTACCATAAACCATCAAATTCATCCATTAATTTCAATCTTATACAAAGCTTAGGGAATCCTACAAAATACTAGCTTCCTCGATTCACGCTTACACCTCAAACCGTTAAGGAAAACAATTGGGTGAGCTAACGCTCAGTGAGGCTAAGAAAACATGCAAACATGCAGGCTCAAGAAATTACACCTTTATTAAACAAGATAAGTAACAAAACTTTGAACAAGAATACAAATACAAGATTTAATTACCCATTAAATAAAGGATACTGAGGCTCTGGGAGCCAAGTTCCACCTAATCATGATCACATTCCAAATAGTTGACACTCACAACTTTCTTATCCATGTAGAGCTCCACTTGTCAACCATCTCACCGCTTTCACCCCAACAGGGCCGCTGCCACAAAATAGAAAATTTGGTAATACTTGAGTATACCCAGGTAAGTAATCGGCGAAGCCTCCAACCGACGAAAATATGTAAAGACCCATGATTTACCAATCTCGGTCCAAGCCCTTGCCGCCAAAGGTAAAAGGTTTATCAATGAGGTTTTAAGGCCCCAACAGGTTTAAATAGTAGTAAGATGATGACAACGCTCAATCATCAAACAAGTACAAGTACAGTCATTAGCAAGTCATTTCAAGTGCAACAAGTATAAGCAAGCAAGTCGTCAGTAAGAGAGGCTCTGACGAGATAAAGTACACGTCACCGACAAGTTTAATACTACGATCAATTTAAACAGGTAACAGGTCAAGCAAGTCAACAAATCATGCACTTGACACTCACCAAATAAAGAGCAAGCGAAAATTCGAGGTCATACAAGCGCCTCGGTGTCCACGTGATCACTTGAGATATGAAAATCCATTTTCAAACGTGAAATGACGCGACATGCATATACCCAATGCTAAAACTCTCAAGAAACATTTATAAATACTTAAAATAGCAAAAGGAGCACATGCATGGGCGTTAAATGAAAAACAGACGAGATAAGATTCAAAACGGAAAACACACACTAGAAGGTGTGAAAGGCAGATTTGATATCTTGAGCTATTTTGATCATAACTCATGGTACGAGTGTCGGATTAAAGTGCATGAGGTTCCGTTTCGAAGCTAAGAGAACAAGCTATAACTTTCATGAAGACAACTTCTGCCCAGATTCACTCTTTCTAGGTCAAAAATGCAGAAACAATTCCAGAAATTTTAATGTCAGAATTCCCGACAGGCTTGATTCAAACGTTCATAACTCAGCGCTCACAAATCGAAATCAAGAAATTCCAGATGTATTGGAAATCCAGAATGAAGGGCTATAACTTTCGCGTTTTGGCCAAAAGCCAAATCACAAAGGATCGACACAAAAAATGAAGCCAAAGTTGCTGCCCGGTCAACCCTGTTTTTCTTTTTTACGCCTAAATGCAATAAATCGCACGATGTAAATCCATTGACTCAAATGCAATAACAAACATGCAAATGCAGCCCTTACACATCCCATATTGCCCTCGACACACACAAACACACACATATAACAGTCCAAGAAATTAAACAAAACAAAAAAATTCGCCCCAAATTCCTCCTCAAGCGGTTTCCCTTTATGTGTCCATTTCAATCAACCAATTCCATATAATCAGACACCATACATCATGAGCTTGCTAGTGGGAATCCAAGAGCCCACACAACAACTTAAATCAACATGCTAGTGGGAATTCAAGAGCCCACACAACAACTTAAACCAACATGCTAGTTAACCAACAATCCAAGCATTAACTTCTAACATTAGAACTTGAAATCAAAACCCTAACCCTAACCCTAACTCAAAGTCATGGCTAGGCATAAATACATTGAAATCAACCAATCTAATCCGTAGAATCATCCCATAAGGTAAGTATAAGCATGAATCAAGCCAAAAGAACCACAAAATCCAACAATTTCATAATTCTCATCAAAATTCCAGCTTACATATAAGAAGAAAAATACCTTCTTGATTATGTTCTTGATGCAATTGCAAGCTCCCTGTTAGTCCACTTACCCTCCTAGCTCAACTTCAAGATTGATGGTTGGAACACAAGATTTCTCTTGTTTTTCTCTCTTTTCTCTTTTTTCTTCTTCTTCTTCTTTTTCCCACGGTTTTCCCTTCTTCTTTTCTTCCTTGCTTGGCTCCCTCAAGCTATAAAATGGCTAAGAGATGAGACCATGTAGATATTTAGTGTTAGTCAAAGGTTGGTCAAAATTGTCATGCCAATTCAACCCAACAACTTAGGCTATTTTCCACTCTTGCCCACATGATTTCTTTTCCTATCAAATTTGTCCATAGGTACTCAATTTAACCTAGCCTATCAAAACTTAATCACACTTACTTAGGCCACTAATCACCTAGGAATCGTAATCCCTTCTCTTAATCATGCATTAACACACATAAAATCAAAGAGATCACAAACTCGTAGTTAAACGTAAAACTTAAATTCATTTTCAAAACTAGGGTTTTATGAAATCAAACTAGGGTTTTTCACACTCAAATTAGGGTTTTATCGAAAATTAGGGTTTTTAAAGCAAATTAGGGTTTAAAGGTCAAATTAGGGTTTTTAGACTTGTAACATAGTTAAAACAAAATACTTTAAGAAGGAAAACAAACCATATAAACACCTTGGCAAACAATAATCACTATAATTAACATTATTTAATATTTTCCAAAAACTTGGGAAAAAAAATCGGGGCCTCACATAACCAACCAGATATGGCGTAACATGGCCTTTCAACTCGCATGAAAAAATCAGTTCGGTTCTCACCATCTTATAAAAAGAAAATGATTAAGTCTTGAGATTGTCCGTTTAAGTTTTCTACTTGATTTGCGCCACATCATAACTATTACCACAAGTAGCAAATTTTCAAATTTTTTAAATAGAAATTCTTCACTTATGATTCAATTGGTAAAAACTGGGTGACATACTCATTTTACTTAAACTAAAAGCAAAGTCATGCCTTCATAATAATCACCTATAAACATTATCCTTTCGTCACTAGTGCTCAATGTGTATCCACCTTCATAATCTTATAATACAAAAGGGCTAAAAAATAAAAATAAAAATAAAAATAAAAATAAAAACAAAAATAAAAAAATAAAAAAATAAAAAATAAATGTTTAGAAGAAGGCTAGAACATCACATGTCGAAGTCAAAGATTTTCAGAGTGTAGATCAAAGCAAGTTTAAGAAAAAAAGGTTCATCTAAAACAGAAAAACTATTACACTCTATCTATAAAGTATTGCAAAAGTATGTCATGATTGAAGATGCAAAACAACTAACTTTCCATCTTCTTCCCATCTTTGTATGTTTTCCATTGGTGTAACAATTATCTTATATAATGGTTTACATAACTTGAAGAAAATTTAAGATCAAAGACACCAATAAAACTCGTAAAAGTAGTACCATATTCATGGACACAATGAGAACTGCCTAACTTAATTTCTGAGTTAAATCCTGCAAAAGCAAAATATGTTTTCTCATTTAAAAAGACAATCCACTCACTTCTGAAAATATACTTGCCAGATTTTGCAACTATTCATAAAGTTATCTTGCCATGTAAAATAACAGTGAAGATCATAACCTGCTACTCCTAGAACAAACTCCATGTCCATCACTACACCTTTAGATTCTTGTTTGAACCATCCCATTGATATGCTAGATGAAGAAGAAGCAATCCAATACAGAGAAGGTACTAAAGGAGTTAACAATATCCAGCCAATACTATCAACTATTCAAAACAAAATGCTATTGTCTTGACTCTGAATGTCAAAAAGTTCACCATGATTAACCAAACATGAGGATGAGAGCGGCTTTGAGTTTATGGTAGTAGAAAAAAAAATACTTGTGCATCTTGAATAAACATGGCTTATAAGAGCACCATACTTCCACAGCAAGAACAAGGTGAAATATTCTACACACAAGAGAGGAGAAAAAAAGGTCTTTGAGGGAATGTAGAAAAATAAATAAATAAACCAAACCTTTATGTTTTACTAATTTATTAGTAGCCACGTGTCGTTATTGGTTGGCTGCCGATTTGGGTTGCTTCCTTAATGTTTTGTAGTTGTAATACAAGTTAGAAAAGTTAGCCTCTCGACTTTTCTTATGCATTGAAGTGGCCGCGTAGCTTCGGGAATATACATGTGATTAGTCAGTAGCTTCAGAGTAGTCTTTTTTTCGTATCGTATAGCCGCAGCCCTTATCAATAAAAGAAGAATTCTTCCTCTGCCTAGTTAATTGATTTCTTGAACTTTTTCCTGTGGGTTAATGCTTAATTGCTATCTTGGGTCCATCAGAGCGGTACTAGAGTTATGATAGATTGAAGTATAGCAAACTCTTTTCTCAATATTGTTTGTTCTGTTTAAAAATTGAAAATGAAGCCAGAGTTTAATTTTTGTAAATACAAATGAGAACCTATATCAAGGCATGTAAATTGTATCAATATATTGAAACTACACTTATTTAGGATGCTAGTGAGCATGAGAAGGCAAAAAATAGTTTGGCCTTGTTACAAATTCATAAGGCCATTGATATGTTAATTTTTGAAAAATTTTCTATGATTGACACAGCAAAGGAGGCTGGGGATATTTTGGAAAAATCATACAAATTATCGATTGGGTTCGACAAAATAATTTGATGATGTTGAAGAGCAAGTTTGAACTTGTAACGATAGAGAAATTGGAATCTACTGAACATATTTTTCTCATTTGTCAGATGTTAACAATGATATGGCACTTGATCAATATGACCTCTGTGTCAGAATGTTTGTTGAGAAAGTTCTGTATATTCTACTCATGAAGTTTGATCCTGTGATACCTATGATCTAGAAAATGAAAGATTTGGAGAATCTGAGTATTGAAGATTTCCAGGGATCATTAATTCTATATGAAAAAAGATTTAATGGAAAGTTAGGTAAAATCTTGGAGAATAATACAGTAGAGAAGGCGTCACAGATGCAGTTGAATTTGAGAGGTAACAATGAAGCTAGGGAACAAAGTGAATCCATTCAGAGAATCAGAGGTGACTAAAATAACGAAGAGGTCGTGGTTACAATAATAGAGGTATAGGAGGTACTTCAAATTCTAGACGCGATAGAGGTAACAATTTTAATTTAAAAAGTGTTTGGGACTGGTCTAGTGGAGATCCCAAAACAGGTGAAATGACTTTAAATTATCAGTAAGAGGACGTTAATCATGATGTTCAGCCATCACCAATTGCTCAGAGTGACAGTTTGAGTTAACTAAATGTTTACAGTATGAGCGATAGATACTAGTTCATTTGCAGGATTATGTAAGATGATGTTCCCTCTGATGAAGATATTGTTAATTTTACTTTGTTTACAGATTTTGACCTAGTGGTATATGAGGATGCAGTGTGTGATGGTCATTGGGTGAAAGCAATGGATGAAGAAATTCATACTACTGAGAATAATGACATCTAGAATCTTACTCCTCCTTCAACTGGTAAAAAAGCCATTGGGGTGAAGTAGGTCTACAAGATAAAAATTAAACCCATTAGAGAAGTGGATAGATATAAGGTGAAATTAGTGGTGAAGGGATACAAGCAGAAACCCAAAATTCACTATTTTGAAGTATCTTTCCATGTTGCTAGGGTTGATAAAATCTGTATGACAATTTTTCTTACTACCCAAAATAATTGAAAATTTTATTAAATGGATGTTAAGTTAGCTTTCTTGAATGGAGTTCTCAATAATAAGTGTACGTGAAATAGCATGCATGATTTTTTAGAAGAGGTCAGTAAAATAAATTTTACTGATTGAAGAGAGCCTATAGATGTTTTGGAAAGAAAAATGTCTTCATAATATTGTCATATTGTGGTTCTACACCTTCCTTGAACTTTCTTGAACCTCCATAGCTGTATTTTGGCACAGACATTAGCTGGAAATGAGTTGAAAGAGTTGCGTAGAATTTGCCAATTGGAGAAAAACTTGCAATAGAAAAATCTCAAGGATTTGAGAGGCAGGATCCATGACCTACACCTCACGGATCCCCTCACGGATCCTGCTGGCACTAGTATCCTTCTTTTTGCTTCATCTTCAATTTGTATCAATTTTGATTGAAATTTTCTCTATGATAGAGGATTAATTAGCTCTTACTCAAAACACAAAAGTTGTAATTATTTAAGTTATCTTTCCAATGCATCAAGCATCACCTCAATCGGAGTTTTGTAGGCTGAGAAATGTCAAAAATAGCCCTAACTAGTCAGATCCCCTATTTTAGCCTTTGACAGATTAAATGCACTTCTAATTTTGTGAATTTTGATAATAAATAATTGGATTGCGATGTCTCATAACAATTGTAAAGCTATGTCTTAACTTTGAAATGCCACAATAGTCATCTCAATCCGATTTGTATAACTCAAGTTATGGCCAAAATATTAGAATGTGTCTAGGCTACCAATTTTTACTTGACTTGAGCTTGATTGCAATTAACTCCAAAATTTGCACTTAATCTCATTTAAGCCCCAAAAACTATAAAAACATCACAGGTTAGCATATTAAATGACATTTTTTGTGTGTACTGCATAAATAAACATTTTTTTATGTATTTTACATAAATGAATACTCTTGCATGAAAATTAACAATAAAAGAGTTCAAATTTTCAATTTTAAATTAAAAATACACCACACAATAAAATTCTATTAGAAATAGGTAAATTATATGTGTATCATCCATTCTCATTTCAGTCTTATTATGAGTTTTAAATAAAATAAGGATTCATATCCTTCTTCGTCTACAGGATTTATAAACAAAAGGGTATTTATGATTCTTCAAAATATTAGGGGTCAAAATAAAATGCTAGAAAATTTTTAACTTTAAATGAAATTCTTTATCTTACACCTCCTTCTCCCGTATTCTTCATCCTTACACAAGGTTTTAGAAATTTTTTACATTCTTCTTTTTATGAGTTCATTTTTTTTCCTTTCCCTTCTCTCATTTCTTTACTTTCATTCTCTTTTGTTGTTCTCTTTCTTTCTGCTATTTTTATCTAAATCTGTAGATCTTTAGAAACAATAGCCATAGGTATATAGATCTATTTTCTTGGAAACTTTTTGATAGTTGTTTATTTTTTTACATTTTTTATATGTTTTGTCATTTAACTTTTGGTGTATTTTTAGGATCAAAAGGATGAAATTTGTCTTCTTTAAGAAATTGTTTCTTCAAGTTGCTAAATGTAACCAAAATTTCATTTGAGCAATTAATGTGTGAATTTCATGGTTTTTGTAGGTTTTGGACGAACAATTTAGATCAAAGTGAAGTCGAAATGATACAATAGAGATGATTTGAAGATAATTTATGCATGATATCAACATGAAATATGAAGAAAAGTTGGAAAAATGTTCGAGCTAATGGAAACTAGAACTGCGCTTCATGGATCTAGTTCAAGGATCCAAAATCAAATTCTCTAAAGTGGATCCAAGCCATAAAATGCAAAACACAACTTATGGATCCTTGAGCTCATGTTTCATCATCTGAGGATGCAAGGGAATTGATCCATGAACCAGATCCATGAGCTGCGCATCACAGGTCACTGATATAGCTATGCAAGTTGTAGACTTTTCACATAGCTTTTTCAACACATTTACTAGAGCTGTTACGCGAATCGAGTAGCTCGTGAACTTGGCTCGACTCGACTCATTAAGGCTCGAGCTCGGCTCACTTATTTGAGTAAACGAGTCGAGCTCGAGCTCAAAAAATACCCGTATCATTAACGAGTTGAGCCGATAGTGGCTCGATACGCTCGACTTTGAGGGGCAAATTTGTCATTTTAGTCTTTAATTGTAAAAAAGAGAATACGACCATGATTTTTCTAACTGTCAATATAAAGTCAAGTTGATATTAGTGAATCCCTTTTCATCTAGTGGGGTATAATTGATTCCATTTATTTTCGAAGCACATCACTGTAAGGACTCGAAAATTTTATTTTTATTTGACCTGTTTATTTAATTAATTATTTAATTTCTCTGAATATTTGTTTAATTGTTTTAAATCATTTTAATTGCATTTACATCATACATTACCTCATTTTATTTTAAAACCTATTTTTAAACATCAATTTGATTTTTCTGTCACTTAATTGTGAAAAATGAAATGGGCACGTTTTTCGAGACAAATATTCGGACTGAAAGTGACGTGCGTTCGGAGATTAAGAATGATCATTAGTAGATTAAGAAAAGCTAATTGAGGAATTAGAAGTGATTGATTAGGATTAAACTCCAATTGGAGCATTTTGTCTACAAATTAAAGTTGACTTTTGGCACCATAAAACCAAGCTTTATATTTCTTCTTCCCTTTACTTTTTCCCACTTTACCAAACAACCAAAAACCCTCTTTTTCTTCCCTCATCAGCTGAACTCCCTTCCCATCTCTCCTTTTCATTTTGTCTTCAAAATCAACTCCATCCTCCATCAAATCCACCAAGAAACTTTGAGACATCTTCCACCCTTGTTCACTTGGAGCTTGAGGATCAACAAGAAAGAGTAGGAGAGGCTAGGAGCTTGATAGGAGAGGGGGTTTGATCACACCACAAGCTTGAATTTTTCTTGAGCTACTTGAGGTATAATGGCTTCTTGTTTAGCTTCCATTGTTTAGTTTTGAAGCTTGTAGCTTCTTGTTTATCTTTGAGTTGGTTTTGGGTGGTTGAAGTGGGCTCTATGAACTCCCACCTTTCTTGTTATTGGACTGCCATGATGTGTGTGTGTGTGTGTGATGGAATGAATTTGTGATGAATTCATGGAAGTTAGAAAGCTAGGAAGAAATGTGAAGCTTGAATTTGGAGAAAAATTTGTAGCTGCTGCAGGTTGCCTTGCTTCTGTTTTGGCAGCTTTAAATTCAAGTTTTGTGGCTTTAAGTTGATGATAAACCCTTGTTATAGGTTGGGCTAGGTGTGTAGTAAATCTCTCCTGCAAATATTTTCAATTGGCCAAGTAAAAATGTGGTGTAAGAAGGAATCAAAATCTGGAAAAAATTTCCATTGTTGCTGCTGCCCTGTTTTGGTCGCATCAATCATAGTCTTCCCGTGTGAAATTTTAGCTAAATTTTGGTACAGATGTATCTCATATACTGAGGTTGTTTCCTGCAAAATTTGGTGTTTTTCTAGTACCATTTCATTGCTCAAATGATGTTTCAAAACTGTCCCTTTAATCTGGAAAATCTTCCCCAGCTATGAGCACTGTTTGAGTTCATTTCGGTTTGATATTCATTTGCTTGAATTTATGGCTGAAATTTGGTGTGAACCTATCCTATATATTTTAGTTTTGGTGTACCAAATTTGGTAATTTTTGGACCAGAATTCGTCACTCAAACAGTATCTTGAAAACTGCCCTGTATCTTCATGTTCCCAGAAATTGAAGAATTGCAAACTGCCCTTGTTTGAACTATTGTCATTTCATGGTCGGATGTCGGAATTGAGTTCTGTTAGTGGCTGTTGAAACTCATTATATAGTACTATATTGTGTATGAATTTCAGAGGTTAACTAATTTTCTGTAATTTTTGACGAATTTTCAAAGTGCTCTGGATGTCCAGCCTGATAAGCACTGTCTCTTTACTGTAGTAGACTGTTTAACGAAAATCTGGGTTAATTTCGTCCATAATTTTAATTTGATGTCTTCTGAAAAGTTTTAGATCTTTCAAAGAGGTTTCCAACGGTACCAAATGAGCAAAATTCTGACTTGTATAACTCAAGTTGTGATTTTTCAAAGATTTCTACTCAAGTAGGAAGTTGAACAAATTTCCAGATTCGAACTTGATAACCTGGACAATTTATACACTTCGAAACTGACCTTCCCATGGGAGTCTACGGCTGAAACTTTACAGGATTATATTCTATATATATATGAGTATGTGTACCAAATTTGGTGTCAAACCAATGTCTTTTCAACCTCCAAATGATTTACCAAAGTCGGCCCTGTGAATCTGGAAACTTGCTTCATCAGGCAGCCATTTAATCTCCAAAAATTTACTTCCTTGCTTTGGTAATATGCATTTGATGTTTTCTCACGAATTTTAGAGGATTGAATCTAGTTTCCAATGGCTCAAGCCTCGCCCAATTCTGATGTGTAAAACTTTAGTTATGAATTTTCTTTGAAAGTGCCAATTAGTGGAATTAGTTATTTAAACTTCCAAAAGCACTACTTGGCATACCGACTCGCTTGGCCTGGTTAGTGATTAAAATTTTTCCTCAGGTGATTAAAGTCTCCTCGAGGAAGGACCTGCGGAAGTGTAACCCGCCCGTGTAATCAATTACTTGTTCTTTTGACTTGGTGAGTGTCCAAGTGCATGTTTACTTGCTTTAAATGATGTTAATAAATTGAAAGCATGCTTGTGTTCCTCGGTGAGCGTGTACTTTATCGCGCTCACATTCTTGAATTGTCTCAAAATGAGCTTAACTGTTTAAATAATTTCTTGTTCAACTGCTTGACTTGATTGAATTGTTTAAATTGTTTATAACTGTGGGGACGCCCAAACCCCATCGGGGATCCTTTCGCCTTGTCCGGCAACAGGGGCTAGGGCAAGGGTTGGGAAAACCATGGGTTTTTACTGTTTAAAGTACGTCGGTTGGAATGAGTCCACCGACTTGGCATACTCATAGTGGGTTGCCAAACACTTTTCAAATTTAGGAGTTCGGGCCCGGTCAAGGAGGTGTAAGTAGACGGGAGAGGGAGAAAAGTGATGAATATGGACTGTGAGAGTGAGTGGTTGACGAGTGTCAACCTTGAATTGATGCGGGTGAAGAAAATTGCAGAAAATGAGGAAGCGTGGAGTCGGCAACCGTATCCTTTAAATTGTATTGTTTAAAAGCTTTATTGCTAAATTCAACGTTTGGCTCTTTTATTGTTTTATTAATTTATTTAATTGCTTTGAGTTGCCTGTGCATGTTTTCTTGGCCTCACTAAGCGTTAGCTCATCCCAATTTGTTTTCCTTAGCAGGTTTCGAGGAGAGGCACGTGAATCGAGGAAGTTCGTGCTTGTATAGGATTTTCCCTTTTTGTGTAAGATTGAAATTAATGGATGAATTTGATGGTTTACGATATTTTGGAGTATTTATCAATGTAATTTTGATGAAATTTTGGGGTCTGTATTTTGTGAGAGTTTATTAGTAATTTTAATATCTTAAAGTGATGACTTTACGAATGAATGTTTGGATTAATATTTGGGAATTCGTAGTGAGTCCTGGCGAGAGCTGGGCAGCAGCCCGCTGATACCCTTGGGTTCGCCCTTGGGAGAGGTGGGGCTGTTACAATCACTAAGCTAGAATAGCTCGTATCCAATGATCAATTGCATGTATTGTTTATTCCAAATTGTGAATTTCATCTAACACCAGTTTCAAGTCATTAATAATTGAACATTCTTAGGTTCCGTTTGTTGTCAAGTAAACAATTTTACAGTTACAAGTTGTTGAACATTAAGGTAACTGAGAATTGGCTAGAACCTTATGGACTAATGAAGAATATATGAATCATTGGCTAACTTAATACATGGAAGATAGTGCTATAGCAACTAAATTTAATTGGAGAATTGTTATAGAGTTCATTTAACTGGAGAATTGTTATAGAACTTAAATCGAGCCAAGCTTAATTTAGAGTTCATTTTGTTAATTTAGAATTTATTTTGTTAATCGAGTCGAGCTCGAGCTCAAGCTCAACAGTGTTTTAGCCGAGCTGAGCTCGAGCTCAATTTTCAGCTCAATAACGTTATCGAGCGAGCTCGAGTTAGCTCGATAACGTTATCGAGCGAGCTCGAACTTCAGGATCTCAAGCTTGGCTCGACTCGAATAACAACACTATTTATAGATCAATTTTGGCTGGATTGTGCAAAAGTAGCATTGGAAACTTGGAGAAGCATATTTTGGGAATTTCAAGAAGCATCTTGTGCAACTTGTTCTTCTATATAATGTGACTCCCTACAATTTCAAGTTTCAAAATCTATACATATAAGTTTGAAATTTACCATGTTACAAGGATATTGGGAAGAAAATATGTTGGTTGTACAAGTCATGATCTATTACGTGGGAGTTACATTTGTCTTTATATCAAATAGTAAGTTATTACTAAAGCTGCAAATGGTCAATTATTGTTGCAAATTCACGATCAATTATTGCAATGGAAATGAAGAGTTGGAAACTCCAAAAGACCATTATGAATATGAGAAATAAATAGGAAGATAAGTTTGGATAAAGAAATGTGTGAATTTGGAGTATGAATGAATGAAGCTTTATGAGCAGATAAAGAAATGTGTGAATGAGAAGATGGATAAATTGTGTTTTGTACCTGACAAATTAATGCATTCTAAGTTATTAAAGGGAGTTACAAAAGCTTTATATCTCTCTTATTCATGCTATTGAATAAAGTGGCTTGTGGTTGTGCACGATCTAAGAGTGAATAAAGGAAGTGAAAAGTAAAAAAAAAAAAATGTAGCAAGTTGATCTCACTTGAGGACCAATGAAGCAAAAGGCGTGAGTATAATAAATTTGTGAAGCTTTCTAGTGAGTACTACTTTTGAAAATTTATTTGAAATTCATGTGTTCTGAAAATAAGTATTGCTACTTTTTTTTTTTTAGCCAAATTATGTTTCAAAACTGAAAACAATTATTTGTTAAATTTCAAATCTTGCAATATGCGACAGGGATTTTTGGTAAATTTTGAACTAATAATTTTTCTTAACTCATGGATTATTGTGCAAATCATTTTAGCTTGAATTTTCAAAGATTTATGAAAAATATGAATTTTTGTGAATTTCTGTATTTGTGAATGGATTTGTATATCCAATTTGTAAATCCAAAAATTATTCATGTATCTTGTTTATACCACTTTATTTTGCATATGTTCCTATGAACTTGAAGATAAACTTCCAGGGAGGCTATGAACCCAGCTATGTTGGGGAGGTTATTGGGCCCTTCATGTGTTGATTTATGAAAATTGGGAAAGCAACGGGCTGATGATAAATAAAAAGTGACCATGACCTCCATCCTGCAAGATCAGAAGGTTTGATCTTATGTGGTATGATTGAAATTTCTGAGGATACTCCGAGTATCTCATTCTATTGCTGGCTACCATGTGGGCAAATTTGGTGTGTTATATGTATCTCAAGTCATGCACAGAATCTATGAGGTTGAATGAATTTTTATTGAGTTGGCTAGACCAACCAAGTTTGGTAAAATCCTTCTGATTACTAATTATGTGCAATTTTTAAATGTGTTACCACTTGATCTTTTATTTTGTCAAAGGTAATTGGAAATTTGGTAATTTTTGAAATTTATTTGATAGACAAACTTTGAATGTCTATCACGATTTTATGTAATGCTTTGTTAATATTTTTATTAAATGTCATTTGCACACACGAAGAGTCTCATTGTGTATTAACTCATCAAGTTCAATTTTAAAAAAAAAATGTTGCTAGAAGAAGAGGAGACTCAACTAGAGGAACTTCCAAGGAACTGTTTATATGAAGAATTGATCGGCATCAAGAGTTCAGGATTGTATACACATGAACTCGCATGAAGATTTAGCTTTATATTATGGTTAAGTTTAGATCAATTTACAGTGAATTTTGTGTAAGTTTATTTTACGTTACTGGAAATTTGATTTTCATAAGGATTTTAGGATTTTTAAGTTTGTAAATTTTATGGTTTTATTTTTCCTAACCTTGGTGAGAACCAAGCAAGCGGCCGATCCACCTATTTTTAATTGGGTCAGGTTGGGTCATTACATATAAACTCTTATATTAGAAGATTAAAAGAGATTTAGAGAGACATTTTTAGAGAGAGTTTTAGTTATAGTAAGTAGAAGTGGAGAGCAAAAGTGAGGTTCTTCTTGTAGAGGAAACTACTCTTGAGTTTGGATTTGAGGAGCTAAAGTTATAGAAGGATGTTTGAGGAGTTTGTTTCGGCACTTTGAATAAGATTTTTACAACTTTTACGCTTTACTTCTTTATATTTCTTCATGTTTCATGAGTTTTAACATGCTAAACTACTGATAGGGCATATATTGCATAGATTTATATATGTTTAAGTTTAATTATTTATGCCTTAGATGTTTTATTTGAGTTTAAAACTGCCTAATTTAGGTATTATGTGTTTTGTAGGGATCTTATTGAAGATTGGAAGAAATTAAATGGAAATTGTGCAACAATTGGAAACTTCGAGGGCAAAAGTACAAAATTGAAAAATTGGCCGAGCACATAATCAATTCCAGTTGTAACACCGGTTGTTGTTTGAGAAAGGGGAAAAAAATGAAGCGAAGAATAACCAGTACCGGTTATGGCACCGGTCTTCGCTGGATTTGTGCCGCACACGAATTTCTGAAGTCAAAAGCAACCTGTTCCAATTAAGGTTCAGCTGTAACTTTTAGAAACTACAAATAGGAGTTTTTAGGTCATTTTTGGAGGTTAGAAACATTAGTTTAAGCTTAGAAGAACTTTCTCTTTCATATTTTCTTCAGAAATCACAGATTGTTCAAGAGCAATTTAAGGAGCCTGTAAAGGAGGAATTTGAAGCAATTAATTGAGAATTTCCCTTATTCCTTCCCTCTGCTTTGTATTGATTTCTTGAGATTATACATTTTGTGATGACCCCACTTTCCCCTAAGGCGAACTAGAGGGTTTGGCAAGCCGCTTGTCCAACTCTCGTCAGGACTCACTTACTAAAAGTGACTAACAATCCTTTAAAATAAAAGAACAATTCCAAGCCAACGACACTTAAGTATAACTATTTCAACTTACATCCCAACTCAATAAAAATTACAAGTTATAACACTTAAATTGCAATCAAACTTTCACCTTACAATTCCCAAAGTACAAAGTTTAGAATTCTATCACAAAGACAAAAGTCACTTCCAAATACCTCTTAAGTACTTACTCACAAAAATTGATTATCTTAAATCAGGTACATTATGAGATACACAAAAGATCTTCAGAACTAGCTCCACCAAGAACCCTTACTTCAAATCCCTGTTAAGGAATAACAAATACAATGGGGTGAGCGAACGTGCAGTGAGGCCAAGAATGTGACGACCCACCTCTCCCTAGGACGCACCCCAGGGTATCAGCGGCCGCCTGCCTAACTCTCGCCAGGACTCACTCACTCTATAATCACTTCACTTATCAAATTCAAACCTGACATGACAACACTCTTAGCCCAAAATAAAAGAGGGCAATGCTTTACAATACATAACATTCGAATTACAATCCATAATACATAGACCATTCATCCTTACAACCTCGTTTCATCATACATGAGTTCTCAAAAGATATTATACAAAAGTTCTCAAAAGATAACATCCAAGTTCTTCAAAAACATCAAAACAAGAGGAACCCTAATCTTAGGGGTAGGCATCTTCATCGAGGATCTCATCTCCTGCTAAGGAAAACAAATGGGGGAAAGGGTGAGCTAGAAAGCTCGTGAGTTCCCAAAAACATGCAATTCACATAACAAACAAGAATATTCACTCAACAAGATTTCACTTGAATTTAAATCAGATAAGAAAGCATTTAACAATACAAGTATGGATACGGGGCTCTCAGGAGCCAAAGTCCACGTCGCTTGTCCACGAACCAGTAGTTGACACTCCGTCAACTTGTCACTATTACCATGTAGAACTCCACTTCCCTTTTACTCCTCCAAAACCCCACCGGGCCCGTTCTCCAAACAGTACAGTGGTTAACAGTTCAGTAGTAACAGTTCAGTAGGTTTACAGTACAGTAGTAACAGTTCAGTAGGTTTAAGCACTCTCCATGAGGGACAAGTCCATATGCCAAGTCCAGAGTACTTTTCAGTTCAGGGCAGTCAGTAACAGTGGTTGGTTGCTCTTTTAGGAGATAGGTTCGGTTCCAGAACTCAATCTCGAGCACGATGGTATAAGTCACTGGCTTTGTGACATTGAAATAACCATGGCTCTTCCCTCTTCTCTAGGCCTAACCTCCTGAGTGAAGGGTTCACCGATAGGTCTCAGGCATTTCCTGACCTTTACAAACACATGCAGTCACTAAGTGGAACTGTAACAGTCATTCATTTCAAAGCATTTTCATAGTCATTTCACTCAGATAAGAGTAAGTGCGATAAAGTACACACTACCCTATCTGAGAGTTCAAAACTAGGTTTCACAAGCATAATCACAACAGGAAACATCATTACAGTCATTTCACATAAACACGTAATAGGCATGGAAACTCACCAAAGTAATAAGGCTCAGCCTCTACGTAAGGGTCGAATTCACTTTCCTCTTCAAACCCTAAACAAGTAAAAAGAGTTGAGAATTCTGTTCTTTCACTTATTAATCAAAACAACTCATTTCCACCTTTTTAGTTTTCAATCAATGTTTTCCCAAAAATTCTCTCAAGGAAATACTTTCATTTCAATACGATATTTCAAACTAATCTTTGAAAAATCACTATCTCATTTCAAAAACCACACATTACCGATGTACTCACTAAGCACTTTTCCACATTTTCTTTAATAAATCACTTTCAGTGAAAATTATCAACCCAAAATCACTTTTAACACAAACTCAACATTTCCTTCTTGAAAATGCTTTAATATAACTTTAAAACACTTTAAAGTATAACCTTTCTTACAAAATTCATTAAAGGAAACCATAACCCTACAAAACCCTCAAATGACATTTTCACTCAATTTTCAGGAGAAATTCCATTCTTTATCTTTTCGAAAGTCATACACCGATAAATGTACATATCAAATATTTTCTTAAGCAAATTCATCACAACCGAATACAAAATTTCAAAATCAAACATAGAAGTTTTCAAGTGTGGTTTCGCCATTTTAATCATTTTTTCCTTCAAACTTTTCAACAACTAAAACCCTAATTTCTAACCATATCAAAGCAAGTTCACAAATAACAATCAAATTCCTAATCAGTCCTCCAAGTCCTACCTAGAGGTCACCTCAAGTCCGCTACCTAGGTTGGGATTTCAAGAGCTAACATCATCTTTTCGAGATGAGATCTTTACCAAAATCAACCACAGATCTAAGCTACTTAACACTAATAAGGCTATATATACAAGTTTTCGGACTCCTACCTCCGGATCTATCAAGATCCAACAAGATCCGACAAGATCTAGCAAGATCCCTTGAGCTCTCCTTCAAGAAAGTTGCTTCCAAGCTTGATGACTTCCAAGAACTTCGATCCTAGCTCCCGATCTACAAGATTCGTCAAGGATCTCCGTCACCAAGTTCAATCTCGAGCCCAAAACAACCACCCAAGCTTTTCTTTCCTTTTTTTTTCCTTCAAAATTTCGGACCCAACTCTCTCTCTCTCCTTGGTTATGAAATGAAGGGAAGAAATCAAGCCCATAATCCATCCATCAAGTTTCATAAGCTCAAGATCCTAGTTGAAGAAAAATAGAAGATTTTTAACCACAAAACTCACCTTTCTTCCTTCCTCCAAAATCGGACCAGCCCTCTCTCTCCTTGCTCTCTTCCTCGGCTAGAAATGTGAGGATGATGGTGGCTTCAAGAGTGCTTGAAAGTGGAAGAAAGGTAGAAGAAAGAAATGGAAGAAACTTGAACTTATTTCTCTCTCTTTTTCCCCTTAGAGCACTCGGCTCTTTCTCTCTCTATCTCCCAAATGTGCAGCTGAAAATGAAGTGTGAAGATTGCAAGAAGTCATGCCTTTTTAATGGCAAAAAGTGCTTTTCCCTGATTCAGGGGAAAAAGTGCTTTTTGGCACTTTATGTCAGCGTCACAGTATCTAACTTCGCTCTAGTCCATTCTCGACACTGTCAAACTTATTATATTCTCAAAATATTGCCACTTATGCTTAATTTCAACTTAAAGTCACTAATCCGCTCAGAGAAAATTAGAGACCTACGCCAAAATCGCACTGCAAACAAATCAGATAAAATGCTATAAATTGTAAAATATTCAATTTAAACACAATTGTACTCTATAAATAAATAAATAAACGTAATATAAATAATATTATGCATTTTAAAAATAATTTGAATTTTAGGTCCTCACATCCTTCCTCTTAAAAGAATTTTGTCCTCAAAATTCCTTACCTTTCTAGGCAAATAACTCTGGATGACTCTTCTTCATCTCTTCCTCCAATTCCCACGTTGCTTTCTCAAGAGCATGGTTTCTCCAAAGAACTTTGACCAGTGGAATCTTCTTGTTCCTCAAGTCTTTCACTTCTCTGTCAAGGATTTTACAGTCGCTTCTTCATAGGGCAAGGATTCATCCACTTCAATCTCTCCCAAGGGCAACACATGGTTTGGTGCGGATGATATTTCTTAAGCATGGACACGTGGAAAACATTGTGGATTTTGACATGCTCGAGGGTAAATCCAACTGGTATGCTACTTTGCCTACTCGCTTGAGAATCTCAAATGGTCCCACATATCGTGGTTTCAGCTTCTTCCCCTTTGGATATTACCTCCCTTTCATAGGCTTAACCTCGAGAAATACTGTCCCTACATCAAACTCCAAATCCTTTCTTCGGTTATCTCAGTAGCTCTTTTGTCCGACTTTGAGCCGCTTTGAAGCCTCTCTCGGACTAACTTGACCTTCTCAAAAGCCTCTTCGACCCATGGAATAGTGGTTGGATCTAAAATTTTCTTTTCCCCTACTTCATCCCAATGAATAAGTGATCTGCACTTTCTCCCATAAAGTGCTTCATAAGGAGCCATCTGAATTGAAGCATGGTAACTATTGTTGTAGGCAAATTCAACTAGTGGCATGTGTTGACTCTAACTTCCTCCAAAATCCAATATACATGACCTCAACATATCTTCCAAGGTCTGAATTGTCCTCTCAGACTGTCCATCTGTTTGGGGATGATAAGCTGCTCAAACTAACCTTAGTCCCAAATTCTCTTGTAACTTTTGCTCGGAAACAAACCTTGGGTCTCTATCAGAGACGATGCTTACAGGTACCCCATGGAGTCTAACAATTTCATCCAAGTACAATCGAGCCAACTTTTTCAAAGGACATTTCATACTTACCGGTAGAAAATGAGCAGTCTTAGTGAGTCGATCCACTATCACCCAAACTGCATCATCTCCTTTTTGACTCCTAGGCAACCCGGTCACAAAATCCATAGTGATATGATCCCATTTCCATTCAGGTATCTCTAAGGGTTGCAAAAGTCTTGAAGGTTTTTGGTGTTCAGCCTTAACTTGTTGTCACAGACAGTCAACAAATTGCCACATCTCTCTTCATTCCATCCCACCAATATGTCCTTTTCAAGTCTTGGTACATTTTATTGTTTCCAGGATGAATGGTATACCTAGTTTGGTGTGCTTCCTCCAACATTGCTTTTCTCAACCCTTCATTGTCTGGCACAACTACACGATCTCGAAATTTCAAGATTCCCTCAGGTCCTAACTTAAAATCCAATGTTTCTCCCTTATTCACCTTTTCGATCCACTTTTGCACCATAGGGTCTCCTTTTTGTACTTCTTTGATATGTTCCAATATTGGAGATTTCAACATTAAATTCCCAAATGTGACTTTCTTTTCTCCAAGGATTCCATTCGCCAACCTCGCTAACATTTCCCATTGCTTAACCATCAAGCTCGCCACTTGAGCTTTTCGACTTAGTGCATCTGCCACTTTATTGGCCTTCCCAGGGTGATAATTTATGGTACAGTCATAATCCTCAAGAAATTCCACCCATCGCCTTTTGAAATCTCATCTTTGCGCATTCTAATGGAAGCTCAGTTGGAAGAAGTTGAATGGATCAAACAATGCCACGAGCAACTGTCTTTGATCGATGAAAGAAGGTTGAATACCATTTGTCATGGGCAATGTTACTAGTGGAGGATGGCTCAGGCTTATAACAAGAAAGTCAGACCTCGCATGTTCGAAGCGGGGGACAAGGTTTTGAAGCGAATCCTTCCGATACAAGAGGAGGCTAAGGGGAAATTCGCTCCGAATTGGCAAGGGCCATTCATTATTCAAAAGGTGTTACTTGGAGGAGCATTGGTTCTCATGGAGATGGACGGACAGATTTTTCCACAACCAATCAATTCAGACATGTGTAAAAGATTTTTCATATGATTAAGCAAAGTTTCTTAAGAAATGTTTGCAAAAAGGTGGTTTAAAAGGCCAGCCTTCTTCTTTCTCGTTTAAACAATTCCTTCCCAAAATTCCCCATTTGAGCTCTCGAAAGAAAATGACATTTCATTTTGCAACTCCCCTGAGAATCGCAAACCCCACACTGGGGCAATTTTTTTATTTATTTTATTTATTTTTGAAAAAAAAAGATAGAAAGAAAAAGAAAAAACCTGATTAGAACTAAACTAGGGCAATTTTTTTGAAAAATGCGATCTCAGGATTGTTTAAAGCCCTTCTTAAAAATCTGCTTTTGAGCTTTACCCTCTTTTTATACCTTACCAAGCCCCGTCACAAAAACCAAAACGTCACTGACCTCCGCCTCTTGCAGAATTTCTGAAGGAACTTTCTTGATCAAAAGGCAAATGATGTAAATACATTCTCTCTGAATTTTGTCAGAAGGGATTGTCTCACTGATGCCACCATTTTAACAAACATGTTTAAATTGACAAAAGTTAGGGGTTAAGTCTGTCTATTTCATTATACTACCTTATCAGTCAACGTCAATGCAAATCTGAAAGGGTCCTAAGGCAAGTTTTGACAAGCAGCAGTGCAAGCAGAAAGGAAAGGTTCTTGGGACAAGAGAAGCTGGTGATTATGTTTATCAATGTTCACCTTATATCAAGCACTCCTTTACCGTCAACAAAATCCAAAAAAGACGATATCCAAAGGGGTCAAGTGCGACGCAGTTGTTTTAAATAGTTTTCCTAGCGTTTTGCTATTATTGATTTAAAATACCATGTTTAGCATTCATTCTATGGTTATGATGTCATTTTAAAATAAAATTTTTCTTTGCACAAATTCTTGCACATATTTTCATCAAAAGGACACTTTCATCAAAGGACAATCCTCTTAGATTACCATGAGGGTATGGGTGATATAGGTTCAGAAGCAAGCGGAGCGATAGAACGAATCTACACCAGCAAAACAAAAGGAATTCGGCTGACACCGCTCATCGACGTCCAAGAACTCATGTTTACGGGCTGCTCAAGATAAAAGGGTCAAACAGTGGCGGCATTATTATTATTTTTCACCATTTTCTTTCTTTTGCAGAGAAGGAGGGACAAATGACCGATCGGTCCAATCGAATAAGCCAGCTTTATTTTGAGTAAATGTTTGGAATGCATGACTAGATCATTTTGAAGCGTGCATATAAAAAATAAATAAAGATAGATGTTTTGAAAAATCGGGGAAGGACAAGTGCTTTTTGGGAAAGATTTGGAAACGGGGTTTCTTACGCACACTACCAGGTGTTATAGCCCGCAGTTCTTTACAAATTCATATCTTCTGGGGTGTAACGCGAAAGGTTGGGTGGATTACTCCACGTTTCTTCTCGCGTTTCTTTGCATCTTCATGTTTCTAGGAAGAAACGCGGATAATTACGCAAGGTAATCTGCGCTTCGTCCCGCGTTTCTTATTTGACAAAATTTCATGTTCATATGGAAACGCGGACTAGTAACGTGGATTGGTCCGCGTTTCCCTTTCCCAGAAGTTCAAAAACGCAGAAACGTGACGCCTTCCTCACTGCTCCTTTCTTTCTCTCTCCCCGCAACTTATCCCCAAATCCACAAAATTCATTTTTTTCCACCATAATTCACCACCAAAACACTCCATAGGCCTTTTAAAACCTTTTTATCCGAACAAAACACCACGAAAGCACACCAAAAGTTCGGGGTTAGGGTAGGTTTTTCGAAACTAAAATCGGTCGATTAGGGGTCAATTCAAGCTTGTTTTTCAGAGCTTTTTGCATCATTTCACTCCTCAGACACTCCACTACGTGATTACGGTAAGAAATCCCAACGAAATTACTTCTTTTAAGATTCCAAAAATTTGATTTTTTTCCTCTTTTTTGCGAATTTTCTGATTTTGAATTATAAAGATCATTTTTGTTGTTTCTTATGTTTATTAGACTTGTTTATGTGATTAAAAGAAGCAATTTGCCATTTATTTATTTTTTTTATTTTATTTGTTTATTTATTATTTATTTGAATTGTGTAATTTTTGTCAATTTCTGAATTTAATTTCGGATTGTTGTTAACAAGCTTTGATATGATTGTTGGATTAAAATTGAGCACGTTTGAGTGGTCAAATGTAGAAATTGTAGAATTTTTGTTTTTTTTTAGCAAATTTTGGAACTTGTTAGTCCTTTTTGGAATTTTGTGGGATTAATTGAAACTTTTGCACTGTTGTAGAAGTAATGTGAAAACTAGAAATCACTGAATTCTTTGATTTTTTGTACTTTTTATAGAAATTTTGATAAAATTTGTGAATTGTTGATTTTTTTTTGTGGAAATTTGGTGAAAGCTCGGGAGTTTTGAAATTCGTCACAATTTTGTTGAATTTTGGAAAATTCTGGAATTGTTGTGCTTTTTGCAGAAATTAATCGAATTGTTGGAGTCTTTGTAGTTTTATAGAAATTGTTGAATTGTAGATTTTTTGAATTTTTTGTGGAATTTTGTTGAATTCTTAGAATTTTAAGAATTTAAATAATTTTGTGAAATTTATTAATTTTTTTTTAGAAACCTTGGATTTTTGGTATTTTTGTGTGTAAAATTCATGGATTTTTCGTAGAGCTTGTTAAATTTCTTGGGATTTTTGGAAAGTTGTTGAATTATTGAACTTTTTGTTCTTTGCACTTTTGTTGAATTTCAAAGAAATTTTGAAATTCCTATACTTTTGTAAAATTGATTGAAGTTTTTTTTTAGAATTTTGGATTTTTTTTAGGACTTTGTCGAAGTTGTTCAAATTTTAGGTTTTTAGGAGTTTTGTTTTTAGGTTTTTTTCCAGGAATTTACAATTTGTTTATATATTTATTCATCACTTTATTAGATTTGTTTGAAACTATTCTTGAATTGATCGTCTAAAAATTATCGTTTCAGGTACTATGTCGCGAGCACGAGGTAAAGCAGTGGTCGAACCGCATCCACAGAGTGAGGATAGTGAGACAGAGACACCATTGTTGAGGAAGAGACGGCGACCGAGACAGCCCCTGCCGCCAGATTTTGACACCACCCGGTTCTCCTCTAAGGAGAACCAAGAGTGGTATCAGGCCCGAGAGAGCATCGATTTTGTATACAAGCTACACATAGCCCCGGAGGTGGACGCTGCCCACCAGATTACTATCGCTTTCACAGCATTGGGGTGGGCCCCGATTCTGACATTGCCCTACCAGATCTTTCCCGACTTGGTTTGCGAGTTCTATGCGAACATCGAGGACAAGAAGGGGCACAGTGAAGAGAGGATCGAGTCCTCTGTTAGGGGGGTTCGATTAGTGATCACCGGAGCACGATAGCTTCGGGATGCAGGATGAGGGGTCCGCATCGACTTGAAGAAGGACTTCTCGTAACTGGCCGAGTGGGATCCTCACATGCCATGGCTGGTTGGTCGCATAATGAGGAGTTCCGAGGGTCCCATAGCCAGACGAAGCTGGCTCGATCTTTTCCGACACGCCACTACGCTATTCTGTACACCCTGACCCACAACGTCATTCCGAAGAAGAGTGGCCAGGGGAGTTGAGGAACAGCGATCTATACTTTTTAGATCGTATGTTCCACGGTCAGGAGTCACCATTCGCCAAGATTCCTCTGCCGAACATTATTATTAGTCACATTAGGACGACGGCGAGGAGGACTTCTACATCATTCCATTTCGGGTTTCCCCGACTTATCTCACTTATTCTCCACAGGGCGAGGCTGATCCCACCTGGTATCCCGCCTGCTCCCCTGAGGCCAGTGATTGAGCTTAGCATTGCATTGCTAAAGGATCTACATATAGATGTATCAAACATCATTTAGCCCCGACGGGAGCCGGCCCAGAGAGCTATGAGACCCGAGGGAGGAGAGGCGGGCACATCTTCTGCTACACCACCACCGCCACCACGGTTTGGGTGGCAGGCTGTCATGGACACTATGGACGGATTTCAGGCCCAGATGCTCAAGAGATGAGATCATATGGAGACACAGCTTGGCGCCCGATGGGAGCGTATGGAGACAGCTCGGGGCTTTGAGCACTCGACTAGGTCGTATAGAGGCACGCCTCGACATTCCGCCGCCTGAACCGCCTATCCTAGAGGCCACCGGAGGCGATGGTGGAGCTAAGAGGGACAATTGACCCATCCCCTGATTTGCAGTTTATCCCGTCCTTGCTTTACTTCACTTTTTATGTTTGATCCTGCATTCTGATATTTAGACATAGGTTTAACTGTTAGAAATATTTTTGGTTAAATTACTGCATCAGGATGTATATATTTGTTTAAATTTGGCTCTTATGTGCTTATATGTGTTGAATGTGTTTGAAAATTTGGGTTGCTGGCAGGGAGTTTCATCCAGTTATTGGGGAAACTCTGCCAAAATTTAAAAAAAAAGCTTTATCTAAATTGCACATTTGCCCCACAAATTGATTTATTTTTCAAAATTTGATTCAAAAATGGTGCAAATGTCCAAATCATTAGGTTGCAATTGCCTTCATCTTTTTGAAATAAAGGCCGCATGATGTGAAAAATTCTTTTTCCATCTTACTCGGAAGTGATTATTATGTGATTAAGACTTTGGCATTTTAGAAAGTATGTTTTGTAAAATAGGGAAAATTATGCCTCAGTTTTTTTTCCTATTGAATAAGATTTCTTCTTTTATTGGATTTTACAAGAAAATGATTGATATAGTTGGCAAATGATCCTTTTTCAATTGATATGCTATAAAAAAAAGAAAAAAAAGAGAAAAAGAAAAAGAAGCAAAGTGAGAACTAAAGTTCTACTCCAATGATTCTAGTACTAAGTAACTGGAGGTTTAGCATCTACATATGTTAACTTTCACGTAAAACGGTACTTGAATTACGAGTATGCAAAGCAGTTCGAACAAATAAAATGTTGAGTAATCTGGAATCTTCACCTAAAAGTGTTGATTTTCGCGTCAAAAGACGTTTTTACTATTTGAGCAAGAAGGCATATGTCGAGTAACCAGGAGTCTTCACCTAAAAGTGTTGATTTTCGTGTCAAAAGGCATTCTTACAATTTGAGTAAGAAGATGTGTTTTAGCAAATCCTTTTTAGTAGTAAAATCTGAGCAAACTGTGGAAAAGGCAAGTTTGAATTGACTGTATGAGTCGTTTGATTGCAAAATTTGGTGAAAGTGAGAAATCAAGTTTGAATTCTTAAAATTGAGGTATAATTATCTCTCTTTTACTTGATATTATGAGTATTTGATGCAAATTGAATAATTGCATAATAATGTTTTGCCTGGTTTATGAGGATTTGGATTTCCAAAACCGCATGGTTTATTTCAATCCCATAGTTTGTTTTGATGAATACTTCCTACCATTGGAGAACAAGCAATGTTTCATGAACACAAATATCTCATGAATGTATTTTATCGCATGATTCTGATACGTTTTAGTCATTTTAGTGGCTAACAGTTGTGATCCCAAGAGAATTTGCACTTTATGATTAAAAAAAAGAAGAAAAGAAAAAGAAAAAGAATTGAATTTCCATAGACTAATTGGTTAAAATTTCATGATTTCTGCAGGATTAACGATCCATTTGACATTGGGGCAAGTTTTAAAAAGGGATGGTGATCCTCTCTTTTTCAACAATTCTCCCAAGAGTTATCTTTAAAGAGAATTTGAAAAAGGGGCTTTATTATGAATGTTTCATTTTCATCTATCATCTAAATTTGAGGTATATTTACGTTTCACCTACCAGTCGTTCAAGCTTGTGCCACCGAACAGACTAGGTTCAAAATGATATTTTAAATTCAGGTTGGTTGCTGCCTCAACCTCCACCGGGTACCCTTCTATCTCCCCTTCTTGATATTTTAAATTCATGTTGGTTGCTGTCACGGCCTCCACCGTGCACCCTTCTATCTCCCCTTCTTGATATTTTAAATTCCTGTTTGTTGATGTCTCAGCCTCCGCCAGGCACCCTTTTATCTCCCTTCTTGATATTTTAAATTTCAGTTGGTTGCTGTCTCAGCCTCTGCCAGGCACCTTTCTATCTCCTCTTCTTGATATTTTAAATTCTTGTTGGTGAGTCTTAGCCTCCGCCGGGCACCCTTCTATCTCACTTTTTGATATTTTAAATTCATGTTGGTTCTTTGTCCACAGCACACCCTTCTATCTCATTCTTGATATTTTAAATTTGTTGGTTCTATCTCAACCTCCCGCACTTCTATCTCCCTTCTTGATATTTTAAATTCCCAGGAGTCTCAACCTCCCACCCTTCTATCTCCCCTTCTTGATATTTTAAATTCTGTTGGTTGTCTCAGCTCCACCACCTTCTATCTCCCTTGTTGATATTTTAAATTCATATTGGTTCTTTGTCTCGACCTCAGCACCTTCTATCTCCTCTTCTTGATATTTTAAATTACTATTGGTGAGTCTCAACCTTCGCCGGGCACCTTTCTATCTCCCCTTCTTGATATTTTAAATTCCTGTTGGTGAGTCTCAACCTCCGCCGGGCACCCTTCTATCTCCCAGCTTGATATTTTAAATTCATGTTGGTTCTTTGTCTCCACCCTTCTATCTCCCCTTGTTGATATTTTAAATTCATGTTGGTTGCTGTCTCCTTCTATCTCCTTCTTGATATTTTAAATTTACGTTGGTTCTTTGTCTCGACTGCACCTTCTATCTCCCTTTCTTGATATTTTAAATTCTGTTGGTGAGGTCTCATTTTCTATCTCCCTTCTTGATATTTTAAATTTCATATTGTTGGTTCTTTGTCTCACCTCTGGGACACCCTTCTATCTCCTCTTCTTGATATTTTAAATTCTCATTTGGTGTCTCACCGAGCACCCTTCTATCTCCCCTTCTTGATATTTTAAATTCCTGTTGGTTCTTTGTCTCATCCGCGAGCACCCTTCTATCTCCTTCTTGATATTTTAAATTCATAGGTTGCTATCTCAACCTCCCTTCTATCTCCTTCTTGATATTTTAAATTTACGTGGGTTGTCCTCCACTGGGTACTCTTCTATCTCCTCTTCTTGATATTTTAAATTCCAGGTGAGTCTCGCCTCCGTAGCATATTTTAAATTCTGTTGGTTCTTTGTCTCGACCTCGGCACCCTTCTATCTGCCCTTCTTGATGTTTTAAATTCCTGTTGGTTGCTGTCTTAGCCTCCGTCAGGCATCCTTCTATCTCCTATTCTTGATATTTCAATTGATACAATCCAGAGGAGCCAGGTAAGTATTTGGTGTCTACGTCTTTGTCTAGAGTTTCTTCGAAACTCAGACAATGAGGGGCAAGTTGTAGACACCAAATTTTGACTATTTCAATTGTGTTTTTATCTATTAGTATTTAGTTATTTATTTTTGAGTATTCTAACATATTTTCCTATTTTTGTAGGGTTTTATAGAAAAAAAAGGGTCTCAGAAATGAAACGCGGACCTGTTACGCGGAGGGATCCTAGTAACGGTCGGTGTAACAAGATCAGAGACGAAAAAAAATACGCGTGCGAATTTTCCAGGCCCTTTCTCACTCATTACTAGTTGTAATTTTGTGTCTTTATCATCTAGTAATCGATTTAGTTAATGCCCAGATCACTCTTGATCCTTAAGACACAAATAAAACCCATCTAATGATCAATATTAACCACAAAACCCCCAACGTATCCAAGCCATTGGTTCTACGGTAGAGTGGCTGTAAATAATGCATGATAGGGTTTTCTGAAGAAAAAAAAGAAAGAGGCTGGAGTTGGTTTAGAAAAGAAAGCTGAGAAAAAATTTAAAAATGAAAGGGAAAAAGAGGAGAGAAAGAGCAAGAAGAAGAAGAAAAGATTTTTAGGGTTTTAGGTTGGGTAGCTTACTTTAAGGGGCGAAATCTCCTTTGTTTTAGGGAGTTTATAGCTAAAATTTTTTCTGGGAATACCTGAGATATAGAGGAACAATTCTTGAGAAGAACTCCATCCTAGAAAACCACCGTAAAACCTTCAAATCCGGCCTTCAAGTTGATAAGAAGTCAACTCCGGGAGCAAAGAAGGAGGTCACCTTTGATCAGAAATTCATACCTTTTCCTTGCGATCCTCTTGAAAAAAAAGAGGCTCAGGTGACTCCCCATCCTTATCTCTGTCTTTTGAACGAAAATCTTGTTGAAAAATGTGACCTTTTGGTGGAACCAAGGTCTTGACTATATTCTTTATAATGGTTGATGATGGTTATTTTTGGTTGTATGAGTATGTTATGTTTATATAGCCTTGGTAAGGTTTATAGACTTGTTTTTATGTTTAAAATCAGACGTTTGATGTTTCTGTGTTGATTTTGTTGTATTTTCTGCAAAATTTCTAGAAAAATGTTCTTCATGCTTTGAAGATGTGAAGAAACGCGGGGTTCTTATGCGGAGTGGTCCGCGTAACTATCCGCATTTCCTTTTGAATGTTTGAAGATGTGAAGAAACGCGGAGTAGTTGTGCTGGCTAGTCCACGTAACCACCCGCGTTTCTTGTCTGACAATTCTTCTCCTTCCCTTTTCTTTCTATTTGGTGACATTGATACTTAAGATTCGACCCTTTTGGGTCTAGCTTGTCTTGATATGATCTGAATGATAGTATTTATGCCTTGAAATTGATCCTGCCGTCTCTGGTGATTTTATTTGTGTTTTTTGTTGAAAAAACTGGAAGCAATCTTCCTGGATTTTGTGAAGATGGGAAGAGACGCGGGTAGATACGTGGCTCGGTCCGCATTTCCTTTCCGCGTTTCCCTTCCGAACCTCGCATTTTGCATGAAACGCGGACTAGGTTGTGCGGACTTATCCCGCTTAACTGTCTGTGTAACCTCTCTGATCCTTAGTTTTGTTGCTATTTTCTGTTCTTTTGTTCCAAAAACTTGCTCTAGTGTTCATGTCTTCCAGTCTTGTCCAATTTTCTTGCGTAATTTGTTTTGATATCTTTCCTTTGAATTTTTTGATTGATTTTTCCTTTAAATTGGTGCCTTGATCCCTTTTTGTTGACATTGAGTCTTAGATAACCATTCCCCTCATTTAAGGATTCAGTTGAGGCATCACATCAAGGGATGGTAACTTCTTTCCCCTATTATGTGTTCTTATATGTTCCTATGTGTTTTATGTGCTTAAATTGCTTTATTAGTTACAACTTTACTTAAGCCATTTAATTGCTTTGCAAGTGGTTAAGAGGCCCTTGAAGGCCAAGTTGTAATAGAATAGGTAATTATTTCAGTTTTCTTTTATGTCTTTCCCCTCTTAGATTATAATTAGGGCCCTAAATATAATAATCTTTATGTGCTTATGTGTTTAGGTTATTTGCTTTCCTAGGGTTTTTGCATCTAGATATTATGCTTATGTGTTTTATGTGTTTACTTGCTTTATTATCATGTCTACATGTTTTATTATGTAAATGTATTGACGTCACCACACTAGTCCAATGCTGGTTGTGGTTCATTCCCTCTAACGTCGTCACACTAGTCCAACACTAGTTGTGACCTTTCCTTTCGATGTCTCACTAATCCAATGTTAGTGAGAACCTTTAGACGAGGGCTAGTCCAATGCAAGACCCTTAAGGCTGTTCATGCATTAGATACAAGTTTCACACACTTTCCACTTTTAGGATTTCTTTTCCATTTTTGCATGCTATTTTTTTCCTATCCCGTATGCGAAACATGTCATTTAGTTTTCTTTTATAGATTAGTTTTTTTAAAGTATTACCCTTTGAATAAGGGAAAAGTGCGAGTATGACTTCCTAACCTTAGCACGCTTTTATTTCCTTCTATGAAAAGGAAGATTTAAAGTCACGAACTTAGTTCCCCACACCCATTATGTTGCATTATCCCTCTTTAGGACATACATGTGCATTATTTTAAATTCTATCAAAATCATTCTTTAAAAATGAAGTTTCTTTCTTCATGTTTAGCAATTCAAAGTCAAAATCCATTTTTTCTTAAAATTTCATCTTTTAAAAATCAAGTTCCGTTTTGCACTTAAAAATTCATCTTTTCAAAAATCCAATTTCTTTTCCCTTGAGATTTTATAAAAATTGCATTTCTTTTGAAAATCCTAATTTCCCATTCTTTTCGAGTCTCATCATTTGCATTTTTTGTGACCTCCTCGAGGGATCAAATTTGGATGACACAATTAATGTGGTCAATTCCAATCAAATCTCAAGGAGACATTTTCCCCCATCCGACCCAACATTAGGTTTAGGTTTTGCATTCATTTAGATAACATCCAAATGTGATAAATTTTAAAGTTAGAATTAGGAAATTTTTAACTAAATCATGCAACTAGCTTTGGCTAGGTTAGAAGAGTGCCTTAGAGACGAATAATATCAAATCTTTGCCTTCCCTTCTTTCATCCGTGACCCCCGAACCTTTTTCTCTAGTTTTTCAAAGATCTGGAGTCGTCTAAAAATGGGTTTCTTAGCTTATTTTCACTAATTAAAATTTTTGGGTGATTTGGTACACCTAAACTCTATATTAAGTGGTGACTCCAAAGTTTTCTAAAAACCCTTTTCTAGACTTTTGTTTTTGGGTCCAAATCGTCGCATTTTTTTTAGTCCCATGACCCATTTCTTTTATTTTTCAAAAAATCAAAAATCAATTTTTAACTAAAAAGCCTCTTTCAACTAAAAACTCGAAACGACGAGGTTTCTTCCCTTCTTTCAAAAAATGGAGCGCGACACAGCCCAGAGCCGACAAAAGAGTTATGTAGACAATCGGCGAAAGGATTTGCAATTTGAAGTTGGGGATAAGGTATTTCTTAAAATTACTCCACTTTGAAGCCTCACCATGGGGAGAAGAAAGAAACTCCAACCGAGATATGTGGGGCCGTTTGAAATTCTTCAGTGAATAGGGGCCGTTGCCTTTCGATTGAGATTACTAGCAAACCTATCCAGAACCCATGATGTGTTTCATGTTTCTCTATTAAAGAAATATCATCCAGATCCCAGTCACGTCTTGAAGCCAGAAGAAATTGACATTGACGAATCTCTAACTTACGAGGAGAAGCCTGTACGACTCTTAGATAGGAAAATAAAGGAGCTAAGAAATAAACGAATTCCTCTAGTCAAGGTCTTGTGGAGAAATCATGGGATTGAGGATGCCACTTGGGAAATGGATGAAGAAATGCATAAGAAATATCATGAGTTATTCTTGACTATAGGTGAGAATTTTGAGGATGAAATTCTTTTAAGGGGGAGAGTATGAGAGCCCTAAAAAAAATTCATGCATACATTACCATTTAACTCATTCAAGTGCATATAAATTCCTTTAGTGCATTAGTGGTATGCTTTCCCTAAGTACATTATTCATTGTTTGGTTAAATTCATTTTTCTTAGATTCAATTTCAGAATTAGTGAGAATTTCTTGCATGGCTTAATTGCCAAGAAAATAGGATGTATTGGTGTTAATTGGAGACTAAACTGAATTAGAGGAGTTAGAATCAATTAAGTGAGATTTTTGTTAGGAAGTGGCCAAGAAACCACCACTTGTCACCCTAGGATTTAAACTTTGACTTGATGGCTTTTTTTCCCTCCAAACTTATCTCTTTAAAAACAACTCATTCTCTTCATCTTTTGGTGGTGATGGCCGAACCTAAGGAGAGGAAAAAGAGAGGAGAAAATTCATCAAAATCAACCAACATCTTGCTTAGCTTAATAGGAAATCAAAGAGAGGAAGTTGGTAGCACCTTGACCATCAATCCTCAAGCTTGGTAGGGGAAGATTTTGGTTGCTTGGAGAGTTACTTCTTTAGCTTGTTAAGGTATTTTCCTTCCAAAACCCTAGTTCCATGATCTTTAAAGATAGTCTAATGAAGGTTTTTGGTGTTGATTAAGGAAGGATGATGCTTGGAAACCTAAGTTTTGGGCTTGGATTCTTGTAGTTGCAAGTTGAGAATTGGTTTGATTTTATGCCTATTATGTGTTTGGTTTTTGGATTAGCACTAATCACTAGGGTATGACGATTATTCCTTTGAGAAAGATGCTTGATTAGCTTTCATATTCATGCTAGAAAAGTTGTAGAAGTTGGTTTGAACTTTTAAAAATAGAAGGAAGTTGTGGACTGTTTTGTGATTTTTTTTCCTCTTCTTTTGCGATTTCTTCTTATTCAATCTTCACTAATTCTTGTTCAAAAACCTTGTTAGGACATTTGTGCATCAAATTGGAGTGAAATCAATTTATTTTGAAGGGTGGAAACCTCTTGAATTGCACAAACTTTTGAACAAAATTTCTGTTCTGCAATCCGTCAGAATTGAAAATTCAGTCAACTTCTCAAATTTTCTGGTATGGATAGGAAATGAACTAGGAGCTGAGCCATATACTGTTGGAAATCCCTATGAGTCTAGTTTTTAACGCCACTAACGGCACTCAATTCTGATTTTTCTACACCAAGTTATGCCCATTTTCCCAAGACTGCGCAATGGCCACTGTTATACCCGAACCTTAGTTTTGTCGTAAACTTGTTCTTGGTTGAACCTTGATGCTTCTTGAATCTTTGCTTGTTTAATTCATTCCAAATATCATACTTAACTTGTGAATCCACTAAACCTTCAATGTTCATTGATAAGTCAATATTTTGCATGTTTTTAGTAAGATTAATTATGTAGTTTTTGTGTGTTTTTGGTATTTTTATAGCTAATAAACTAGGGTTCCTAGTTAATTTTGCATTTGATGGCTTCAATGATGAAAAATGCATTTTTGTGGATTAATGTGGTGAAATTTCCATGTTTTTGTAGGATTGCTTGTTCATGATCAAATGAGATGAAAATGTGGATAATTGCCAAGAACCTTGGAAGACAAGTTGGAAAATGAAAATTGCAATTCAATCAATGAGGAATCAAAGGATAAAAGTCGGAGCAATTAAAGCGCCAATTTCACGACAAAAAGCTCAGAAATTGCAAGTTTCAAGTGGAGTCGCGAGGCAAAACGTGAACCAACAAGTGGAAGAAATCATTAGCTCGCGAATCCCTCTTACCGGAAGCAGGGTAGCTGATCCGCGATGTGATCCGCGAGCCTCTACCTCGCGGATCTACCTCGCGGATCCTCAGAAAGTGACAGCTGCAAGTTGCAGCCGAATTCCAGTTTTTCAGCTCACTTCCAGCTCAATTTTTAGAAGAATTTCAATGAAGGCTGCGTGAAGAATTGTGTGAAGTTGAAGAAACAACTCATTACTAATTCAAAACACAATTTGCTTCAACATTACAACTCATTTGGGATGAAAATTCAAAGGATTCAAATGCATGAAGACAAAGAGATTTAAGAAGCCACTTTCCTTGACTTTTGAAGGCCAATTTGTCTTGTATTCACATGACATAATCTTGGATGCATATGGTTGAAATCTTCTATAAATAGGGCCTTTTGTATCCCATTCAAAAAAAACACATTACACAAAACACATTACATTACATTCATCATATACCATACCATAGAATTCCATAAAAATTCCAAAAGACTAGAGAATAGCTCTAGTTCATTAGTTAGGTTCTAGTTCTTAGTTTGTAGTTTCTAAAGAGAGTAAAAGTAAAATTTGTGAGGAATCTTGCACTTTGCATTTGGGAGATCAACTTGTGAAGAAGTTTATGAATTCAACTTCAAGAAATTGAATAAGATTCCTTCTTCCTTACTTATCTCTTGTGCTTAAATCTCATGGCTTTGTGCAAGTTTGTTCTATGCTTAAATGTTATTAATATGATGTCTAGCTAAGCCTCTTTAATCCTAGAGTTAGGATGAACTTGTTTTAGTTGTGATTATGAAGTAGTTGAGTGATTTATGTCCTCCATGATTTTGTTAGTTTAAGACTTGTGCTTATGCTTTATGGTTGATTAGCTACCAACTATAATTGATTTGATGTTGATGAGTAATGAAAAATTTGCCTTCAACAAGATCTAAGTTCTTAAGCACTAACTTATATTCTCACGAAAGTAGTGAATATAGTTGGTTGGTTTTGGTTTTATGCTATAACTTCATTGAACTTATTTAACTTGTTTCTCTCTTTTCTCTATGAAAATAGGTCAAGGAAGATTCCAAGAAGTTAAGGAATTAGCGAAAGCAATTCCGAGTGACTAGTTCATCTTAAATGAGAACTTGCACTACACATGACCATTAACGAACGTGGTGGCATACAAAAGGAAGTTATACCTTAGCGAATCATTGGAGAAAGGACATAATTAACTTGACTAACTTCTAATCTAAACATAACAAGGGATTCCAAAGCTCTAGGACTCCTCCAATTTGATCTTAAAACTCTCTCTCTAACCTAATTCTCTAATTTCTTTACTTGCTTTCTTATTTCTTGTCTTCCACCAATTGGATGTCTTTGACACCTAACGGTTGGTTTTAATTGCTTTATCCCTCTTCCTTAGGTCGGTTTACCGCCTTCTCCCTTTTATCTAGTTTTCTTTACTTTATTCGCCTTCCTATAATTGTCTATCTAGATAAAGAAGCAAGTGATTAAATTTTAGTGTTTGCAAAACCATAGTTCCTCGTGGGATCGACACCTATATTTCCCTATACTCAATAAACGATCCGTATACTTGCGGTGATATAGGGTTTAAAAGGTTTTTAAAATTTGTGGAGTAAAGAAAAATCCTATCATTCATCGTTTTGCAATTTGAATCACCCTAGAATTTTCTAGTTAGATGCATTAACTAGTAGCATTCATTTGCACTTATTAATTAGGTTGCATTTATTTGCTTTGGTTGAGTTGACGATTGTATACATTGGTTGTACATAGGACTCGAAGGTGGTATCGAGAGTGATCAAGGCGTGAACATTTGAGTTACTTGGCTTTGTCGGGTGAGTGTTTCCTTGCTTGTTTCGTGAACTTATGTGTTTTCTCGAACTACATGATTTACATGTTTGCTTGAACTACGTGACTACGTGAATTACTTGAAATGTGACTATTGAACTGGCTTACATATCATGCATGTTTGGACTACTGAGGTTGAGTCGAGGGTATACTTTATCGCACTCGAACTCTTCCATTTGACTTTCACTTGGAATTTGACTTTCTCAAGCTATGATTTGACTTTGTGTACTTTGATGTGAAAGGTCATTCGGGTGATACCCCGTCGACTAATTTGATTCGTTTGGGGGTCCAGAAACCCCAAAACCCTATTGGTGAGCCATTCGTATCTAGCCAGCATGGGTTTGGTCAAGAAGATCGGTGAACCATAGGTTATTCGATTTGGTTCTTTGGAACATCGTATACTCGAGTATTACCCAAATTTGATTAGTTGAGGTGTTCGGGCCCGGTAAGGGGATGGTTTGGTGACGGTTACGGTGTAAATGGTGTCTACGGACTTGGTTCTTGACTTCAAACGTTGACGGAGAGTCAATGGCTCGTGTTCGATCAAGCTTTATGGTGTCAACTTTATGTTCATGTAACTTGGATTTTAATTTATTTTGAGTGAATGTTGAGATAAATGTTTTGAAGATATTTTGGGTAACGAGAGTTGGGAAGGCAGTTCACTAATCCTTAGGGTATGCCCTGGGGAAAGGTGGGGCTGTCACAACTATGATTGACCCTATGCACTTACAGGAAATTGTTGGTCAACTACATGTCTAGCCAAATTTTTTGCTCCTAGGGTTAATGATGAACTTATAGTTTCTTGATTTGTGTTAGTTTGAGTCGCTCTTGGTTATCGTGTGAACTTGTTAGTTCATATAGCTACCATTTATATTTGTAGTTGCTTGATCACTAACTATAAATCATTTAATCATTTATTGTACTTGTAATGCTTTGTCTTTTGTTTTGTTTGAGTCGGGTGTATTGCTCCCAAGACCCGCTAGCAAATTAGTAGTGATGGATAGGGTAGGGTTGCCAAAACGTCGTGTAAAGAGAGGGTAGTTTGCTCTCCTCGTGTGTGCCTAGATGTGTATGCATGGGGTCTCTCTCCTTCGAGTGATCCTTTGAAAGTATTAATAAAATGGGTAGCCAAGCCCGCCCACCAGATATGATTGGCGGTTATATTAAAAAAAAATCATTTATTGTACATCAAAAGTTTTACCATGTCAATATAGATCAAGATTCATAAACCCTAAAGATCATATTCACGAAAATAGGAGATGTATTTAGGTAGATTTGATTTCACTACTTCATACATCTTAATGAACTTGTGCAAAGTTAATTCATCATGCAAATAGGTAAAGGCTTAATATGAATATATTTGGATAACGGTGAAACAGTTACTTGAATAAAAATGGAAGTATATCTTTAATAAGTCTCAAGTTAAAATGACCTAATTAACCAAGTTAATTATTTATCTTCAGCTACAAGGATTTCATAAATCCTAGAAAAGTTCTTCTACTGATTTAAATCTTGCTATTTTACTACTTTAACATGTTCAACTTGTAGTATTACTTGATGTGATTCTTACACCCTTGACGAATGCAAGAACATCCTACAAGTCCAGGAATAGAGGTGTCAATGTTGGTTGCGAATTGAACTTCAAATTTGGACTGCTTAAACACGAATTCAAGGGTAAAAAATGCCACAATCAAGGAGTTCCTTGATTGATAAGTTAATGATCATCTGAATCTCCACCTTAAGATGTTCAAGGGCGCTTTCAGAAGCCAAGAAGAATGCTTCCCACAAGAAACGAATTTCTGGTAATTTCTTATAATTCACCATTATCTCATGTTCAATGAAAATAATAGGCTTTTATAGCCTTACACAAAACCTAAAACCTACTAAAGCTAGAAAACTATTAAAGACAGAATTCGGCCTTCACTGATTGCTTAAACTGGCCGAAACTACAACTTAAATTAGGAAACTCTAACTAATGATACAACTTACTAAAACAATACTAATTTGGACCAACACATTAAGCTAAACTAGACTGGATGAATTTTATTAAATAAAACATAGACAGATGATTAAGTAAAACACTTTAATTCCATCGCTAAGTTTCGACAACTTATTCTTGACTTTGTTTATTGGATCCTATCTAATCTGTGATGGAACTTGAGGCACACGTGGGGCTTGGCATGAGCTTTGAACCAGGACACATGAGACTCGCATCATTCCCCTCCTCTTGAGAAGATTCAACCTTGAATCAACATATCACTTGGCTTGTAACAATGCAAGGAATGTTGCTTGGAATGCAAGCCCTGCAGCATGTCTCTCTTCCAATCTTGACTGGTGAAGCATAAGCTTCCATATCAATTCCTTGTCGCATGGCATATCCAGTGAAACTCCAAGATGCCGTATTGGACAAGCATGAGGCTGCCCGAGGGTGATGCATAGGTTAAAGGCAAAATACAAAAAATGAATAAAAATCGAACATGCATAATCACCAAACTTACCAAGTTGATAGCAAGATGGAAATACTTGATTTTCATGCACCATGGAATGCAAATCAACAAAGAAGTTCATGCTCCATCATAGAAGAAATCATTCGTGAAGGATTGGAAAATCTTAACTCAATGTCAATGAAAGTATGTATGCCAATCCACAAGATCCATTGGACAACATGCAATAAAGGTGTCAAAACACTCACAAGTATAGCAAGGCACAAAAGAATGCAAAGTGTTTGGGTTAAGACAGAAATAACGATTGTCGAGCAAACACATAACATGATTCTCATGCATGTCGAATGCTAACACATACAAATCAGCATGTGTACTCACACAAACAGGTTGGAAAATAGCACTAAACAAGCTAAGTTTAGTACTTGAAAGCAAATCAAAAGATACAAGCGAAGAACAATTATTTAAGACCACAAGTACATAACCACTAGGAACATGCAAAACACATAGAGTCGATTCAAACATCACCATATCTTCACAAAAAGTAAGAAGATCAGGTTTGTAACTCCCCTTTTCAATTATCAATTGCCAAGGAACAATTGCACCAATACGATCAAGAACACTTCGACTAGGAGACAAAGTACAAGTTCATGAGCTGGAAGAGTCAATTTTAGCTTGTAACGAGTCACAATCAGCTTCAATTAATCCTGCAACAGTGTTGGTTCATGATTTCAGATAGCTCTTGTAACCTGCAAATAACCAAGGAAAACACTGGGCAACAAAAGGTTAACGGCGTTAGTAGAAAACAAATTCTCACTCATACATTTGGCTTTTACAACTAGACTTTGTTTTCTCTCTTTTCTTCCCTCTTTAGGCGAACATATGATTGCTTTTTCCTCCTCGGTAGATTCAGCCAAGATCTCTTCTTCTTCTTTTTTTTCCCTTACTTTCAGCTAGCTTCTCACACAATTCTCCTCTAACTAGTTCTTGATGACTAGTTAGCATAGTTGGAACTCTAAACAGTTCTCAATCATGTTCAATGCATGGATGCTCTTCAATGTGCTGCTCATTCTCCCTTAGTAGTTGTTCTTTATTAGCAACCTCTACAAGTTCCCTTTTAGGAGATTCTTCAGTATGGGCATTCAACTTTCTCTTTCACTTCTGAGTTTAGTAGGTGACATTGGTAATACTCCCACCATGTTATCTCTTTAGCACAAAAACGGTTCATCTCTTCTTCAAAAGTAAGAAATTCTTGTCTAGGTGCTTTGCATTGGCTAGATTGCATGGAACCCCTCCTATTGAAATGTTTATTCTCTATTTGTTCAAATGATTTGTGAATGGAGGATTTTTCATGGCTACCTTTGGCCTGATTTTGAGACTTTTTAAGTCTATCCAATCTACCATTCATGGTCTCAAAATATCTATTCATCTTCCTTTTGACATCTCCCAAGATAGCCTCCATTTTTAGTATAAGATCAAAGGTTGGAAATTTACTTTCGTTTGACTTGCTTAAAACCTGCAAAAAGAGAAAGTAAAATAAAAACTTTTCCTCACTTCTCTCCCTCACAAGTTTTGCTTAAAGCTCGTGTATGTCACTCAAGTGTTTTAGCACTCTAATAAGCTCACACAGATTCTTATGGATGCTATTTGCTTCTCTTGAATAGATTAAGGTCATCACAAGATGATTCTTAGTCCTATCAATTAGCAACTCACGAACACAGCAAACAAGACCCGATGGAATGTACAAGGACTAAGCTGACTTTATAGCTAATAACTAGACAAAATTCAGACCGGATTTTGCATATGAAAATCATGGAATAGACTGACAATTTCTAGTCAGATTCTAAAAAAAAAAAAACAGACATGAAATTTGTGATATCCCAAAATTCTATATTAATTTCACATGTGTACTTAGAGAATCTAGTTACATGTCTACCATATTTTATATAAGTACATCGGTATAAATCGAAATTTTTTTCATAATTGAGTAAGGACCTAATAGTTGCTAGAATAAAATTTATCGAGTAAAATTTGGATTAATAAGAATTAGATTGGTTAAATTAGAATTAAATCACTTTCATGCAAGAAAAAGATAACAAGTGTCACAAAATTGCCATTTGTCAAGAATCATGTTAAAAGACAAACTTACCCCTCATTCTTTTCAAAAATAACCATGCAACCAAACCCTTTTTTGTTAAAACCAAAAATTCGAGACAAAAACTCTCATTCTATTCTTGTCTTCCATTGAGATAGAGAGAGCTTGAGGAGAGAGAGAGAGGGCCAAAATTTTGAGGAGGAAAGGCTTCAATGTTTTTGCTAGGAAATTTTGCCAACCAACTTAGGAGAATTCCATCTTACTCCAACTAAATTCCAGCTTCAATCTTTGTACGAGAAAGGTAAGATTCAAACAAGAAAACTCTCTTATCTTCTTTTGAAAGTCTAGCCTATGACTTTTACTTTTGTAATTTATGATTTCATGATAAGTTGAGCTTTGAAACTCAAGTTTCTTGGATGAAAACCCTTGTTTAAGATGATTGTTGGAAATTTTGATTATGGGCTGACCAGTTGGTTATGAGGGCATGCATGTGAGTTTTGACTGAAAATTTGCTATGTAATTGAGCCATAAGACTTGTATTTTGGGTTATATATGATTGCATGTTAGGTTTTAGTTGTTTAACATGAGTTATGAAGAAAGAAAAGTTCATTCTTAAAGTTGGAAAATTCCAGATTTTGGTGGCAACTTGTATGAGATGGTTTTAATATGGCTCGAAACTTGAGACTTTGACGATTTTCCTTCCAAGAAATCTAGTCTATCTGACACTTTTCATGCTGAAGATAAGATATATATGTGTAATTGATATTTTGAGCAAGTGAAAAGGGATGAAACCTGATGAAAAATGGAAGAATGCTTGCTGGAAATTTCCAGCCTAAACCCGAGAGAAAAAGAGAGCATTTCAGTCAAATTTCAAACTTTTTTGGCATGGGTAGGAGACGAATTAGGCTTTAAATTTTGGACCCCTGAAAGATCTTTGAATATAGTTTCAAACGCAATTAACGCTGCTTGATTTTGATCTTTCTACATTGAGTTATGGCCTTTTTCCCAAGACTGCCCAAATGCCCATTGACCCGACAGTTTCTAGTACCTCTGATATTGAGATTTTGACTATCAAAATGCACGAATCAGATTTTTATGTCTTCATATAAAATGTAGATCTATGCTTTCGCTTCAAAATGATATAAAATTCACCTCAATCCGATAAGTGTAGCTTCAGTTGTGATCAAAACACCAAAGGATGACAAAGCTGTCACCATTAGTTCTTCACCTTTGCATTTCCTTTCTTCACTTTTCTTGGTTCAATTCCTTTTATTTGGTCCAAATTAATATTTTTCACTCCATATTATATTTGAATCATTGACCTAGCTGGTACTTGGGTTCTTCCTTGATTTCCACTTCTAATTCGCTTTTGAACCTTGGCGATTCTTTTGAAAACTAACTTGGGTAGACCTTAGTTCACCTAAATTTAGGTTGGTTCGACTCTAATCTGTTTTATTTTGGAAACCAGAGATTTGCATATTTTGGTTTGTCTACTTTCTTAAGTTACACATTATTTTGATTATGAATTTGACTTCAAGAATTGATTTTCACCTAGAATATATATCTTGGATCGACGTGTAATCTTCTACTGTAGGTGAGTGCCAAGTGCATGACTTGATGCCCTACTTGATCACTTTCATGAACTTGTTACATGCTTGAACGTGAATCTTGTTAATGGACTTGTTGAGGTGGGTGTGTACTTTATCTCACCCCCTTACTTGATTTGATGATTTCTTGCTTGTACTTGAACTTGAACTACTTGTACTTGTGACTGCTTGTCGAGTAGAGCGTTGACTCCTTGACCCTACTTGTGTTTTCGGGCCCCCAAAACCCATTGGTGACCCATTCAACTCGGGCCGACTGGGGCTCGGCTGAGGGGATTGGTGAGCCATGAGCTCTTGACTTGAAAGTCTATTGGAAAGTAATTTCATCGACCACTTGCCTAGGTAAACTCGAGTATTACCACCCTTGTTGGCATGCAAGGCCCGGTAGGGGGTGAAACGGTGGATGGAGAATGGCATGAAGGGGTGATCTACGGAAATTGTTATTGCTTGGTTGATGGAGTATCAATGATTGAAATGATGTTCCAAGATTGTTTGATAGATCGGCTATGGATTAGCTCCTGAGAGCTCCTGTATTCTTTTAAATGGGTGTTTACTCCTTTCTTGAGTTATACTTGAACTTTATTGCTATCATACTTGTTTAAAGTAATTGGCATTGTTATTATCACACTTGCTTGCCTGCATGTTTTCTTGGCCTCACTGAACTTACGCTCACCCTATTAAGTTTGTTATTTCTTAACAGGAACTTGAAGTGAAGAGTTTTGGTGGCACTAGTCTTGATCAAGCCTTGTCTAAGCATTTTGTATCGTTTAATCTACTTTTGAATGTAAAGAAATACTTGGGATGTACTTAAAGTACTTTGGTTAGTAGATGAAATACTATGCCCAAATAGTGGAAATTGGTATAGTAAACATTTCTTGATTTTTGACTATCTCGGTTATATTTCAAGTTTTCTAGTGAGTCCTGTTGAGAGTTAGACAGACAGTCTGTCGAATCCTCTGGTTCGCCTTAGGGGGAGGTGGGGTTGTCACAAAATTTTGTTGGAAAGACTTGGCTAAATTCGGACAAGAAACAGATTTGGAATTGGCCAACCGATTTGGAGACAAGGACTTTCCTAATTGCAACTCTAAGGAATATTCTTGGAACACTTACCAAATCTTAAAGTTGACTCTTTACTTGAATCAAATTAGGTTTTGGACAAGTTTATTGGCTGTTATAACCGACTTGAACACAAGGAAAAATCGAACCAGATTTGGATACAAAGATTCACGTGAAATCAGCTGAAATTGGGAACTATAAAATATGTGATCAATGCTGGAAATTTAAATGATAAAAAAAAGACTCAAATAATAAACTAAGAATTGAATCGGATGTCAAAATCCTAGGCTGACCTTTGGGTGTCTTGGACTGAGTTTTGGAGAGCTTTAGCAAGCTAGATTCCTTCCCAAGGCGGTTTGCAACTGGTTTCCAAATTCCCTTCCAGCCAACTTAAAAAGGCTGGATTTGTTTTTGGAAGACAATGAGATACAATGGATTCCAATTAGTTGAGGCCTTAGCTTTTGGAAACAAGATTCTATTAGGTAATCTTCTGGTCAGGTTTGGTTTTTGGAAACAAGGTTCAATTCGGTTCAAGCAGATTTGGTTTTTGGCAAGTTGCAAGACTTCAAATCAGATTTGGAAACAAGGAAGTTCAAAGCTGTTCACTTCAAATCAGATTTGGAAATCTGAAGTCGGTTACCCTTTTGATGCTCCAACCAATTTTTTTGTTTCTAAATTTGATAAGAATAAACAATTCATGGGGATTTTAGGAAACAAGAAAGATCAAAGGGTGGACGTTGGTTCTCTTTGTTGCTTCAAGAACCGAATTAAACATCAACAAGTTTATTTCCAGGTTCGGTTTCAACAACTTTCAACCCAAGAATTATGCATTAGTATAATCAAGAATTCCAGAAATTTTTGCACAATATGATCAAAGATTCGACGATTTACAATGGTTCTTCAAGAAATTCAAGACTTCAATATCTTTGAATCAAGAACTTCAAGAAACTTTAAGAACTTATTTGGACAGCCAAGAATAATTTCAAGAAACTTCAAAAACTTCAAGAAAGTCAATGAGTTGAATCAAGAATTCCAAAAATTACACATAAACAACTTGCACAACTCAAGAAACACAAGAAAGACCCTAGAAACCCTAGTTTGAAGGCTTTGGATTTCAAGAAATAACATGGACAGATTTCTCTTTTTTTTTTTTTGGATGAACAATAATTCGGATGAAACAGTATTGCTACAGTAATAATGAACAATATCGCTACAGTATTGCTATAGTACCAATGAACAGTAACCTCTTTTTTTTTTTTTTTTGGACTTATGATTTAGACAAGGAAACAAGACAGAGAACACGACACAACAAGGGAGTAAGACAATGACACAAGAAAAGGACTTCGGACCAGTAACAATTCCAACAAAACAAGACTCACGGATGCAACAAGACTTCGGACTAGCAAGGAAGAAACAAGGATAATGACAAGACAATAAACCCTAAACACTAACAAAGAAACAAAAAGGATATACGATGGTACCTCTTAACCTATACTCTGATACCAACTGATATGATTCTTACACCCTTAACGAATGCAAGAACGTCCTACAAGTCCAGGAATAGAGGGGTCAACATTGGTTGCAGATCGAACTACAAATTTAGACTACTCAAACATGAATTCTAGGGTAGAAGATGTGACGACCCCACCTCTCCCTAGGGCGTACCCTAAGGTATCCGTGGAGCACCTGCCCAACTCTCGCCAGGGCTCACTACAGTTCCTCAATTCAATTACGAGCATTTACTTCCCATAACAAAATAACTTTAATATTCTCCAGTCAAATGTAACATTTAAACCCCAAATCTTCCTTAGTGAGCCACAACTGTCCCAAACTATAATTACAGATACAAAAGTTTATCCATTCAGAATTTCATAAGTACAAACCACATTACAGCGATTACATCAAAATACAGCTTAAAGTCTCCAAACCAAACATCCTAGAGCAAACTTTGGAGGCTCTCGTTCTCAAACCCTGCTAAGGAAAACAAAATTGGAAGGAATGAGCTAAAAGCCCAGTGAGCGATCCCAAAACATGCAAACACATAGTAGCATTGAAACAGTATACATATATCAGTTAAGCACTCGTTAGATCAATACAACTCAGTTTGAAAGTATAACATTTATAAATCACATCAACTGAGAAAACACTCAGTGAAAGGATACAGTATTCACTGGAAGCAGTTGCAGTCCATCTGGTCCATCACTCAACCCCCTACTCCTCCTTATAACCCCCAGTGGTAATACTCGAGTATACCGTACAGTGCCCTAAGTTATCAACCTACCCGACCGAGTCCGCTTCAGGCTCGAATAGGTCAATAACGAAGGGAAAAGGCCTTGTTCAACCTATGTGTTAGTACACATGGCCTACAATCATGCACAAATAATATATAAATAGTGAAAAAGTACACACTCGCCCTTCATATAATCATTGAAAAGCATTAAAAACATTTAACATTTTAAATGAGCAATTCATTCACAATCATGCAAGGAACACTCACCAACAGTTGAGAGCAAGCGGGAAAAATCTAGAAGATCAAACACGTTCTTCGATATCCACGGAATCACCTGAGATATGAAAATCCATTTTCAATTGTGAAATGACATGACGTGCATATACTCAGTGAACTAAAATTCTCGAGAAATGCTTATAAAAACTTAAAATAGCAAAGAGAGCACATGCATGGGCGTTAGACGAAAAACGGGCGAGATCGGAACGAAAACGGAAAACACACACTAGAAGGTGAAGATGACAATTTTGACACCCTGTACGCCGTTACTCCTAACTCAGGCTATAGGTATCGGATTAGAGTGCAAGAGGTTCCATTTTGAAGCTAAGAGAACAAGCTACAACTTTCATGAAGACCACTTCTGCCCAGATTCACTCCTTCTGGGTCAAAAGTGCAAAAACAGTTCCAGAAATTTCAGTGTCAGAATTTCCAATGGGCTTGATTCAAACGATCATAACTCAGCGCTCACAAATCCAAATCAAGAAATTCTGGATGTGTTGGAAAGCTAGAATGAAGGGCTATAACTTTTGTATTTTGGACAAAAGTCAAATCACAAAGGATCAACACGAAAAATGGAGCCAAAGTTGTGCCTGGTCAACCCTGTTTTCCTGCTCTACGCCCAAATGCGTTGCATCCAACAAAAACGCACGCATGCAAATCCAATGACTCGAATGCAACAACAAACATGCAAATGCAGCTCTTACACGTCCCACATTACCCTCGACACACACAAACACACACACATATACATCACATCAAAAGCTTAACCCGTCCAACGGCTCGAAATTGTGCAATTCTCAACCATTGCGCATTAATGCACTAACAAACGCACTAACACCTGATTACCAAGCATCTATTTAAGTGACCAAGCACATTAATGAGATCCAAGATCATCCCTATTAGGGTTTCAACCATTTCATCCACAATCTAGCAATCGAATCATCAACTACACAGTAAACAAAGCTCAATGCCTTCCTTAAACACCAATGTAGGCATTAATGGAAGCAACAATGTAAGATTTAATCCTCTTGTTGGCCGAAACTTGAAGCATGAAAATCATCCAAATTTAAACCATAATTTCACAAGTTAAGGAAAGAACAAGCATTAATTGCATCCAACCACCAATCACAAGCATTAACTTCCAACATTAAAGCTTGAAATCAAAACCCTAACCCTAACCCTAACTAATATTCATGGCTAGGCATAAACACATAGAAATCAACCAATCTAATCCGTAGAATCATCTCAAAAGCTATCAGTGATCATGAATTAACCCAAAACAAGAACAAAATCCATCATGTTCATCAAATTAAAGCAAATTCCAGCTTATATATAAAGGGAAAAATACCTTCTTGGCTTATGTTCTTGATGCAATTGCAAGCTCCCAAGTTAGTCCACTTATCCTCCTAGCTCAACTTCAAGATTGGATGGTTGGAACACAAGATTTCTCTTGTTTTTCTCTCTTTTCCTCTCTTCTTTTCCTTCTCCTTTCCCACGGTTTTTTTTCCCTTCTTTCTTTCCCTTGGCGGCCCCTCTTGTGCTAGAAATAGCTAAGGATGACACTCCCAAGATATTTAGGCCTTAGTCAAAGTTGGTCAAATTTATCATGCTTAATTAAACCTACCAACTTAGGTTATATTCACCCTTGCCCAAGTAATTTCCTTTCCTATCAAATTACTCCATAGGTGCTCAATTCAACTTAGTCTATCAAAGTTTAATCACACCTACTTAGGCCACTAATCACCTAGGAATCCTAATCATTCTTCTTAATCACGCATTAACATACATAAAATCCAAGAGGTAACAAACTCGTAGTTGGACAAAAACTTAAAGTTGTTTTCAAAACTAGGGTTTTACGAAACCAAACTAGGGTTTTCCACAGACAAATTAGGGTTTTATCAAAATTTAGGGTTTTCAGGACAAACTAGGGTATAAATTTCAAATTAGGGTTTTTAGACTCGTAAAACAAAATAGTTAAAACAAAACACTTTAAGAAGTAAAACAAACCATATACACACCTTGGGAAACAACAATCACTACAATTAACATTATTTCATATTTTCCAAAAATTGATAAAAAATTTGGGATCTCACAGAAGATGCCACAATCAATGAGTTACTTAATTGATAAGTCAATGATCACCTAAGGCTCCACCTTAAGATGTTCAAGGACCGCTTTCACAAGCCAAGAAAAACGCTTCTTCTCATAAGAAACGAATTTCTGGAAATTTCTTATAATTCACCATTATCTCTTGTTCGATGAAAATAATAGACTATTATAGCCTTACACAAAACCTAAAACCTACTAAAACTAAGAAACTATTAAAAACAGAATTCGGTCTTCACTCATTAGTTAAGCTGGCTGAAACTATAACTTAAGTCTGGAAACCCTAACTAACGACACAACCTACTAAAACAACACTAATTTAGACCAACACATTAAGCTAAGTTAAGTTGGCCGAATTTTATTAAATAAAACATAGGCAAACGATTAAGTAAAACACTTAAATTCCGTCACTAAGTTTTGAGAAGAACTTATTCTTGACTTTGTTCATTGGACCTCTTCTAATCCACGATAAAACTTGAGGCACATGTGGGGCTCGGCATGAGCTTTGAACCAAGACACATGAGACTCGCATCATTACTTTTACTTAATTCATGGGTTATTTAGATAATAGAATAAGTTTAAATGGCAGTAGTGTTGGAATGTATGCCCTAAAACAATTATATTGTTTAAATACATTCCTAATTAAAGTTTTGTATTTTATGAACTTCCAATTTTATCTGTTTAATATATGATATAACTGATAAAAGTCCTTAGAATATTTATTATTGTGATGATAGTCACAAGAGTTGCTGACTATGAGATATCAATCACATTTATAATAAATATTCTTAAATGTCCCTAGTCATAGTGTTAATGAGACAGGACATCATTAATACGGACAGACTAGTACACAGTTAGCCTCTACTTAATGTAAGTAGTGGTTGTTCTCATCAACCATGGTATAGGGATACCTAGGCTAATGTGTAGATGAATTGTAGAGTACTAATTCATTGGAGTGATCCACACAGAGATCCCATTAGGATATCTATCTAGTGCCAATGGTTGAATCTCTTATGGAAAATTGTGTAAGTGATCCTAGACTTGAGATCACCATAGTATCTTGAGTGTGAATCACTATCTTTCGATTACTTTTCTTGTTACTCACCGGAGGCGACTTAAAGAATAGAAATTGGGGGTAGTGTGAAGCATGGAAAGATAGTGAGTGATCAAGAGAGGATTCACCACTCCGATAGTGGGAGCTGACATCCAGTAAGGCCACTAGTTGGAATGTAACCTTAGTAGTCGACTACAATAGGTTAATTGAAGAGTGTCTTCAAGTTAACCTAATCTAAGGTTAATTCCGGGAACTAGAAAATTAATTAATCATTAGGGAATTGGCACTTGTTCCTTATTCCCTGACAAATAGGATATCAATGATGAAAGGATAATAATTACACGGTAATTTTTCATAGAAAGGTTAGGTCGGAATTCCCCTTGACCAATTCCGAATACCTGGGTGGTTATGATGTGTTGCTAGACACCGCTCACAATTTATAATTATGAATAATTAATTATTGTAATTAATGATAAAATAAAAGTGTTTATTTTATCTAATTCTTTTAAGAATTATAATTCATAATTATTACCAATATATTTGGGACCTATTGGATCACACGCATAGAGATTGGGTTCTGGATTAAATTGTGTGTCCAAATAGGGACTTGGAAATAAATACTTCTGGGGTTTAATTATAAAGATAAATAAATCCTGGGGTCATCTGACAGATAGGATAAAGTGGTTATCTATTATCTGTCAAATAACAGAAAGGGATAAGAGATCAGATGTTACGGTGGTTTGATTTTGAATCAAACCACCTAACTCTATCCTCTTCCCTTCTCTCTTATCTCTCTCTTTCTCTCCTATTAATATCATCAGATGTTACGATAGGTGAGTTAGTTGAACTTCTGATAGTCAGAAAAGAGAGAAAAATTTCTCCAGAGAGAAAACTTACGTAGAGAGAGTTTCAGATAGTCTGAGAGCTTGAGTGAAAAAGAAAAGACTAGCACCTGTTCTTGACTCACACACACACACACAAAAATCGTTGAGACGATCAGGAGTAATCCAGAAGCACTCTCGCGTGGATTGCAGTAGAGGCAGAACATTTGGGCTGCTCCGGGGAACCTCTACCTACTCCTACGTATCAGAAGCACCTTCTGCAGGATTAAGGTAATCCTTTTGACCCCTCTCTGTAAGTCTTACGTAGAACTAGAGTGATTCCAGGTAGGAGTTGGGGTCTAAAATTTTAATTTTTCGCTGTGCCTGATGCCCAATTCCTAGCAAGTAGTACTTAACCAATTCTATGGGGCTGACCCTACTTATCACTGTACTCATTTGACTTGTATACTTGCGAAAAATTGAGGTAGTTTGGCTTAATCAATTAGATAATTAAAAATTTTAACTTAAAAGTTTAGAGCACATCACTTTTTCCTTGTGATTCAAATCTTCGTTTGTTAGAGAGATGAAATTCGGGTTTTATAGATGATGAGAATTTTGGGAAAAAAAAAATCTAGAATCCAATAATGGAAATTAAAAATGTTAGAAAAAATAAAAAAATAAAAAAAATAAAAAACCCCGATTCTTATCAGTTCTTTTAACTCAATTTTTGACTAGGTTTGATTGAGGTTTTGTTAATACATGTTTTTAAGCAGACTTGAACCGGAAACCTAATCAATTCCCGATTCAATAAGTTGGATTGGCTGATTCAGTCCTTGAAAACATAGACTGAAATTAACAAAAATGTTGTGACCTTAGAATTGGAAAGTGCCATATCGCATGAAGTGTTGTATTAAATGAGGCATCATGTTAGTGGTTGCTACAAGCAATATTATTGCCAAATGCAAAGCCGCTGAAAGAAGAGCTACAAAAGAGATTAGATGATCGACCCAATACCCACCAAAGTGACAGCAAGCCAAGGGTCGAAGAAGCGATCAATGTTCGTTAACAAGGGAAGAGGAAAAATCCGTGGAGAACAGGGTTTATACTCCTAGTGTAGAAGACGAAAGTTGAAACCAATATGAGGAGATTGATAATAATCCTAATGTACAACTGTGCAGATCAATCAGGTGAACGAAGCTAAACCTTAGTTCTGTTAATGTAAATTTGTCAGAAACATGCTGGAATAATTGAACCATCCACCTAATAACTCAAACTGCTAAGTAGAAGAAAGCCACAACGGAAGAGATTCAAGGTTTAGACAAAACATGACTTAGTCCTTGTTTAAAAACGAAGACACATCAAATCTGTCACTTTCAGATGGGTTTATGAGGTAAAGACTTGTCCAAATGGCTCGATTGAAAGAAACAAGCGGATCTCATTGCTCATGGGTTTACTTGGAACTATGGGCTAGACAACGAAGAAACATTTAGCCCAGCAGCAGATTTGACCATAGTTGAGCTTTATCAAAACTTACAGATAGCTAGTTAATAAAGCTTTGATAAATAGATGTCAAAAATGCTTTTCTTTATGGACAGTTAGATTTTAGATATCACTACTCTTTCCACTTATTTCTAAATTTTAAATACCTCCACCCCTTATTGTCTAGACATTCATACAAATCTTAAAATTTCTTGTGATAATGAATAACGGTGAGAGGTTTGGCTTGTCTATAATGTATTTTTAGATATTTATGCTAATCTTTAAAATCTCAGGCGACAAAAAGTAATAATTGGGAGAGTTTAGTATTTCTTTGTAAATTTCAAAATTGTATTTATGATTTTACTATATATACACACATTCGGAAAGAGCCCGTGTCACGCATAGTCTTCCATTTCAACTTCCCTTTATACGCATACAACTATCAAACTTGTCGGAGTGACTTTTTCGTTCACCTTCTTTCGAGCAATTGAGACATATCCATATGATGCCAATGTTACTTCTTGTTTTCCTTATTCATCTTGTTTGTCAGACGCTTAAAACATTAATCTAAGTAGACATGCAAGAGTTTAAGGCAAAGGCTTACTTAAAGTACAATTCATCAAGTTTTGTATTGGTTCTCTCTGCATGCCCTTTTATTCATAGCAAGTGCATAATTGTTTATGTCATATTTAAGCAACGTGTTCTGGCCCCATTACCATGGTTGTCCACAAGTTTTAACAACAATCCACTTAATAAAAATGTTCTGAATTGATTTGATTGCTTTCAACTTCATCAATTGGAGACAGTTCAATCATAAATGACAAATCCCTCCTCGACTGACTAGGACTTCTAGATTAGCAAATGATGCCGAGACAACTAAAAAATCTGTTACTCGCATGTCGCGTCAGCAAATTATGTAACATGGATTAAAGTTCAATTGCTTGAGCATCAACCTCCTTTTCCATCTTCAAGCATACTTTGTCTTTCTAGAAATGGTGTCCCCTTCCTTTTTTTTAAAAAAAATAATCTTCAGGTTTCTACAGCATTGTCCAATATGTTGTGATATAAAATTAAGCTTCAAAGTTTTTGTGCTGGAACAGTTTCCAGATTTGAAATTTAGGGCAGGGTGATTGTGACATCTGAACATAAGTATACTTTTACATGACTCTCTTTTGAATCCTCAAATTTTTGTTGTCTCAGGGATTCCACCATCAATTGTATTACAATTCAAATCATGTGAAGGCTAACTGTATACTTTTTCCGGTCCAAGAAGTTAGAAGTTAGCAAACTGGTTCTTTTTCTTTTAGGTTTTTTGTCCTCTCTCGTGTAGGGGAAGTAATTATAATAATTGATTCCATTGGTTCTGAGTGGGCCTTGTTGTTTCTTACTGGTATGAGTTTATGAGTTAACCATACTTGTTTCATTTTATTACTTGACAGGTTACCAACAAATGTGCTGTGTAAGGTGGATTGGTATTTTATAAACAGCAAACAAAGCAAAACACAAGAAAGGAACATACTAGAATTGCAAATAGGTAAATGGTTGAACATGTTTTACTCGCTACGAAGGATATCTTTGTCCAAGAGACATGGCAAATAAGCGCTGAACGGAACGGTTGGGAAGCCATGCAAGCATGCAGGGTACCCAATAGTGAATCTAATTATCTAAAATAGGTGGTTCAAATATCAAAGAAGACGGCAGAGTCCAGTGTCGAATTTAAACATAATTCACTGAAAATTGTCTCACAATTTCTAACGGTGTTACATTTCGCCCCATGAGGATGCGATTTTAGATATTGGCTGCGTTTCACATGTTACTACTCCATGATAGAATATGTTAATGCACTCAAAACAAAGAAGATAAGGCGTTTATCTTTGGGTATTAGATCTATCTTGAGTCACAAGTGTTGGAGTGGTAAAATTCAAAGTTAAAGATGGAATTTTTTGTTCCTTAGGTAGCGTGACATATTTTTCAATGATGTGAAAGAATCTGATTTCCTTGAACAGTTAACTCAGTGACTGCTATGTGCCTGTGAGTCACAAGTGTTGGAGTGGTAAAATTCAAAGTTACGGTGAGGGCTCGGAAATTTTATTTTTTATTAGAAAATGAATGATAATGATAATAATAATATTATTATGTATTTTCACTCAAATATAAGTGAATTTATGCTTTGAATTATTAATTTCCAATTTAGAGAATTTTTATACGAATTATTTGCCGGTGTGCGGTTTTGGTCGAATTAAACGTTTAATTTTCTACTGGAGCGTGATTAGTGACTTTAAGTTGAAATTAGGCATATGTAGTGATATTTTAGAAATATTAATAAGATTGGACAGTGTTGGAATGGAGGAAAATAGTGTAAGTTAGAATACCGCGCTTGACGCGACATAAAGTGGTCATGAGACAACTTTTCCATAATTTAAGGAGAGCCACTCCTTTTGCCCTCTTAAAGCCTTGTTTCTTGCTTCCTTTCCTCACTTTTCAGCAGCCAACTTGGAGTGAAGAGAGAGAGGCAGCCGAGCTAAGGGAGAGAGAGAGAGAACACTTCATCTTCTTCTCCTTCTTCATCCTTGCTTCCTTCAAGCTTCAACCACCATTGAAGCCCATCCTCCCCACCACTTCTTGCAGACGAAAGAGAGAGGAGAGAGTGAAGGTTGGAAAGTAGGATTTTGTTGTTAGAAATTTTGGAAGAAAAGTGTATGAGATGGCCAAACCCATGCTTGGTGATTTTTAATGTTTGATTTCGAAACTTTGTAATTTCTCTTGAAGAGATTTTTGTCTAAATAAATGTGTATTATGTTTAATTATGAGTATGTGATTTAATGGAGTGAAGCTATGAATTTTAATGGTGAAAAGTTGTGTTTTCACTAATTTTCGGTAAACATGTAATTTTGGAAAAATAGGGAGCGATATTAATCGTCTAGAACTTTGACTTCCCGTATGAGTTTTTGACTGAATTTTGGTTTAAACCTAGCCTATATGTATAGAAGAATAAGTGTACAAAATTTGGCATTTTTCCCGTAAGATTTCGTTGGCTTGTTTTTAAGCCGGTATCTGTACTTTAACTACTACTGAGTCTTGTAATTTGATTTGACCTATATTACCAAATGAATTTGAAAATGAAGTTTTCTAGTGAATTGTAGTTATCCGAGTATAGCATCCGTACCCATAAGCCTTACTCCATTTCAACAAGAGTAATCTTAGACATGGTGCGAACAAGAAACTGTAGTGGTGAGGGTTCGGTGATTCTGAGTAGTTGAGTTAAGACTTTGAGTTTTAGATGTTTTGGTTAGTATCTAATAGATGAACTTTGGCTCAGGTGGTCAAGACCTTGTCGAGGGTGAACCAACTAACGAAGTTTAGCCTTCTTCTTTGCTCACTCGTTTAATCGAATCAAGGTGAGTGTCCTAACCCCTTTTTAAATGAAAGACTTTACTATTGGTTGCAAATGAATGCTTTATTGAAATGATCTGTTAGTAATTCTAATGAAGTGATTTACCACCATTTCCAAGTAATATGCTTTTACAAGTGACACAATTTATGAAGAGTTTATGAATGTTCAAATCCGTTTTAGGTCAAAAGTTTTACTACTATGTGAAAATGACTTGTGAAATGACTTACTCAACTCATATTTGTAAAGAAACGAGTCTGTGAGTATTTCTTGTATGTTATGTGAATTACATGCTTATGTGATTAATGCTTGATGTTACCTGATTTCATAAGTGTTAAATACTTGGTTCTAGGCGAGTGTGTACTTTATCTCACTCGACCTAACTGTGAATACACTGTTCAACTGTTTACTTCTCCACTGTTTGTATATTACTTGCGCATGACTGTAGGCCATGTATACTTTACCACATTGGCTGAACAAGGCCTTTCCCCCTTCGTTATCGACCTACTCGAGCCAGAAGCGGACTCAGTCGGGTAGGTTGGTACTTAGGGCACTGTATGGTATACTCGAGTATTACCACTGCGAGTTATAAGGAGGAGTAGGAGTGTGGTTGACTGACAAGACGGACTCTGACTGCCATTGGAGGACACTGTATCCTTTCATTACTTGAACTACATGTTTATTGAATTATTGCTTACTGTATGTTGTTTGCTAAATAAGTGTTTCTAGAATGATTGTTCAAAGACTCAAATGTTTTACAAAATGATGTTTAACTCAAAGGTCCATGAATTTCTTGTTTTTACAAGACATTCACTGAGCTTCTAGTTCACCCCAAAAATATTTTATTTTTCCCCCACAGGGCTCGAGACGATGGATAGCGTGTGTCGTAATCCTTCTTAGCGCTATTGGCTGGGTTATTTCCTGTATGCCTTTGTAATCATGGATGGATGGACTTTTATTGTATTTGGGCCTGTGAGATGGTATTGTGGTTGTACTCTAAGTACTTTGAATTGTAATTTGGGAATGAGAGTTGTAAGTTGAATTTCGTTATGTAATATTTGTGATTTGGATTGGAATGGTTGTTTATGTTCACATTTGAAGTATTATTGGATGTACTAGTGAGTGAGTTTTGGTGAGATCTAGGTAGGTGCTCCACGGATACCTTAGGGTATGCCCTAGGGAGAAGTGGGGTCGTCACAGGTGGTATCAGAGCTTAGGGTTCAGATCTCTGTAGTGTATCCTTGGCTTTAAGTTTAGGATGCCGGACTGTGGGACTAGTTTGACCGTTAAGTGACATGATTTTTGGTAATAGTTTATCCCGAATACTAATCCTAGTTGTGATTATAGGAAAGGAAAGAAATAGAGTACAAGGAAATTGACAAGATTTGGCAAGCCATTTCGGCAGTTTGTCCCAGGACGTAGGGTGGACAGTCAATGTGATTATTGGACGACCTATTCGTATCCCGAACGTGTGGTGTTAGTTATAGTAGATGAGAGGCAAGGGCTAGACATCGCAAATGCAAGAGCAAATGACCGGATTCGAGAGTTGGAGACTAGGGTGCTCGAGGAGTAAGAACGAACCGATGCCTTGTGTGAACAATGACAAGAAGCCAATAATCGTTTGGCTCAAATGACACAACATCTAAGGGAGAGAGGTGGAGAAGATCGTGGCCCTGAGGATCCTAGCGATGGAAACGAAGTTAAACATGTTAGAGAATGAGAATCCTTTGGATCTAATTAATCTAGTGACGTGTTGCTTTTGACCTCTTGTAAGAGGATGACAGGATTAGAACATAAAATGTTCTACCTTGGAGACCAATGTGTTTTGTTAATGACTTATTTGCTTATGTTTGCTATTTTTGACTGGGTATGTACTCAACGTGACTGTGACTTGTGTTTTAGCTTAATGAGTTCTAGTTTGTACTGGATTGGGACATGACTGAGTTTAAACTGTGTTGTGAAAATGTTATGTGCAAGAATGGGTTCGTCTCTTTTGTTTTTATGAGTTGTTATTTGTATGTGTACGCTCCAAGTTTATATTGAAGTAATGCATGTCTATATAGATTAGTTGGGAGAATGGAAGCTAGAAGACCACGAAGGGGACGTCCACGCAGACAACCCCAAAATCAAGAGGAAGAGAGTGGATCTGTGGCTAACCAAAACACTGGACCAAGGGTTGAGGCAAATGATCAAGTGGCACAGGTTTTAAATCATATGACGGATCTATTAGAACGTTTAGTGCCTTAACAAGGCCATGGAACTGGACAAGTAAATCAACTTGGAAACCAAGAGATAGGGGAAGATAAGGCTTTAGAAAGATTTCAGAAGTTTTCTCCACTTAAATTTTCTAGGGATCCTGACCCTGATAAAGCTGAGAATTGGTTAGAGAATATAAGAAAAATATTTGATGCATTAGATTATCCGGAGGAGAGACAAGTGACCTTTGCCGTGTTCCAATTTGAAGGAGCGGCTCGAGCATGGTGGAATGTAATAAGAAACAAGTGGGAAAGGGAACAAACTCCTAGGACTTGGATGAACTTTGTACGAGAATTTAATGAAAAGTTCCTTCCACCACTAGTTCAAGAGAAGAGAGAAGACGATTTTATAAAGCTTCGGTAAGGAACCTTAAGTGTGGCCGAGTATGAAACCCAATTCACCAAACTGTCTAGATTTGCCCCTGAACTAGTGGTTACAGAGCGAAAATGAATAAGGCGGTTTATTCAAGGACTTAATTTGGAAATTCAAGATGCCCTAGCCGCAGCTCAAATTGAGACCTTCACTGATGCTCTTGAGAAAGCCCAAAAGGTCGAGATTACAAAATCCCAATTGAGAGCCTCTTACTCACGAAAGAGAGATACACCTAATGGTAGTCACTTTGAATCTTTTAGAGAGAGTGTATCACCATACAAAGTTGGAAAAGGGACTGATGGAGTGAGACTACCACCTCTTCCTTTTTCTTCTCATAGAGTGGAGCGATTAGAAGGAGCTACATCACAAGGAGCTCAAACGAGAGGGTCCAATCAAAGGAAATATCGCAAGGAAGTCAAGCCACGGTTTTTCAACCGACTTGTGGATATTGTGCGAAAAGCAATCATACTGAGGACAACTGTTGGGTGAAAGGACGAAAATATTTGCGTTGTGGGAGTACCGACCATCAAGTTAGTCACTGCCCAAGAAAGCAACTACGAAATAGTAGTACTCGCCAAGGAAGTGTGGATACTTCTCAAAACGCTAGTGAAGGAGAGGAACGACCACGAGCACCAGCTAGAGTATATACCTTTTTTGGTCAACAGATTCCAGGGACGACTGAGGTAGTGGAAGGTAAGAATTTTGAGGACAAAATTCCTTTAAGAGGGGAAGGATGTGAGGGCTCGGAAATTTTATTTTTTATTAGAAAATGAATGATAATGATAATAATAATATTATTATGTATTTTCACTCAAATATAAGTGAATTTATTCTTTGAATTATTAATTTCCAATTTAGAGAATTTTTATACGAATTATTTGCCGGTGTGCGGTTTTCGTCGAATTAAATGTTTAATTTTCTACTGGAGCATGATTAGTGACTTTAAGTTGAAATTAGGCATATGTAGTGATATTTTAGAAATATTAATAAGATTGGACAATGCTGGAATGGAGGAAAATAGTGTAAGTTAGAATACCGCGCTTGACGCGACATAAAGTGGTCATGAGACAATTTTTTCATAATTTAAGGAGAGCCACTCCTTTTGCCTCTTAAAGCCTTGTTTCTTGCTTCCTTTCCTCACTTTTCAGCAGCCAACTTGGAGTGAAGAGAGAGAGAGGCAGCCGAGAGCTAAGGGAGAGAGAGAGAGAGAATTTGCACTCCATCTTCTTCTCCTTCTTCATCCTTGCTTCCTTCAAGCTTCAACCACCATTGAAGCCCATCCTCCCCACCATTTCTTGCAGCCGAAAGAGAGAGGAGAGAGTGAAGGGCTGGACCAGTTTTGGAAGAAGAAAGAAAGGTAAGCTTTGTGGTTGAAATCTTCCATTTCTTCTTCAATTAGAACCTTGAGTTTGTGAAGGTTTTGTTGGCTTGAATTCTTCCCTCTATGGCAGCCGAACCAAGGAGAGAGATTGGGGTGTGAGGTCCGAAATTTTGGAAGAAAAAAGAAAGGAAAGAAAAGCTTGGGGTGGTTGTCTTGAGCTTGGGTTTGAGCTTGGTGACGGAAATCCTCAACAAAGCTTGTAGATCGGAGGCTAAGATCGAAACTTTCGTGGTTGTTGAGCTTGGAAGGGGTCAATTTTCAGAAGATATCACAAAGCTTCGGTGGATCTTGTCGGATCTTGTCAGATCTAGTCAAATCTGAAGGTATAAGCTCTAAATCTTCTAGATATAGCTTTATTAGAGTTAAATAGCTTTGATCTATGGTTGATATTGGTATAATGATCTCATCTGAAAAGATGAAGTTGGGCTTTTGAAATCCCAACCTAGCTAGCGGACTTGAGGTGGATTTTAGGTAGTTGACTTGAGGACCTGATTGTGGATTTGTGTGATATTCGTGAAATAGTCTTGATATGGTTGGAAAGTAGGATTTTGTTGTTGGAAATTTTGGAAGAAAAGTGTATGAGATGGCCAAACCCATGCTTGGTGATTTTTAATGTTTGATTTCGAAACTTTGTAATTTCTCTTGAAGAGATTTTTGTCTAAATAAATGTGTATTATGTTTAATTATGAGTACGTGATTTAATGGAGTGAAGCTATGAATTTTAATGGTGAAAAGTTGTGTTTTCACTAATTTTCGGTAAACATGTAATTTTGGAAAAATAGGGAGCGATTTTAATCGTCTAGAACTTTGACTTTCCGTATGAGTTTTTGACTGAATTTTGGTTTAAACCTAGCCTATATGTATAGAAGAATAAGTGTACAAAATTTGGCATTTTTCCCGTAAGATTTCGTTGGCTTGTTTTTTGAACTGGTAATACTGTACTTTAACTACTACTGAGTCTTGTAATTTGATTTGACCTATATTACCAAATGAATTTGAAAATGAAGTTTTCTAGTGAATTGTAGTTATCCGAGTATAGCATCCGTACCCATAAGCCTTACTCCATTTCAACAAGAGTAATCTTAGACATGGTGCGAACAAGAAACTGTAGTGGTGAGGGTTCGGTGATTCTGAGTAGTTGAGTTAAGACTTTGAGTTTTAGATGTTTTGATTAGTATCTAATAGATGAACTTTGGCTCAGGTGGTCAAGACCTTGTCGAGGGTGAACCAACTAACGAAGTTTAGCCTTCTTCTTTGCTCACTCGTTTAATCGAATCAAGGTGAGTGTCCTAACCCCTTTTTAAATGAAAGACTTTACTATTGGTTGCAAATGAATGCTTTATTGAAATGATCTGTTAGTAATTCTAATGAAGTGATTTACCACCATTTCCAAGTAATATGCTTTTACAAGTGACACAATTTATGAAGAGTTTATGAATGTTCAAATCCGTTTTAGGTCAAAAGTTTTACTACTACGTGAAAATGACTTGTGAAATGACTTACTCAACTCATATTTGTAAAGAAACGAGTCTGTGAGTATTTCTTGTATGTTATGTGAATTACATGCTTATGTGATTAATGCTTGATGTTACCTGATTTCATAAGTGTTAAATACTTGGTTCTAGGCGAGTGTGTACTTTATCTCACTCGACCTAACTGTGAATACACTGTTCAACTGTTTACTTCTCCACTGTTTGTATATTACTTGCGCATGACTGTAGGCCATGTGTACTTTACCACATTGGCTGAACAAGGCCTTTCCCCCTTCGTTATCGACCTACTTGAGCGAGAAGCGGACTCGGTCGAGTAGGTTGGTACTTAGGGCACTGTATGGTATACTCGAGTATTACCACTGGGAGTTATAAGGAGGAGTAGGAGGGTGGTTGACTGACAAGACGGACTCTGACTGCCATTGGAGGACACTGTATCCTTTCATTACTTGAACTACATGTTTATTGAATTATTGCTTACTGTATGTTGTTTGCTAAATAAGTGTTTCTAGAATGATTGTTTAAAGACTCAAATGTTTTACAAAATGATGTTTAACTCAAAGGTCCATGAATTTCTTGTTTTTACTAGACATTCACTGAGCTTCTAGCTCACCCCAAAAATGTTTTATTTTTCCCCACACAAGGCTCGATGGATAGCATGTGTCGTAATCCTTCTTAGCGCTATTGGTTGGGTTATTTCCTGTATGCCTTTGTAATCATGGATGGATGGACTTTTATTGTATTTGGGCCTGTGAGATGGTATTGTGGTTGTACTCTACGTACTTTGAACTGTAATTTGGGAATGAGAGTTGTGCGTTGAATTTCGTTATGTAATATTTGTGATTTGGATTGGAATGGTTGTTTATGTTCACTTTTGAAGTATTATTGGATGTTCTAGTGAGTGAGTCCTGGCGAGAGTTAGGCAGGCACTCCACGGATACCTTAGGTTATGCCCTAGGGAGAAGTGGTCGTCACAATTACACTCAATGACTACTATCTATTTGTGAGTCACAAGTGTTGGAGTGGTAAAATTCAAAGTTACAGATGGAATTTTTGTTCTTTAGGTGGTGTAACATATTTTCCAACGATGTGAAAGAATATGATTTACTTGAACCGTAGACTCAATGACTACTAATTTTTATTACTGTGAATACCACAATATAAGATTGCTTTCAAATTGTCAGTAACGGTGAGAATGAAAAATTTTAGAGGGGAGGATTTGGGGATTGCTTGGAAGCCCTGTTTTTTGAGGGTTTTTATTAGACAAATTTTTTAATAACTTTGTTCACAGTAATCTCAGAAAATACTCTAAAGTTTTAAGACACACATGTCAAAATATTAAAACACACACCATCTTCAACTTTACCACTACCTTCCTACCTAGTCGACCAATACCTTCCCCTCCTCCCTCACCTCCCCTCTCCCTCCCTCTCCTCCCTCTCTTCCTCCCTTTTTCCTCTTCTCCTCCCTCTCTCCCTCTCTCTTCCTCCTCTCCTCCTTCCCCTTCTTCTTCCTTTCCCCTTCACCTGCCACTCCCTTCTCCTCCCTTCATTGGTCCCCTCCCTCTCCCCCTCCCTCTATGGTGGAGTGACCTACCAAGGGGGAAAGAGGAGAGAAGGAGGGGGGGAAGAGAGGGAAAGAGGAAAAGGAAAAGGAGGAAAAGAGAGAAAACGAAGGGAAAAAAAAAGGGGTGGCAGCCAGCGGTATTTGGAGACGGTCACTGGCAGTGGCAAGAGGTGGTGGCTGGTAGTCAGAGGGAGGAAAAGCTGATCTGGTATGGGGTGTGAGAGGGGAAAGAGAAGGGAGGGGATAAAGGGGGAAAAAATAAAAGAAAAATGAAAAGAAAAGAAAAAAAAAAGGAAAAATTTTTAATTTTTTCAAACTCTAATTACACAAAAGTTTTTTTTTAGTGGTTCTACAGTAAGTTAAGTTACAATAAAGTTTTATATAAATATTCAAAACACATAACTTTCAAATGGACTCTTGAATATAGGTGCCTCTCCTGAGTCAATTAAAGGACGGACTCAATTAATTGCATGTGTTTCACCCAGAGACTCTGGATCGAGTGTTGATTAAAAGCGAATGGACATATTTTTTCAAGTTCCCTATTAGATAAAAGCAAATTTGCCAAGGTCAAAATTTGTTAATTAAGAAATTGACAATTTTATTATTTTTTTCACAAGTTTCTGTTGTTTTGAAGTAAATAGTTTTCTAATTATTTCCATTTACTCGGAGTAGTGCCCAAGTTAACATTTTCTAATTTATGGCTTCAGGAATTTGGCTGGATTGTTTCTTTTTGCTACTTGATTACTACCCAAATAATCTACGAGGTTTTTCTATTCTTTCATGTAGGCTTGGAAATTAAGTTGAATCCCATTAAATCATGTGTGTCACTTTTATTTTTATATGTTATGGCTTGAAATCACTAAATTTGTTTGGTTAACATTCTTGATTTTTAGCAGTTGTATTCCACAATGGAATTCCTTCAATATTTACTTTAGCACATGCATGTATTCAAAGGGTACTTAATTTATCTGAATTAATGACATTATTCGTAAATACAGGCACCTATATACATTGACAAAACTACAATTGATTAATTACTGTGTCTAAATTAATTATATGTTTACTAGAATGTCTGTTACACCAAGAAATTTTATGTTTGTAAGGAGCAACTATTTGATATGTTGTCTAGTAATCACTTTAGAACCAATAGAAAAGTTCCATGTAAACATACAAGAGTCGCACTTGATTCCACTTAACATGCTAAATGGACCCCACTTAACACGTAAATTAGAGAGTGAGGAGTCTTTATATATCCATGTAGGGTTTTGCGATTGGTACGGGAGCAACTACTATGCAAGTCAAGCCACTCATCCAACATAAAATTTTTTGGTTGTAGCCAATACCGTATCCAAGTCTTTACCCCTCGTTTGATACGTTGAAAAGGTTTACAATAAAAAGACCTTTTTATCTAAAATTCTTTTCCTACCAGAATGAATAGAAAAATATTTATCATTCAAGTATTTGGTAATCAAGTCAGAATGGAATGTGAATTTCTTTTCCCATGCCTGGTATAATCATATTGAGAAGTCAAAATGGAATGAAAAAAACTACTATATTGACTTAATTGCCCCTATATATAATATTCTATACACATCTTGATTTAGAAATAAATGAATTATTAATTAATTAAGAGCTTTTAATAGCATAAAATCACAATAACTTATTAAGTAAGAACATAATTTTTTAATAGCATACAATTATAATAGGTAAATACTAACTATAATACAATTGCAATAGGTGAATACCAGTTGTAATTAAATTAAAATTTTAAATTGTATGCATATTGAATCCCATGTATTTCTCATGTACGTTAAATCCGTCATTCATGCACGTTAAATTCTCTGCCCTTGATTTGTTTTTGAAAGGTTTTAAGAACTATTTGTAAATAGAAAAATGTAATTGTGCCTTAGCAGATGATCTAGTGGTTTTACTCTTCTTTTTTTTAAAAAAATTTTTTTTAACTTCATATGATTGTATTTTGGCATGTTATTGTTTGTTTGAATTAACAAATATTATCATATAATCCAATATTGTGAATAAAAATATATTAAAAATGTCAACTTAATATTTTATTTCCAAGTAAAAAGAAAGAAAAGTCATTGAATAGAATTAGAATTATTCGTAAGTAAAAAAGTAATAGACTTATTAAGCAAACTCACAAATGGATCTAATATTTGACAAAAAAATGACAATTTAATATATATGAAAGCTAAATACATACACAGGAAATAGAGATATAGAATATAGAAGAGTAATCTTGACTCCTATAATTTAAGTATTTTCTAGATAAAATGGAAATGGGTTTTTCCTAAATTTTTGTAAGGAATGGAATTTTAGAAAAAAGTGGAAGAGGTTTTCTAGGGGGAAAGGGCTTTCCAATCTAAAATGTTCATACCAAACACAAAAATGGAATGGAGAAGTTGGAAAGGTCTCTCCATTCTAAACCTTTTGAGCGTACCAAACGAGGGGTTTGAGGAGTATTTGTATTATCCTAGATTAGACACGTAGACAAGTATTCGCATTAGTCTCCTATACAATAGTACAAACTATATTTATAGGTTAATTTCATCTTATCTTTATATTCAAGAACGCATGCACTAAAAAGAACCTTTTAATTAGTTTTAGGGAAATTTATGAAGTTGAAAACAAATTTCTAAAATGACCATAAAATCAGAAAATTATTACTTAGATGTTTTGGCATGGTGGATTATTATGGATCAAGACGCCCAAGTTAAATTCCCAATAATATAATTCTCATGACTTTTGGAGTAATCATAAACTTAACCTAGCTTAATCATATGAGTTGACAAAATTCACGTTTAGGCTAAAGTTATACCAAATTTCACTGAATATTATACGAATTACATATCCTGTAAAAAATGGGCAAAAGTTCAATTTGAGAGGCTCCGAATCTGATTACATCCCTCAAGTTTTACTGTGATTTTGAATTAGTATTAAATGGACATATCTGAAACTACAATATTTTTCATCATCCAACTCTTCTTCAGTGGTCTTCATTATATACATGTGTGGGTGCAAGAAAGAATGATAGGCTGAAAATCTCTTGGCTTCATCGCTAAACGAACACTCTCCTAAATCAGCTTTTTCTTCTTTATTTTTCCTTCAATGACACAATAACACTTAATTGCGAAAAATAGTATAAAAAAACCTAGCTTAAGTTTGAAGAAATATGCATAGAAAAAGAGAAGATATGGAGTCAATGACAAGACGACCACCTATCTCATTCCAAACCGTTTTTCTCACTCGACACATCAACCAACTCTCAATTTCTAAGCAACCCCAAGAAGGCCACAAGCATCAACATCATAATGATCATGATTTCCATTCTCTGTCTCTCTCTCTCTCTGTCACATTCTATTTCAGGAGCGAAGTTTCTCTCTATAACATTATCATTTGATAACACCAAGAACTAGGGGACAAGGGCTCAGGGAAATGAGGAAGCAGGAGCCCTCTGTTGAGAAGAATACCAATAGCAATAACACGATCAACAGTAGTGTGAAGCTCAGAAAAGGGTTGTGGTCACCTGAAGAAGATGACAAACTAATGAATTACATGCTGACAAATGGTCAAGGTTGTTGGAGTGATGTTGCAAGAAATGCTGGTTTACAAAGATGTGGAAAAAGCTGCAGACTCAGATGGATTAATTACTTGAGGCCTGATCTTAAAAGAGGGGCATTTTCACCCCAAGAAGAAGAGCTCATAATCCACCTGCATTCTCGTCTTGGAAATAGGTCTCTCCCTCTCCCTCTTTCTCTCTCTCTCTCTCTCTCTCTCTCTCTCTCTGTGTGTATGTTTTTTCTTGTGTATCTGCTTGGTGGATGAACATTAACAGGGATTTCAATATATCATCATGTTGAATTTATGCTCCAGTAGTGAAAAATGAAAACTCTGGAAAATTTTATGTCGGGCAGCAACTATTCCACATGTCTACTTTGTTCCTAAACCAATGGAACAGTTCTACGTGGATATATAAGAGTTCTACTTGGTTTAATTTAATACGTTAAGTGAACCCATTTAACATGTGAATTAATAAATCTATCGAAACAGTTGTATGTGAATATATAAGAGTCCTTGGTTTAACTTAATATGTTAAGTGAATTCCATTTAGTATGTGAATTAACAAATGGATCTTTATATATCCATATAGAGTTTTTTTATTGATTCTAAACTAACTACTAGACATGCCTAATTATTGCTTCAAGCTGAAATAAGACTTCTCGAAAACTCTTTCCACATTGTGATTTGTCACAGGAAAGTAGGAAACTCAGAGGGAGCAACTTCCGTACAATTAGCGGACGCTTTGTAATGTCTATCTAAAATTTCTCCCTTCAAATCCTCCCAAATCAGAAGATATTCTCCTTCTTTCCTCTCTAAATTTTATCTGTGTCAGAATTAAAATTCATTCGAGATATTTAATATTTGAGCTTGTTTAAATGCCAACGACTTTCAAAATCACTATAATAGTGTCACTATGCTTGACAACATTACACTTTTATAATCAATCGTAATATAATCTCTCATGCATTATCCTACAAGAAATAAATATTGTCAATAATCAATTCTAATATAATAAATCGTAATCTTGTATTAGGAGAAGCGAACCTAATAGACAAGTGCATTACTGCCCTTTCAGTTTTTTAAAAACAAGAAGTCAAGGGAAAAATCACTGTTATTATATCAATATGCTTGGCCACATTACAGTTTTACAATTATTACTACAAGAAATAACCGTAGTCAATAATCAATCCTAATCTTGTATTACAGAAAAGGGAGAACCTAACAGACAAGTGCATTACTACCCTTTCAATTTTTTAAAAACAAGAAGTCAAGTTTTACTTGCTAACGCAACAACCGGCAGTCAAACTCCTGACTCGCTGCAAGGGAAGACTAAAATGACCCTCCTTAGTCACTAGAGTGAAATCTTGTTGCACATTAGGGACGGTACATAAAAAAATGAGAGTGGAAACCCGGAATGCCTGGCTAAATTGAATATGCATAAATCATGGCCTTTTAGCCAGGAAGTCAATTTTTTTTTACTCATGAGAGGACCATTCATGCATGAGAGATCTTCCTAGTTGACCGAATTTTTGTTGGAAAACATTTTAATTAAGACTAAGCAATACTAGTACGGATGAAGTTTGAGTACCCTCCTCAAAGTTCTACTTTGTGTTACACGAATAATTTAGAGTTCAAATTCATTTGTACCTACAACAATTATTTTTTTTGAAAATGTCATTTAAAAAAAAGATCATTGAAAATTAAATGAAGACCACTTTTATATATTTTCACAGCTTCTATTTGCATATAATATTGAGGCAAAAAAGAAAAAAACACCTCGTGCTTTCCAGTCCATTCTCTAAACAAATTCTAGAATCTAATGACATTCATCAAGTTTGACAAAATACACTCTTTTAAGGAAATGGTTAAAGAGAAAGGGGGTTAGTTGCAGCATGGTCCCATCATGATATAGAAAGATGAGTAGATAGCATTGTTGCTACTAACTACTATATGAAAGCGACCTTGCACTTGTTAACATTATATTAGTGAATGTAAACCATGCAAAATAGTTTGAACACTCTTGGGGTTCCAATAGTTTGAACACGCTTAAACATCAAGATTTCATGGTCAAATAAAGGGTGATAAACCATTAATTATGTTTGCTTGCTAACTAATTAAGCTGTTAATCATCAAAGTTTTGAAAGATGTAGGCATAATAATCTCATCTGTTGATTGCACATACGCAATGTCCGTCTTATATTTTAACTGGTTCTATCGCATGTGAGTTGTACGACAATATAATATTATGTCATCAAAAAGGTAGAAGAGAGATGACATTTTTCACAAGCTCTTAAGTTCAGAAATTTAAGGCCATGATTACTTTTTCTAAGAAAATTTTAACTTTTTTGGTGAAAATTCTTTTTACACAATTTTCAATTATCTTTTTACTTTACATATATCAGATTTTTTCCTTGCATTTAACCTCTAAAATTTGAAATTAACTGCCTCAAATTTTCAGGGTTACAAAAGCTCGTTGCAGAATCAAGTGCGTATTAAAACTGAAAAAATAATTAGAGTTCTTATATTTTAACTCGAAGTAAAATTATGTTTTGGTATTGGAATTACTCATTCTATCGTGCGTGCTATCAGTAATTCACATGGGTTTGTATGCCCATTCCTTGTGTTAGAACTTCCTTACTCATTCTAATAAGTTTTCTTTGTTACATATGGCTCATTTGAATCAGATTTCATGTCTACTAATGAACTTCTCAAATCCATAGCTACATAATAGAATTTTTATCATGCCAAATAATTATGCGTGCATATTCCCTGCGTGCAAATTAATTGTTCATTTTGTTCTAATGATCAAAACCATTCTAAATTAATCAACGTCTCTATTTTACGGATTGCAAGCTGATGAGAGAACAGACCAATTTCTCATTAGATTATAACTAGTCGATCTGTTGAACTTGGCCAGAAATTACGATATGATATCTTCTAATTTATTTTCCAAATTTTTCTGTGTAAGGGATTCACTTTGCTTCATACCAATCACAAGAAAAGAAAAGGAAGTACTTACAAATTATTAAAAACTTAGATGCAAAAATGCTTTTACCTTTAAAATAAAGCAACTAAGAAAAGAGTGCAAAGAATTTTCTATCTTACTTTCCTATCCAACTCCCTTTCCTATTTTCTACCGTCTTGTTATTTGTCCTCCATAACAATCCTGTTTTATGTCAAACCTTTTTTTTAAGTTTTCAATAACTACTAGTAAAAGGGTCAAAAAGCAAAATTTAACAAATTAAAAAAAATAATATATAAGAACTCTTCTTGTCCTTTTGTTTGTCCACTACATATTTACCTTTTTTTGTCCGCTACATTTTAATTTTTATCCTCTTAGAAGTTATTCAGATATTAAAAGAAGAAAAACATTAATATGGAATGTTTAAGGATGACAAATGACAAGACAATAAAAGGTAGGATAAGGAATGGAATAAGAGATTTTAACAGTGACCCTCGATTCATTATATCCCAAGAGCACTGCTGCACAAACTGTTCAGGTTCTTCCAGTAAAAGACTTGCCAATTGGTGCTTTAATTAATGCTAGAAAAAACACTTCTTGTTCACATGGCAGTTTATACGATCCCATAAAAAATGTATTATGTTAAGTTGGCTTTTTTTTCCTCTTTCATGTGGTTTCAGGTTTATGCCGAAGTTTGCGGAATTTTATATATAGTACTGGTGAAGTGGTTTAGTTAAACTTGACTAGCCGCAGATAAGCGCAGAGTCAGATTTTGTTATTATTGTGATGTTAGCTAAGGATATCTAACTATTTTTCAGTTGCCACTTATAGATGACTAAAACTGAAGAAGACATTTTTGTGCAATCTATTATTAACTGCCCTTGGAGTTTAAGATACTGCAGGGCCCCAATCAAGAACCTGCAACCTCTTCCTCAGAAATTAATAAAGATCCCACCATGCAAACCATGCAAATGAAGAAAAGAAAATTGACATTTAGATATTTACAAATTAAACATTGTTCTAATGTCTTAATTTCCTTGTTGATATTGTTTGGAAGGTGGTCCCAAATTGCAGCACGCTTACCCGGGCGTACTGATAATGAGATCAAGAACTTTTGGAATTCAACAATAAAGAAGAGGCTGAAGAACTCATCCTCCTCAAATACAAGCGACTCATCCTCCATTCAAGAACAAAATATGAAGGGAATGTTTGTCGATTTATCATCATCGGCATCATCTTCCATGCACTCTATGGCTCTCACCAACATGGTTGATCCATTGCCCACGCTGGAGCAAAGCCTTAGTACGTCTGGTGGTGTTAGTGCAGGGTCTTACTTTGATCCACAACCATGCATAAAACAGGCTGCTTATGATAATCCCGCATTCTGTGGCAACCTTGAAGGGCAAAGATCAATCTTCTTTCCACCATTAGAGTCTGGAAACGCAGAAAAAAGTGCAATCACTGGTGCCAATTTTGTCGATAGAAACCGTACTAGTTACACAGTGGATAACAGGAGCAACATGACTAACTACATTGGCAGCAACAACTGCATCAAAGTCGAAAATATGGCTGCATTCGGGAGTTATTGGGAAGCTGAAGAATTGAGAGTTGGAGAATGGGATTTGGAGGAATTGATGAAAGATGCTTCCTCCGTCCCTTTACCTGATTTCCAAAAGAATAATTGGTGAACGTCCATAGCTTTTCTTATCTTTTACTTTTCTATACGTTGCTTTCCTAGATGAAAGTGAGACTGTCATTCACCCTATCCTAGAAACGGACCCTTGCATGTAAATGAAGTCCTAAAGTAGATTCTTATATCCTTTAGCTTCAAGAAACGAGAAAATTTTCAGTGGATGCCATCATGCACTCTTGGAAATTTGATAACTAAGCCACTTGTACAACAAAATTGTTTTTCCCCCTTTTCTATTGAAAGGCAATACTTGTAGGACGATGTAATTTTGGACATAAAATGATGTAGCTCTTAAACAATGTCCTTTTTTCAACCTTCCTACCCCTCTTCACACTCATCCTATCCCTCAACTCAACTATAATATACAAGATTCGAATTCTAAACTTGACAATAAAAACAACTATAAGAGCCCTTTTCTAACCACTGGACGGACAGTAGAATTTTCTCAAATAAGGCCTACCTTACCCCAAGAAAAAAAAGGAAGATCTTAAATTATAAGGTCACTAAAAACAATGTTGTATTTGTCAATACTAATGCACAAGCGGACCACAGATAATGATTTCAGTTTTCCATTTATTTGTACGAAGCAACGCCTTATTGATGTATTTGGAATCTCATTATCTACAGCGGTCTTCTTAGAATTGATTGCATGCTATGATTTTGTTTCTTAGACAAAAAGAGCAGATTGAAATGATATCAATTTTTCCAACAGGGTTTGGTCAGTACCGTGATAAGAAATTCAACTTAGGATAATATGCTACTCTAAATGATAATAAAGTCATCAATGTTGTGAACGTCATTTGGACTTTGCAATAATAAAACAAATTAATGGATCGCAATACAGGCTTGAAAGTCGGATTGAACAGCCAAAAAAAAAAAAATTCACCATCTACTTTGGCCTTGTTTGGTTCCTAGAAACAAAGATGAAAAAGAAGGATCTTCTATTTTCGTGCTTTCATAACACATGATATGATAATCGACTTCATGTCACACTTTTGTTAAAGTGTACAAATTTTTACGCCAAACAGTACCAAAATTTGGGGGTGGGAATGTAATTTTAGAATATTTAGGTAATCTCATTCACTAATTTGGTATTTTATCTAGCGCCCTTACACCCATAAGGGAAAAGTCTAAAAATAATAAAAATAAGGAATGGATTTTCATAGAAATCTAAACTAAAGTTTATTTAATGAGTTGTTATGATGTTTTGGTTGCATATGCTATTGGTGTAGTAAAGAGTTACCCTTAGTTTAATTTATGATTTTAATTTTCTTTTCTTCAATCAAGTGAGTGATTGAGTCGAAGATTTGATCAAATTCCTAATCCATAAGGCTACCTTTAACGGATGCTTGAGTTTTCCATATAAGAGTTTGTTTGGATGAATGGATTTGAATTTAAGGATGAATTTCATTTGAAAGAATTTGAAATGAGTTCATTTTAAATTTGCAATAATTCAATTACATTGTTTGCTTAATACATATTAATGATAAGGGCATACTCGATGTATGCGCATGATTTAAGAAAAATCACTTTTTATATGGAAGAAGTTAGTATAAAATTTGAGTTTTCTATATAATAGTTTGTTTGGATGGATGGATTTGAATTCAAGGATGAATTTCATTTGAAAGAATTTGAAATGAGTTCATTTCAAATCTACAATAATTCAATTACTAATGATGAGGACATGCTCGATGTGTGCACACGATTTAAGAAAAATCACTTTTTATATGAAAGCAGTTAGTATAAAATTTTCATAATAAAAAAAATAAACTTTTGATCTTTTAAAATTTTTTAAAATAAAATGTTAATGAACTTGGTGATTACAATGTTTGTAGATGGTTTTCGATTAAAGTGTAGTGGTTATGTTGATTGGTATTATGGGCAACATGTGATCAGATATCAAAGGTATAATTAAATGATTGTGAGGGTAAAACTAAAAATTTAAAAGGTGACAAAAAAAATGTATACCGAACTCAATGCTTTCCCGTTATATTTAATTAGTGGGAATGACACACCCTACATGTGTGGAAATCTAAAAGGAAAATTTTTTAAAAGAGATATTCTTTATTGAGTAGAAGTTAATATGGATAAAGATGTGATTGAGTAGGAGTTCATAGGGGTAATTTTGGAAACAACAAAATAATAATAATTGTTAACACCAACTGTCAGGTGCTCTGTCTTCATTATTGTAAAGATATTTAACTAGTGGGTAAGGCACATACTATATGTATGCATGTTATTGAAGAAAATAATGAATAAATAAGTTTTAAAAAGGCAAAACATACCAAATTAACTAGAGGAACAAAGGGTGAGAAATATTTGTGTAACTTACCGTTATCATATTTTTGAAATATTTTATGAGTGTCATGGGTTAGTGGTAGTTTGGAAGTTATACTAAATATCATTGAAGGAAAAAGGAGAGTGGACAAGAGAAATAAGGGGAAGTATGCTGTAAAAGTGTAAAAGAAAAAGGGTATGCTAGATAATCTATTAAATGAAAGAAATTTTTAATACCAAAGGATGCTCACGCTTTATATAGAGCGAGAGATGTAGATAGCATGACAAGGGGATTTACAATTTATAACCAAGTTGGGATAAGATTGCAAAAAAATGGAAAGTTTAGTGTACTTTTATTAAACTTCCATTTGTTCTCTTTCTTGTTTAAACTTCTTCCGTTCCAGTTGTTGTAAGTCGCGCTTGTCTTCATCATCGGTGACTTCATCGCAGCAAACATCACTTTTTCACACAATATCTCATACATAAATTTGTGGAGTTCTGAAACCAAATTCAACAATAGAAAATCATATGTAATTTTAGCCTCTTTTTGGTGATCTCATCTCTGATGGGTTTACTTGAGACTGAAAATTGTGATAGCGACTGGCTGCTGAAACTTTGACAAAAAACACCACGGTTACCGTCATCCAACCTTCTCCCTATTAGTAAGTTCTCATAACTTAGATGAAAGATGGAAAGATATGAATACGAAGAATTTGAAATGACACTTAAATTGGGTGCATTTGAAATTCGTTACTTATAACTATACAAAGTTGTCGAATTGAAGTATGAATTCCAAATCCATTTCTCTTTTAATTCATCCAAACATGTTAGGGGATTTAGTGAAGGATTTGAAATTCAAATCCATCCGAATCTCCCCATCCAAATGCAAACTTGTGTAGTGTTGCTATGACTTTCTCTATGAACTTTTTGAGCTTAAAAAATTCGCTCTACCTCTAAACTTGACATTCATCTTAGAACCTGTTTGAAGTATGGCGCTTTTGTCAAAAACAATAATTTTAAATCATAGAAGCACTTTTAAAGAGTTTGGTAAGTACAATTCAAACTTTTGTTTGTAAAAAGTACTTTTACAACAAGCTCAAACTTGGAGCTTTTGAAATAAAATCTAATTTCAAAAATAAAAATTAAACTTTAACCATTTAATCATAAAATCTAAAACAGAAGAAAAATAGAGAACTATCAATTGGAGAACGCAAAAACACACATTATCAAATACAAAAACTACTTACAGAAATATGCACTCAAACATTATATTTTTAATTACTTATAAGTACTTTTACCAAAAACTCTATTAAGTACTTTTGGATAAGTCACTATAATCCCAAACGTGCACTTAAACTACTTAACTTGCAAATTATCTAGCCTTATTTTGGTGTTTTCTTCCAAGGGAGCCCACCAAAGAGATCCAATATATATGTCATATGTCAATGACCCAACCTCGATCCAAAAACTGAAACTAATAGATCCAAGATTCTTTCAATATATATTAAACGCTCTTTGTCCCCTCTCTCGAACTAATGTGGGATGAACACTCATATTCATCAATCTAACAATCTATCCTTTCATGAGTAGCTCCTCATATTCAACTTAGATTAATAAGTTCTTCCTCGAGCCGACTATAATATCCAAAGTACCTGCCCCCTCTCCCCCTCTCTTAACACCTAAAATCACCTCTTCTCTAACTCATGAGTCATGAACCCACTCTAATTCAATAACTAAACTAGATCTTGGACCTTTGCCAGTCTTGTAGTTCTGTAGTCTTAACACCAACTACACCCCCATCCAAACTTCTAGTAAACATGGCCATGGTTCCAGGACCTTTGTCATATTTTTTTGATGTAACTTCTAGTTACATCAAAATACTTGTTATTACAAAATTAATTTTAAATAAATATGACAACAAAGGTAGAAAAAATAAGAATTCTATTATATCATCATTTGACAATGAAAAAGAAAAAATTACATATATTCTTGATTTAACAAATGGCTTTTTTTTTTTTTTAGCAAAGGCTATTTTCTTGATCCTTCAAAAAAATAAATTTGTGTCAATTTGTCATAGTGGATAGTCAAACTCAAAAGATCATCAATTGCTAGTTTAATACTTTGATGAATTTAACTTTAACACTTTGATTAGATTGGATTTGGATCTAAATCAATTATTGCTATATTTATGAATGAGTTGGGACAATAGGTTGTGAAGTCTATTGGTGCTAAGTGCTGACTATTAAAATTAAACTTTAAATCAAGCCGAAGAGGTCCAGCCACTCAGGATATAAGTATATTTTTAGACAGTTTGAACGGGACTTGAACCGCTAGTTCCAATTCAAGTTTTTGTAAATCTAAACCTGAACTTTTAGTCACAGTTATAATTCCAGTTCTGATTACTTAAATCTAGTTTTGGTTCTAGTTAAATAAATTGCTGGTCTAGTTCTCGTTAAAACCTCAACCGTGACCATCCCTACCTTGATCCAACACCAGCCAAACTCCTTAGCACCTATGTCCACTACTAACAAGGGAATAATTTATTGAACCAATTCTGAAAGAAACCATTTAACAATGAGTAGCCTAAACTTGCAATGTAGAAACTTTGATATCACTTGCTGGGATACAAACATGGAATAAACCACTATTAAAAATCAAGAACACGATAATTTAATGAAAAACAAGTCACAAAAATGAAAATATAAGGATACAAAAGGTTTAATATAGTTCGGCTCAATTACGAAACCTACATCTATAGATAAAAATCTATTCTTTATTATGAGAAAATAATCCTATACAAAAATATAACTCAAATCTCAACTCTCACCCTTGTATAACCTCTCTTGTCTCTATAAAGCCTTTCTCGCTTCATGTAAAAACCTACATAGCTCCACCTTGCAGTATACCAAACTTAATCTATTTATACGTCATATTACTTGGGCAACACCCAAGTAATAAAAGGAAATAACAGTTAAACTAATCCCTAAACATGTAAGAAAGGGAAATTCACTGGCAACTACTCCAAATATTAGAAACTATTTATCACACAAAATAAAAACTGCCTAAAAGAAAAATAAGTCAAAATTTCAAACAATTTCTGTTGTGAATTAGCGAGAATTTATTGCAGCTTTCTGATTACCATTCATTCAAGTGCAGTGCTCAATTTAAAAAAATATGTTTTGCACAATTAAAAAAAATATGGTTTGCACATTGATGTTTAATTAAAATGGAATTGAGCTCTCTTTTTGAAATCATAAAGGAAAAATACAGTTGTAATCTCCAATATTCAGTACATCTGCGGTTTTAATCCTTAAAAGTTTGGCAAAAATACATTTGGTCCCTAATATTTAGCACCTATGCAATTTTATTCTCTAGAATTTTGACAAGAAAAAATCTCATCTCTAATACATCTTGTTTAAAGTAGATTAATTTAGGACAAAATATGAAGGGAATGTTTGTTGATTTATCTTCATTGGTCTCATCCTCCATTCACTCTGTTTCTCACCAACATGATTGATCCATTGCCCATGCAGGAGCAAAGCCTTTGCATGTCTGGTGGTGCCAGTGGAGATTCTTACTTCAATCCACGACCATGCATAAAACAGGATACAATGACTGGTAACGTATCTGATGAAGATAATCCTGCATTCGGTGGCAATCTTGAAGGGGAAGGAAAAAGTGTAATACTAAGAATTTCAAGGATAGAAACCCTGCCGGTGGCACAGTTGGTAACAGGAGCAATATTATTAATTACTACAGTAACAACAATAGCATCAAAGTCGCAACAATGGCTGGATTTGGGAGTTAATTGGAAGCTGAAGGACGAAAAGTTGTGGAATCGCATTTGCAGGAGTTGATGAAAGATGCCTCTTCCTTGCCTTTCCCTAATTTAACAAAAAAAAAAAAAACAGAGAGAGAGAGAGAGATAATTGGTGAACCTCCATGATTTTTCTTATCTTTTGCTTTTCAATATGTTGCTTTCTTAGTTGAAAGTGAGCTGGCCTTCATTCTATCACAGAAACGTACTCTTGAATGTAAATGAAGTCCTAAAGTAGATTCTTACAATCTTGTTGATGTATTTGGAATCTCATTATCTTCAGCGGTCTTCTTAGAATTGATTACATGCTATGATTTGTTTCTTGGAGAAATAGAGCAGGTTGAAATGATACCATTTTTACTACCAATGGGTTTTAGTCAGTACCGTGATAAGAAAGTCAGCTTGCAACACTATGCTACTGTAAATGAATAATAAATTCATCAATTTTGTAAATGCCATTTGGATGTTCCAATAATAAAACGGATAAATTGATCGCAACGCAGGCTACCAAGTGGGGTTAAATAGCCCATACTCTACACACACACATATCATGGCAGCAGCAGAGCCCTTTTTGGAATTTCCTTCTATCAAGGAATCTTGTGGACGTTTGAATCCCACGTGATAGATTTTGAGTCGAAAAAGTTTGATTAATTCCAACAAATTTTCCTTTTCAATGGGAAGCTTTCTCAAGTGGGATCAGGCATCTAAGTGGGGTTGAATAGCCTTCTCTCTCTCTCCCTCCCTCCCTCCCTCCCTCTGTGTGTGTGTATATAGACACACATCCCTATATACAAAAATACAAGGCTTCAACTCCCACATTGATCCACGTGTCACAATATGTGTGAGAGGCCACGGTGATTTTTCTTTTTTTTTGGCTTCCAATACCCTCATAAAGTGTACTCTTGTCCAAACAGTTTTGAGGAAACAATCCGTCTTCTTAAACTATTTGTTTTACTCAATTTTAGCCCCTCAACTATAAATCATTTAAAATAAACCCTTGAATGTTAAAAAAAAAATGTCAAGTTTGAGGACTTCTATCAAGTTTGGACTCTAATGGTGATGAAATGAGGGGCAAAACTTACCAAATAGAAAGAAGTCAAGTTTTGGCCCTTGAGCTAATGCTATAGCGATGTTATAGGCCCTATACTATTCATAGAGCACTATTAGCCCCTAAACTAATGCCAAAATATTGTTTTGCCCCCTAAACTATCTCCACAGCACTGCTGTGGCCCCTCAAAATAGTTGACTTCTTCTGTTTGATTGGTTTTGCCCCTCATTTTGTCACCACTGATGCCCAAAATTGACAAAACTCCTTAAATTTGACATTTTTTAGGGGGCTTATTTCAAACGATTTATAGTTGAGGGATCAAAACCAAACAAAGTGAAAAGTTTTAAGGGTCCGAGGAATTGTTTCCTCAACAATTTGTAACTATAGAAGGGCGTTTCTATCTTTTTGCCTCAAACTACAAATTTGTCCTTCTAGAAATCACAGGCCCCAAAATAGTAACCAACTGTTAGGGGTTAATTTCGGTTATTTGGCCCCACTCTTCCTCCTCTATTTCTTCACATCTCCACTTTCTTTCTTCATTCTCTCAGACGGAAAAAGGAGTATGTGACCTACTCTTGCAGACACCTGCCCATATTTTCTTCTTCCTTCGATGTCAATTTAGAGCCACTTCTCTTTAATTTTTAGTTACACAATCTAGTTACGAACATGATAGTTGTGCTCTAATAGAGTCAAATTTGGAACTTTTGGTTAGATTAGGTTTATTCCTTACCCAAAGAATCAATGATTTTTCCCTAAAATGATGGCCAGCCATTCGATCTTCTCAATGATACCATGTGTCATCACCCAGCCATGGTATTATTTCACAAAAAATTTATTTTCAAATATGATTTTTCCCTTATTCCACTTATGATGTCAAATAGGTTTCCCCGCAATTTAGGCTTTTGTTTTTTTGGGAAAATAGGAAATCAAAATTGGAAGAGAGACACCTATCGGTCCATAAGCTTATTCCTTATATCTCACAATTTGAGACTTTAGGAAATAGCACTGACAGCAAACACCACGATTTTTCCATCTTCTTCCTGGAGGCTTCCTTGGTAAGAGTAATTACTCAATTTTTTTAAGTGTAATTTTTTACCTATCAATAGTAGACAAATTGAGATTGCTATACATGTGCTCCGATTGATAATTTCATTTTGTATTTTACTTTGGTTGACAATCTATTTTAGGATTAGAAAATTAGTGGAGAAAAATAAATGGTGGAAAAGGTCACTAAACTTTTTAAAATTGCACCGGTTGCTCACTAATCCAGTCGAGTCACTCCGACGAGTTTATCACCTAATCCAGTCGGAGACACAATAAAATAATCAAAGGGATTGATCAAATAGGGGCAAAAAAAGTCTATATGTGTCGGAATAAGTGCAGTAGCAAATCAAACACCTTTCGAGTTACTTTACTTTACAGAACGAAGCATGAACCCTTTAGATCAAAACCCTCACTTCAAATATCTCTTGCGAGTGATGATGAAAGTGAAAATCTAATATCATTAGAGCACGGCGACGATATTCAACAGTCAAGAATTACTGATTGGGACGTATGCAATGGATTGGATGAAACGACCGAGAGGGGAATATGTTGATCCATATACACTCTATAGTAAGAAGTTTATCAAAAATCCAATTTTTGTTTGATAATGTGCGTTTTGTTGTATGATTTTATAGTATGTGTTGTTGCCTGACCGAGATGATAAAGAATTGTTTAGTGAAAGTGATTGTAGGATTTTAAATGAGTGGAAATAGATGAAGGTGAAAGAGACGGGATAAAAGTGGACCTTTTTTGTCATACTAGTAGGTAGCAAGGGGTCTTACACTACTACTCATGTTTGGTGATTAAAGATCGAATTAGGTCCCCACATGTTGATTAGTTGTATTAAATTTGATTATTTACCGTAAAGAAAGCAACCTGAAGCTTAGATTGTGTGCACAATGTGACAGCCCCACCTCCCCCTAAGGCGAACCAAAGGGTTTGACGGCCGCCTGCCTAACTCTCATCAGGACTCACTCACATAATGACCACTAGTATACTTAACTGAAACATCATTATCAAACCAAACCACACAGTAACACACAAATGCATTGTTCCAACATTACAAACCCAAAATTACATAAGGTACTTAATCATACGTTCAAATTCTCATAATACATAATCCCTCAAATCCATAATTCAAACTTTCAAACCAGATACAAAAGTGAACTCTAACTCTAGCGGTCAGCACCTTCACTTGGGTTTTTAGTCCCTGCTACAGAAAACAAATTGGAAAGAATGAGCTAAAGAGCCCAGTGAATTCCAAAAGGCATGCAAAGCACATAGCACATATGAGATTTCACTTCAAAATGCATATCTAAAAGTAAACAAATAAGGAAAGCGAGTAACAGCACATAAGTAGGATACGGGGGCTCTCAGGAGCCAAAATCCATGAAACTCGACCACGTTCCACGTAGTTGACACTCCGTCAACTTTCATATAGTCCATGCAGACCTCCACTTCTCCTTACTCCACCAAACCCCCTTCGGGCCCGACTCCACACATAATTGTGCACATAATTGATCACATAGTTTGTGTTTTACTCTCCATAATGGACAAGCCCTTACATCAAGTCTAGAGCACACATCACATCACATAATAACCCTATGGCTTGTCCCTTTCTCCTCGACCTAGGCCTAGCCTACAGCTCGAGTCGAATGACTTGCAGATAGATCTTGGGAATTCCCAAAATTTTCATACACACATAATTCACATCAAATACTCTTAAATCACATCAAAACATTCTTACAAATTTTCCACTCAAATATGAGTAAATGAGATAAAGTACACAGTACTCCATTTGATGGATCACAACTAAATTTTTCACATCAAATCACCTAGCTAAACATATTTCAAATCAAATTCACATAAGCACATAGCAAGCATGGAAACTCACCAAAGTATCAAGTTTTGGATTCCAAATTTTACTTGGTTTCAAAGCCTTCCACACTCCCTAAAACGAATAAGGAAAAATTGATAAGTTTCGCTCTTCCATTTGACAATCAAATCAAAGTACACTTATTCCTTGATTTAATCAAGGTTTCTCTCAAAATTTCCTCGAGTAAAAGTATTCTTTTCAAATGATGGAATATCACAAAAGACCCTTTTCAAAAATCGCTACAACACTTAAAATATAATGCTCCATCGATATACTCCCAAAGCTCAACTTCCAAACTCTTTTGAGCACAGGAATTAAGTGAGGCTTTTCACCTCGAAAATGACCGTTCAAATCTAAACTCAACGCTAAATGTTCAATCACTGTTCTAACACATGTTTAAAACAATTTTCACTAAGCCTCGATGCACAAAATTCACAAAAATTAGCTAAAACATTTCAAACTCTCAAATCTGTCCAAAATGGCACTTTTACTCAAAATTTAGTGAAACTCTAGTTTTCACCATTAAAGTTCAAGATTTTGACTCTATTAAAACACATACTCATAAACTAACATAATATACATTTATTTAGGCAAAATTTATCCATGAAACATCACAAAATTTTGAAATCAAGTATCACAATTTCCAGTCATAGGTTCGGCCAGCTTTCAGTCTTTTCCTTTAAAAATTTTCAACATCAACCCTACATTCTAACCACATAATAATCTCATCTCATAAATAATGAACACAACCACATTCAGGTCCTCAAGTCTGCTACCTAAAAGCCACCTCAAGTCCGCTACCTAAGTTAGGAATTCGAGAGCCCAACTCCAATATTCCAAATATAAACATTTCTAGCACGATAAACCGTAGATCAACTACATTTTACACCAATCAAGTTAGATCTAAGAGGTTTGAGTCTTATACCTTTAGATCTATCTAGATCTAACAAGATCAAGCAAGATCTTGTGAGTTCTCCTCAAGAATGTTTTTCCCAAGCTTAGCAACTCCAAGAATCTTCAACCTTAGCCCAAGATCCGCTTGTTTTGATGATGGATTCCGTCTCCAAGCTCAAAATCAAGAAGTAGCCAACCAAAGAGAAGCTTTCTTCCTCTTTATTTTCTCTCTCTAAACTTCGGACCACCCTCTCTCTCGGCAGCCAAGGAAGGAAGAAGAAACAAGTGCCAAGCCTTCAATGGAGTTTTCAAGTTTGAGGAAGAAGATGAAGTTGGAAGAAAATCTCACAAACTCTCTCTCTTTTCTCTCTCTATGCTTTGGCTTCCTCTCTCTCTTGGCTCTAGTGTGGCTGAAAAAAAATGAGGCAATAAAGGCAAGAAGAATGGCTTTAAGGGAACAAAATGGTGCCATTTCCTCAATTCAAGGAAAAGTGGTCAAACGACCACTTTTTGTCGCGTCGCGCATGACATCCTATCTTTTACTATTTTATCTCATTCCGACACTGTCCAACCATAAATACATCACTGTAATATCTCTACATATGCTCAGTTTCATCTTAAAGACACTATTCACACCTCCGAACAAAAATTAACGCTTAATCTGGCCGAAACCACACACCGGCAAATAATTCTTGAAAAATTCTCTAAATTAGAAAATAATCACTCAATGCAGGAACAATATAGGATTTTTTTTATTGAAGTCAAAGGTATTTTGATGTGCTTGTTGACTAATTGTTATTGTTTTATATTGGTGTTTTACATGTCTACAAAAAAATGTTTTAAACTAATAATTGGGTTCTTATTGCAGTTGATGAACCTTCTCTATTTTCAATTAAAATGCATCATGGTGGTAGAATTGAAGGGGCTAAATACAAAAGCCATGTGAATGGTGAGATTGATTATTTTGATGATTGTGATGAGGAAATAATGTCAATCCATGAAATCAGCAAAATGGTGGAGTGTGGGCACATGGACGGGATTATTTTGTACTATTACATTGATCCTGTTGGTGATATAAACCATGGCCTATAGGAGCTACAAACTGATCAACATATTAGAGAATTTTGTGACTAGATTGGAAAGTTTAGGTTGATGGAAGTATATTGTCACCATGTCCAAGGAGAGGAAATGCTTAATATTGTCCCTACTATCTTGCATCATGACCTAGTTGGGAGAAAGTCCTCAATAGTAATAGAGGAACTAGAAGCTGATGAGGTTAACATGGCTAGAAAAGAACCAGCAAGGAAGGGTGGCAACAAAAAGGCAAATGGTAGAAAATCTGATATAAAGAGTGGTGCTGGTTCTGTGATTTCTGCGTTAGAAAGGAGAGTGCAGCATGAAGAACTAGGCTAAGCAAATATGGATAAACTGCATTGCCCAACAATTGAAGATGTCACTATAGATACATCTAAAGTGCACTCTACAAGAGGTACAGTAGCACATGAAATTGATGGTGATTCAACATCTGATGAAAGGGAATTTGTTGAGTATAATGAATAGTACTATAGAGATGATAACATATACATGCAACAACCCAAGACACAAGAAGGAGATGCTCCTATTGATGGCCATGGTGGTCAGTAGTCTCCAATTCATAGAAATATGGAGAGTGAGATTGTGCATGGAGAAAGGACAAGTCAGCAGCCAACAAGTCCGCAGCCAACAAGTCAGCCCCTACCAACATCCATGAATGACAATGCACAAGTGAGGAGGAGTGCAAGGCTAGGAAACTTACAAAGAAGTGGTGGTACGACTTCTCATAGAAGAGAGCAAGTTGACACATCAACACAAGATGATCAAAATCCACTCTTGGAGGATGATGCATATGCATAGCTTAATAGCAATCCAAACTCATTAGATGAGGAGACTATTGGCAACACAGCAAGGTACAAAGACTTCAACATTGACTAGCTTATGATAAATCCACAATTTGAAATTGGAGTCAAGTTTCGAACCAAGTCTCTATTCAGAAATGCAATTAGAAAGTATTCAATTCTCACTGGGAGGCCAGTGTACATGTATACCAATTACTCTAAGAGATTGAAGGCAAATTGTGAAGCACCTTGTAAATGAAAATATTCCTACCATGAATGAAAAAGATTTTGTTGTGAAGACTTTAAATGATATGCATACAAATTGCCGGCATGCTTGGAAGAACAAGAACATGACTATATCCTGGGTAGCCGAGAGATACAAGGATACAATTAGGACCAACATGGACATGCCTATTCAGCAAATTAGACAAAACATAGGTGAGCAGTACAAATGTGAGATTAGTAGGAGCATGGCATACAAGGCCCGAACTATGGCAAGGAAAAATATCAAAGGACATGCTCATGAACAATATGCTACTGTGTGGAGATATGCTACAGAACTTGAAAGAACACATCCGAATACAGCTATTGATATTCAGTTCAGTCCAAGAACCAATCTTGACATCAAACCAATCTTCAAGAGATTCTACTGCTGCCTAGGGCCTTTGAAAAAGGTTTTTAATGATGGATGTAGACCAATAATAGCATTGGATGGATGTTATATGAAGGGTGAATATCCTGGTCAGCTTCTAACTTCTATTGGGATAGATCCCAATAAGAGGTGGTGGCCTATTGCTTGGGCCGTAGTTGAAAAGGAGGCAAGAGAGCAATGGTTATGTTTATTGAGTTTATTGGTTGAAGATTTAGGAATTGCCTATACTAGCAGTCATTATACATTTATTTCAACCAGCAAAAGGTCAATTATTCGTATAATTGGTACTTTGTTTATTTTAAAGTTTATTTTATATGCTAGTCAAGTAATTTAGAATCACTTCACACTTAATCTAGGGACTTGGCGATGCACTATTGGAGCTTCTTTCATATTACCAACATAGATTTTGTGTACAACATTTGTATAGGAATTTCAAGAAAAAGGATCTTGGGAGTGCATTAAAGGGCATGTTTTGGAGCATTGCTGCAGCAACTATAGTAGAGCTGTGTGAAGTCAAACTTGACGACTTGAGATAGTTTGATACACTTGCATATGAGTGGGTGAAGAAGCCCCCACCACCTCACTATTGGTCTAAGGCATTCTTTCCTAAACATGTTAAATCAGATATGCTTGTCAACAATTTGTGTGAAACTTTTAATGCAAAAATACTGGAGACAAAGGACCTACCGATCATTAGTCTGATGGAGTGGATTAGGGAGTACTTGATGGGTAGGATAGGGGAAAGAGCAACCTGGATGAGGAAGTGTACCAAGCCTATTGGTCCAACAATAATGGAACCGCTTGAAGATAGGGTCAAACACTCTAGAAAATGGAAATCAATTGCCAATAGTGATGGAGGCTATCAAGATAGAGGTCCCAAGGGGGACAATATGCTGTCTACCTAACAATGAAAACATGCACGTGTAGATTATGGCAAATCGGTGGGCTACCTTGTTGCCGTGCAATTGTAGTAATTCACAGAAATAATGAGGACCCTAGCAACTATAGTGATACATGTTACAAGAGAGATTTATTTCTAAAAATATATGAGAATGTACTTTACCCAGTTAGTGGGAAGGCATTGTGGCCCCAATCCAGCAATCTAGAATTGGTCCCCCCCTATTCCATGCGTTCAACCAGGTAGGCCAAAAAAAGCCAGAATCAAATATGTGACTGAGACTAAAGGTAGTGGTAGAGCTGCCAAGAGCACTGTTGAGAATTTAAAAAAAAACATGTAAGAGGCAAATTAGGAAGACTTCAACACCAGTTATAACCTAAACTTTTTGTGTCATGATAGTCCTCTATATGTTTGTGCTGCTTCATAACATTCCATTTTTTGTAGGTAAGACAAAGTAGGCCTACTACTGCAAATTTAACTACAAGTGGATAAGGTTGGCAAATTTCATCTACTGCCAAAACGAGCCAGAAAAGAGTCCAAAGGAAAAGGAAGTTGACTGATGTAGAAAAGGGCTATTAATGCCAACTATGCACATTTGGGGAAAGATCCACCTGGAATTTCAAGAGCCAGAAGAGGTTTAGCATGAAGATTATTTGGTTGCTTACTTCAGTTAACCTTTTGATGTAATTAGTGTTTTGATAGCATTGGATTTTTGGATCATTTGATGCTTTGCTAAAAATGGGAATGTTTCCTTTTGCTCAGTAATTTTTTGTTGATACCAATAATGGGAATGGACCTGTTGAAATAGATTGATAGCTTTTTGATCTAGATGCAGTGATTGTGATAATGTAACTTAAGTTCTCTAATCATAGCTGTAGAGGATGATCTTGCTCTATATTGTGCCTATTTGTCATAATTCCATTTACTTACAACGAGGACATATCAGGTTCATACCATTGCACATAGCAACCAGAAAACAAAATGCATCCAATGATATAAACTTCACTAAAATTCATTAAGGATTGTGTGCACTGGTTTTCATAACTAATAGTTGCTTTCCAAAAAAGACTTTAATTCTACTAAATTCTATCAAAACACTATTACATTACACTCCTGCAAATTTTTGCAGCTACAAAAGGCCGCTACATTAAACAAAATATTTCTTGCTACAAAGGGCCATTACACTCCAAAAGTTTGTACCTTCCGACCAAGGCCACTACACTCTGAGAGCCCTTTATTCCACAAATACAAAGTCAAGATAACCATCACAATAGCAAAAGTTGACACTTTTTTCTTTGTCTGCCTTTTGCCTAGTTGGTGCTGCAACTTCTTTACTTTAATTTCCAGTTTTGTCGCTTTGTTTTGCCATCATCTAACCTCTTCTAGCAGAGATTCACTCTCAACTTCCAATCGATTCTTACTCCATAGGAGGTCTGGTATTAATTGTTTAGATCTCTCACACATCTCTTCATCATACTACTCCTAATGTCTACAGCCTTCAACCTACAATTACAGTTATTTTTACATTTTTCCATTAGGGATTTTTTAGTAAAATCATATAAATTCAGCAAAGGCACCTGTAGACTTTCCAGTACTTACTTGACCTTGAGCACATTCAACATATCTTCGTGCCGGATTTTTCTCGGTCCATGACATCTTCAACACGGTTCTTGTGCCACAATTGCAAAATGGAATCGGTTTAAAGCTTCGTCGCATGGCTCTTTGGAGAACATGGGCAGCAGATCTAGATTTAAAGTGGGGAATACACTTTAGGGTGCCTTCAAATAAAGAAAGGGTTTCACTTTATGACACGATTTGTGAGAAAACTCTGTGGGCCAAAAAATATCTGGAATTTTTGCCCCTATTTAATCAGTCCTTTCAAATATTTTAGGAGGTGTTTGGTAAATGGGTTTCAACCCCCACTATGGGTTTCAAATTCAATTATACCCATATAAAATGTTTGGCTGGGGTCAATGAGAATAAATTAATGGGAATGATAGGCCTCTTCTATGGGTTTTTTGATTAACCACCTGTTACTAGGGAATTATCTTAGTTGCCCGTCTTATTCTTCTTAAATCATCTTAATTACTCTTTTATTCTCATTAAATGCAAAAATAAGAAAATAAAATGCTACTGTTTCAACAAATGAAAAGAAAAAAAGAAACAATGAAAAAGAAAAATAATAAATTATAAAATCCATTCCACATTAACAAACACACTGTGGGTTTTCATTAAAACCCATATCATTGACCACTCTATGATATCGATAGTGATAGTGATAGTAGAATTTGAACCAAACGGCTCCTTATTCTGTCTCCAACTGGATTAGGTAATAAATTCACTGAAATGACTCATATGACACGTTTTAAAGAGTTAAGTGATCTTTTTGGCCAAAAAAAGAAGTTAGTAAGCAACTAGTGCAATTTTAAAAAGTTAGTGACCTTCTCCGCCATTTACTCATGAAGAAAAGAGGTTTACCTGGCATTCACAAAATTATTGGAGAAATTGCTTCAATTGGAGGTTAGTTTCTTCTGTTCCTTGAATATATAAGCAAATTTTGATGACTAAGTTTTGTTATGGTTCATTCTGATATTCTGATAGAATATTAGTGTCAGATGTGATTATGTCTTGATGAGAAAAATTTCAAATTTTCATGTCCTTGTTACCTATACTTTTTCAATGGCTACTTGATTCTATTGTCTACTTTGTGTGTTTCCTTTTGAAACAAATGTTTGTGTATTTTGCCAACTGATTCTGGTGTTCAGTTATTCTTGTAATTTCAGTGTAAATGTTTTTGCTATTAAATATTATGCGATATTTATTAGCTGATTCTATGGTCTATATGACTGTTTTTGACCTATTAATTCTTAGTATCCATTCATTCTAATTATATATGATAGCTTTAAATATTTAGCTTGTGGTTTTGTATTCATTGGTTAGTTGCTTCTTTTTATTAGATTAGACTTCATGTGTATAGCTTAAGTTTTTATCTTTTTGGTTATCTATTATTAGTCAGAATCATTAGCTGTCACTTCAATTAGTATGAAAAGAAAAAGAAATACAAGTAAGAACTTTAGTTTAGTAGATGAGTTGTTTGATGAAGATTACAATGATCAAACTTTATTAAAGGCCAAATCAGATAGGTCTCATACATTCTTACAATGTAAAGAGCTATCAGCGGATGTGGTGTTTTCTAAAGCACAATCTATTAATCCAACAAATATCCACTCTAAGAGTGGATGTGTAGAAATTGAAGTCTCATGAAGTAATACTTATCTAACTGGACTGACGGTTCTCTATGAGAGAGCAAATTGGTAGCATGATTATGGAGAATCATGAAACCTACATTAGTGCAATTGAGCCTGGTACTGTGCATTCATTCTCCATCAATGATATACCTATTCCTAGACCACATGCTTCTAATTTGAGGGCCTTTCCCCAATTGAGCCATACTGAGCTTAGATCAACCTCCAACAAAAACGCTTGTTGTCAATAGATTTTAGGCAACCCAATGGCCTTTGAACCTCATGACATTAGAAGAACACGCATTGTTTTTGGTTCTCACTCATCTACATTGCCAATATCATTTTATGGTGTTGTTTTGGATCCTCCTTTAGTTGATACTCACCAAAAACACTTGGAGACAACGTATTATAGCAAACATTAAGTTAATCCAATGAACATCCACTCTAAGAATGCATGTCTAGAAACTGAAGTTGAAGTAATAGTTATCTAGGTAGACTTACTATCCACTCTATCAGAGAGCAAATTGGTGGCATTATTATGAAGAATCATGAAACCTATATTGGAGCAATTGAGACTGATCCTCAACATTCATTCTCCATCAATGTTACATCTATCCCTCGACCACATGACTCTGATTTGAGGACCTTCATGGCTCTGATTTGAGGACCTTTCGCCAATCAAACCATGGTGAGCTTACATGACCCTCTAACAGAAGAGCACGTTGTGAATAGATTTTCAATCCAAACAGCAACCCAATGGCCTTTGGACCTTATGATATCAGTGGAACACCTCATCTGCACTATTAATACCATTTTTTGGTATTGCTTTGAATCCTCCTTTACATGATGCTCAGCCAAAACAATTGGAGACAACAAATTGTAGAAGACAAGCATATATAAGGTGGAAATTTAAGAGATTGTCTAGACATCTTAGATCTAAAATGAAGCATATTCCAGTGAATAGATTGAAATAGATTTATAGTTGTATTACTTCTGTTGAACCTGCACTTCAATCTTATCCATAATGATTAATACAAGTAGGTAACGCATAGTGCATGTAAAACACATGTATTTCCACTTACTTTTATAAGTCTCTTAGTAGAAAAAATTTGTTAGAAAATTCCTCATGATTCTATTACTGACATATGATATCCTTGTAATTTTCTTTTATTTTCAACTTAACATTATGAAAATGCTTTGTGATTTGTAAAAGTTTGTAAATTGCTACTATAATTTTTTTTATTATTTCTATTATATCTATTTGCAATTAAAAGATACATAAATATTTCTTTTTCATTGACTTTTTATCGCATCTTAATTAGCTCTCCGAGTTTTTTAGTATACTTATTTCCCTGATTATATTATCTTATGGCTATTTTCTAAATGCTTCGAGACCATCTTTTCCAATCCCACAAAACTATTGATACTATGGATGCCAAATAGATGATGTGAGTCATCCTACTCAAGAATCTTGCACTCAAATGTCTGAATAGCCTTGCACCAACAAGCATTCAGGTTTATAGTCAACTCTCCCTAATTTTTAATGTAGGTCAATTTGTCATAAACCATCAATACTAATCATTGAATGTAAATTATATTATAGGTAGAATGTATGTTACTGAAAGATTTACTAAATTTCATCCCTGGTTGCTTGGTAGATTACTACCACAACTGTAATGCATTGCAGGTAAAAGGAATTCTATTTTGAGAGGGCAAATTTCTATTGTTCCAACGGTGAAGTTGTCCATGCTCAAAATAAACCTCCCGATGTTCTAAAAGAGCTTTTAACTTCAACCCTAGAAAAAAGCAAAAACTCTTAAAGCTATGGTTAGAACCTACAGCAACCATTTTGGCTTCACTTCCTTTGCTATTAAGTATGATAAAAGACTATGTAGAAGAAATAAGGGAGTCTATACATTTAAAGTTTGACGGTTAAGTTTATCACTTTTTGAATGACTTGAATCCAGTTAATGGTCATTGTGAGAATCTACAATTATATTTCCATGATCCCGAAGTTGAGTTAGCCAATCGATGAGCATCTTGCCCTAGGTTGTTAGAACCTTTGGTTAGGAAACTCATGTGCAATCTCGATAATTATCACATTGGCTTGAAACCCTTCCTGGTCTTGACCAAAACTCAAACTCACAAGTTCATAGGTAGTGACTTTGTGGGTTGAAAGCCAAAAGAACGGTGAAACTGGAAAGTGAGATATTATTGTGTATACTCATAGTAGTAGCTCAAAGAATATTTAGTACTATTATTGATGTTATGATCCACTTCAATACCCACTGATGTTTCATTTTGGTGATCTTGGATGGCACCAAGGTATTCCCAAAAAGGGAATAAGAGCACAAAATAAGAAACAAATAAAAATGTGGCCAAATCTATTTGCAAAATGAATGTGTCTAATGTAGACGAACTTCTTGATAATGAAGAAGTTGGTAAGTAATGTGACAACCCCACCTCCCCCTAAGGCGAACCAAAGGGTTTAGCGGACCGCCTGCCCAACTCTCACCTGGACTCACTCACTCAATTAACTTAATTAACAATTCCACCCATCTCAATATAACTAACTTCACATTTCAAACCAACTACTTGAAAGAACTAAAATTCAACTTACATTTCCAAAATAAATTTCAAGTACTAAAATACATACAAAAGCTGAATTTACAAATCCCAATAATTTCATCCGAATTTCATTAGTACTAACTCCAAATCCTATAAACCATCAAGTGCTCAAATCAAAACAACCTTATACAAAAGAGCGGAAATCCTATGAAAGAAACTAAGATCCACGATTAGTGAACTCCGTTTCAAAACCTGTTAAGCAAAAAAAATCTTATGGGGTGAGCGAACGCTCAGTGAGCCCAAGAAAACATGCAAGCATGCAAGATCAAGAAATATACACTTTTATTAAACAAGATAAGTAACCAAAACTTTGAGGCAAGAATGAAAATAAGTAATTTAATTACACATTAAATAAAGGATACAGGGGCTCTCAGGAGCCAAGTTCCATGAAACTTGATCGCATTCCAAGTAGTTGACACTCCGTCAACTTTCAAAATTACCATGTAGAACTCCACTTGTTAACCATCTCCGTCCACCGTTTCACCCCCTAACCGGGCCCGCTCGTCAAAATAGGAAATTTGGTAATACTCGAGTATACCCAGGTAAGTAGTCGGTGAGCGCACTCCAACCGACAAAAATATGTAAAGACTCATGGCTTATCAATCTCTCGGCCAAGCCCTTGCCGGCCCGAGGTGAAAGATTTACCAACGAGTTTTGGGAGTCCCCAACAAGTTTAAATAGCAAGTAAGATGATGAGACAACGCTCAATCATCAATCAAGTACAAGTACGGGTCAGGCAAGTCATTTCAAGTACAACAAATACAAGCAAGCATGTCAGGTCAATTAAGAGAGGTCGAACGAGATAAAGTACACGTCCACCTCAACAAGTTTAATAACATGCTCAAATCAAGTGTGTAACAGGTTCAAGCAATTCAACAAATCATGCACTTGACACTCACCAATAACCGAGAGTAAGTGAGAGAAATTCAAGAGATCAAACAAGTTTCTCGGTGTCCACGTGGCCACTTGAGAGATGAAAAAAAATCAAAATTACCTAAGTATGCATTCAAGGGCAAATTTTCAAACAAATAAGCTTTTCGATTCCAAATTAAGAGGAATCTTATGTAATTGGAAAAATCCATTTTCCAAGTTTGAAATGGCGTACAAATACTCAAAAGGTTACACCTGAAAACCAGGAAATGTTTCCAAGGCATTTCTCAACTTTCGTCACTCCCTTAGAAGAATTTTCATTTTGTGCGACATTCTTTGAAAAATCATAACTTGAGTTCTATAAGTCCAAAAATTATGAATCTTATACCGTTAGAAAATAGACTCAATGAACTAAAACTATAGAGAAGAAACTTTAGTGAGATTCTAAACAGAAATAGCCCAGATTTTCGTACAAAAATACTGCCTCAGTGAAAACAGGACAAATCAGGCTGGTTTTTCAGCATATTTTGGAAATTCGGCAGAAATTGTAGAAAATGAATGAACCCCTGAAATTTATATATTTCATAGCTCTATGATTCTAGTTTCAAACTCCACTGACGGCACTCAATTCTGACTCTCGAGTAAGAAAATATAGTTGTCCAAACAGGGCAGGTTCAACACTCTGATTTTTCTGAAATTCCAGTTTTGCAGGGCAAGTTTTAATGCATCATTTGGATGACAAATTCTTCCTCAAAAATTACCAAATTTTTCAGGCATAAACCTCAGTATGTAAAATACACTTATACCAAAATTTAGCTAAAAAATCACACGGGAAGGCAGTGATCAAAGCAACCAAAGACAGGGCAGCAAAGTTCGACAAACTGGAAACTGTTATTCCAGATTTTGGCCTCTTCTTTTCATGCGATTTTACCACACCAAAAGGAATGATTTTTGCAACAAAATTTACACACATATAGCCCAACATTTTAGCTCTCAAAACAGCCAAGAAACTCACAAAAATACGCAGCTAAAACAGGGCTAAGAAATTCGAAAAGAAACCGGCAGCATGCATCTTCTTCCTCCCTCGATTTTCCTTCCTCCTTTCTTCCTAGCTTTCCAACTCTATGAACTCAACACAAATTCATTCCATCACACATACACACACATAGCACCTCATCAACAAGAAGGTGGGAGTTCATAGAGCCCACCATCATCCAAGATCAACAAAATTACATTAATAAACTTATCAAAACTTAGAACTACATAAAAAGGAATCAAGAGAGCAAGGTTGATGGAGCAAATTTACCTCTTCTTCTCAAATGAAAATCCTAGTTGAATATGACCCTAAGATCACCAAGAACCCTTCTTTTCTCCTCCCAAGATCGGCTCTCACACAAGGCCAAATGGTCTTCAAGGTGCAAGTGAAGAGGGTGGAAGATTTATTCAAGCTTCTTGGCGGATTTAATGGAGGATGGAATAGATTTTGGAAGTGAAATCAGAGGGGAAGATGGGGGAAGGGGTTCGGCTGAAACAAGATGAGGAAGAGAGAGATTTTTGTGTTTTGGTAAAGTGAAAATGTGAAAGGAAGAAATGACATAAAGCCTTGTTTTATGGTGCCCCAAAAGTCAACTTTAATTTGTAGACAAAATGCTCCAATTGGAGTTTAATCCCAAGCACTCACTTCTAATCCCTTAATTAGCTTTTCTTAATCTACTAATAATCATTCTTATCCTCAAAGATTATGTCACTCTCAGTCCAAATGTTTGTCTCGAAAAAAGTGTCTTTTCTCGTTTTTCACAATTGAGCGGTAGAAAAATTAAATGGATAGTTAAACAAGGTTTTTAAAATAAAATGAGGTAATGTATGGTGTTATTGTAATTAAAATGATTTAAAACAATTATTTAGAAAAATAATTAATTAATTAAATAATTATGTCAGATAAAAACAAATTTTCAGGTCCTCACAAGTAAAGAATTAACTTATTCATTAACACTTTTCATCATAAAATTTTAGATACATAATAGTTATTAAATAATTTGTTTTACCTATTTGACATAGTAATGAGTATTCTTCAAAAGGATCTGGATTTTGTTTCCCTTTGAGAGTATTGTGCTTATAAACTTTAAATAAGGGATAATGCTGAATCATTCTTGCTTCACTTTACTCGGCTACTTCAATAATATGTGGTAGATCAATACATTAAATTAGGAAGTCAAAGACTAAGACTTCTTTAGGAATCAACAAGAGAAAATTTGATAGGAATTCTTGCAAGGAATCATATATGCTATGGCTAAAAGTGAGACACAAGCATCAAAATTCGGCTAGCAAATCATATTACCACCATCCTTCATTGGAGGACCAAGGAATATGAGACACAAATATATGGATGCAATGATCTTGGTCCAAAAATTTGGGGAGGCAGATATTTTTCTAACTATGACATGCAATCCTAATTGGCCAAACATCAAAGAGCATCTAATTGATGGAAAAGAAGCACAAAATACAGCATATTTGCTCGCTAGATTATTTCATTTGAAATTAGAACTACATAACTATGAAGTACTTAAAAAGTGTGTTTTTGGTTAGATAGTTGTTTATACTTTTGTAATTGAATATAAAAACAACGGATGCCATATGCCCATTTTTGTTAATATTTAAGGTCTAAATACAAATTGTATAGTCCCGAAAGATATAATAAAATTATTTGTGCAGAAATTCTAGATAAAAGAACTCATCCTCATCTATATGAGATGGTAGTTAAACACATGCTTCACACCTCTTATGGTCTTCCTAATCCCTCGGATGTTTGTGCAATAAGGAATGGTGTCTATTGAAACAACCATTTAAGGGTTCATTTGGTTTATAGGATGAGACAGGATTGGATGACTTATCATGTCTCATCCAATGTTTGGTTGCATTTTTATAATTGGATTAGATATCCATGTTAACCAAATTAATCCTCTCTAGAGGGGATAAAGTCATCCCATGGGGGGTCTTGGTATTATTTATCCCGAGATAATTGTGAGAGGGGATAATGATTTATCATATTCTTTTACCCTTATCAAGAAAGACAAAACTTACATCTATATTAATAAACCCAACACTAGATAACAAGGATGAGTAATCCCACGATGATTAATCCCGGGATTAATTATCCAAGGATGAGTCATTCCATCTCATCCAATCGTGAACCAAGCGAACCCTAAAAGATTTTTTCAAGAGACCATTCAAAAAATATGCTTATCCTCAATATAGAAGGGAAATAATGGAGTGCAAGTAATAGTTAGAATTGTTCGGACAACCCATATTTATTGGCCAAATTTGACTGCCATATGAATGTTGAAATATGTTCAGCAACCAAAACAGTTACACACACACACACATATATAAGAACTAGCTTTTACCTTGCAGCCTCCACATCTAATTACATTTGCGGATGAAATCAAACAGGTATGTCTTAGTGAGATGCTTTCCACTGAAGCTATATGGAGAATTTTCAGGTTTTGCACAAGTAAAATAAAACCTTCATTTATCCATTTATAACTACATCTAGAAAGCTATCAACCAATAATTTTCAAGAAGCAAGCTAATCTTGAAAATGTTGCACAAAACCCTCATTTTAAGAAAATAATGTTGACAAAATTTTTCTATATGAATACGACAGACGAGGATGCCCAGATTTTGAACTATACATACTTAGAATTTCCAAACCAAACCAAAGATATTGGAAACTCAGAGAAAGAAGAGATTTTGTTAGAGGATAGTGGCTACACATCCACTAGAAAGTGAGAGATACTATATTAGGTTTCTTCTATCGAAAGTTCAATGTCCCACATCATTTGAGGACTTGAGAACTTATAATGGAGTTACAGTTGTAACGGCCTCGAAATTTTGAAAAAAAAAATATTTTTAATTAATTTTAATTTCAAAAATTTGAAAATTTATTTATTCATATAATTAAATCTTTAATTATCTTGTGATATTTGATTTTATCCTCGTTTATAATGCCTCATTTGATTTTAACTCTATTTACCTGTAAATTACGTTTCGTAGCATTTATTAGTGGAAAAATGTCAATGGCACATTTTTCGAGGTAAATTCGGATTGTGAGTAAATTAGTGGAGATAAGTAGGGATGATCACGGATAAGTTGGAAGTGTGATTAAATGACTGGATTTGGGACATTGAAGGTGATTAATTAGGGTTTTGAAATTTTTAATTAGGGTTTGGATTAACCTCGCTAAGCTTAGAATTTCAACTAATTATTTCTGCCAACCGATTTTTCCTAGCTCCTACTGAAAATTTTCCTATTCTCCTTCCCCTCCTAGAAAATTAGCCTTAATTTCAAGCACAATTAAGCCCTTTAATTTCCCTCCAAATAGATAAGAATGGCTTAATAAAAGTCAAACCTCATTAAGGCAAGACAAGACTTGTGTCTTGTCTTCCTTTCTTCCCTATTTTAAAAAAAAATAAAGCTCAAAACCGGTTCATTTCTCTCCCATTTCACCCGACCTTCTCTTCTCTTCTTCTCTTCATTTTCCATCGTTTTTCCTCCTCCATTTCTTGCCAAAATCACCAACAAAAACATCAACCCTCTTGGATTAAGCTTGAGCTTGGTGGAAGACTTGGACTAGGAGCTTTTGGAAGCTTTTGTTTGGCATTTTCTTGAAGAACTTCCACTCACTTCTTGCAAGAGGTAACACTAGAAAACTTGAATTTTTCCTCCATCCATTTCAATTGATAAGCATGTTGTTAGGTTGGGTTGTTGAAGGGTTTTAGAAACCTTGACTCTTGTGTTTAAAGTTTTGATTATGAAGTTGATTTGTGGAAGTTGATGATTATGAGCATGAAACGGTGGGCTCTTGAATTCCCACCCAATGTGTAAAATTGATTGTTGGATGGTTAAATGATGTTGTTTAAGTGCATTATGCATGTTGTTGATGGTTACAGTTTGATGAAAAACCAAAAGGGGAAAACCGGTTAAGGGAGGAAATTTTGGGGGGGCTGAATTTCTGATTTTTCCTTGATTTTTGTGGCTGCATTTTTGGCTAGTTGAGAGGCTGAATTTGATGTTTAAGTGATGAATGTTAAGCTGCTATTTTGTCCCACACAGAGTACTTCAAGAGCTGATGTTATGTGGTTGATTAAGTTGCAATGTGAAAGCTGGAAATTACAGGGGTAGTGCTGTCCGAATTTTGAGGCTTTATTTTATGATATTCTTGCCAAAAGATGTGACCATTTTTGATCATCAACAGGCTTAGGAAGTTCAATACTAGTTTAGTTTCGAAAATTAGGCAAATTGGTAGTGATTTGAGGCATGAACTAGGTGATACAAGTGAGGGAGAAAATTTTCCAGTTTTGAATGCATGGGTTGGACGAAATTGAGGCGCATAGAAAACTGCCTTCCCGGTGGTATTTTAAGTTGGAATTTGGTGTGAATCTATTTGATATATGGAAGTGTTTGTGTGCCTAATTTGAAAATTTTTGGACTTGAATTCTTCACTCAAATAACCACTTGAAAGCTGCCCTGTATTTTCGAAATCCCAGAACTGCAGAATTTTGAGTGGCCTCTGTTTGCACTGTTGTAATTTCATGCTCGGATGTCGGAATTGAGTTCCGTCAGTGGCTTTTGAAACTTCATATGTAGGAATATATTGTGTATAAATTTTAGAGGTTAATTAATTTTCTGTAATTTTTGGCGGATTTTCAAAATGTGCTGGATAACCAGCCTGACGGACACTGTCGACTTACTGTAGCTGAATATTCAACGGAAATCTGGGTTAATTTCGTCCATAATTTTAATTTTATGTCTTCTGAAAAGTTTTAGATCTTTTAAAGAGGTTTCCAACGGTATCAAATGAGCAGAATTCCGACTTGTAAAACTTGAGTTATGATTTTTCAAAGTTTTCAGCTCAACTAGGAAAATTGTCGAACTTTCGACTTTTCGTTTTAAACTTCACCATCGATTAGGAAAACTCATTTTTATTCTCTTTTAATCATTTTTAGGTCAAAGTGCTGATTTTACGACTGATCAAAACTTGGACTCCGACCCCTATTTTGTCGGTGAGTTTTCAATGCATGTTAAACGCTTTCATTGAACTGCTTGATGTATATGCGTGCTTCTTGACTTGTTAATTGCTTGGAATGTGAAACTGAGATTTTAATGGACCGCTCACTCAAAGGCGAGTATACTTTATTGCTCCCTTTTTGTAGAGTCGGAAACTTGATTTTTGCATGTATTGAACTCGGGGAAATGAAAAACATGAAATGTACTTACTCTTGGCCGTGTGCCTTGAGTAATTCCATTTCTTGTATATTGAGTTTGTGGCGTCTCGGTAGGGGAGTAAGGTGGTTGGAGTTAGGCGTGAAGAGTCGTCTACTTGGTTTGAAAGTCGACGGAGTGTCGACTACGATAATTGCTCGTGAAAAAAAAATGGGAATTGGCTCCTGAGAGCCCCTGTATCCTCACTGTGTGTAAATTGTATTTATTTATGTGCTTTAATTATTTACTTGCAATTTTACCGCTTTAATTGCGTGTGCATGAATTTTGAAAACTCACGAGCTTTTTAGCTCACCCCCGTTCCCTTTTATTTTCCTTAACAGGTGAAGAGAATCCCGAGACATAGTTAAGGCTAACGTCTTGATCTTTTGGATTTTTGGTTTCGAGTGCGAAGACACTTTGTATATATTTTTGAGATGTTTAGTACTTTAAGATTATGGAAATGTATGAGCTTTGGCTCGAGGATTGTAACCATGTGACTTGGATGATTGTAAATTTTAAGTTTAAATGTTATTCTCAGTTTTAGTATTAATGTTTTGTTAATTGGGGAAAATTTGCACGTTTAAGTTAGAAATGATTTGAATGCTTGAGTCCTGGCGAGAGTTGGGCAGACAGTCCGCTAACCCCTCTGGTTAGCCTTAGGGGGTGGTGGGGCTGTTACAGGTGGTATCAGAGCCTAGGTTAGAAGTCTATAATGGAAATTTAAAAAAGTTCTTTTAGAATGGTTTCTTGTATTTTAAGCTTGATATTTTAGCTCCTTTGACTATTAAAAAGTCCTAACTTTAAGTTTTGATTTTTGGTGTAGGTATGGAAGGTGGTAATGGAGCTATGGGAGCTAATGGGCAGGGGGCCAATGGCCATGAGCCACTAGGCAGTTCGGTATAGGGTGAGTGGGGGCGACCACACCAGCTGTTGTTCACCCCACGCGAGGGGAGGTTCGAGTGCCCGTGTAGGACTCTACCTACCGTGGTTCTATCCATGGGCGATGGCGGGGAGTTCTTGGATGCCACCAGAGAGCTGGGAGGAGAACGTGGTGGTGAGAGATATATAGCTAATCGTCGGGAGAGAGTTGGAGAATCGGGTCGATGTACTGGAGAACCGGGTGGACACCGAGCGAGATAGGACTAGGGCCACTCGTGATCAGGTCCGAGGTTTGAACCCGACTTGATAGGTCGTGAGATTCATGAGCGCTAGGATTAGGGCTGACCTCACCACTCGGAGGATCTGTAGATGTGATTGCAGAGTCTATCTTTGGAGGGGCTCGATGAGGACTTCGTCGAGGTGGAGCCTTCTGAGGATATCTGATGGGGGCGACCCTGGGAGGAGGAGGAGGACCGAGGTACCCACCTAATGGTCCTGGCCGAGGACTAGAGAGTAGTCTTAGATTATGGGATTAGGGTTTTATTAATCGGCGTAGGAAAGGCGTATTAGGGGATTCTCGTCCCTGGGATGCATGTTTATCTACTGCTTTCACCATTAAATTTTGTGTGGTAAATTGACTGTGAAAGCACTTTTTGTACTCTTTTGTGATAAACATGCCACTGTAGTGTACTGAATTCCCATGGCTATATATATGAAAGTTCGGTTGACTTTAGGAAAAAATTCTCTTATTTGCTTCTCGGTTTAATTTGTTAAATTATTTATTTTACTTTATATTACTTCTTTACATTTTCTTCTCCTTTATCTCATTTTACCTTGTTCCGTATTATCATGTATAAAATTTTTATTTTACATTATATTTGTGTTTAATTATGTCTACCTATTATAGAAAACATGGATAGGCAAGGGCCGAGGCCGAGGTAGAGGTCGAGGTCGAGGGCGCGGGGCAAGACAAGCCAAAATGAGGGAGACACAGAGGGTCAGTTGACCAAGGTCAAGGACGAGGTTTGGGACAAGGTCAAGGGGTAGACTGGGAACAAGTGGCGGCGCCATAAACCAGTGACGGGCATCTTGGCTCGTCAGTGGATAACAAGGTCGAGGTCATCAATCAGCACAGGGGCCACGAAGGTGGCGATGATAGAACTTTAGAGCGATTCAAAGGTTCGCCCACCTAAGTTCTTTGGGGGACCTGATCCGGAGGTCGGTGAGGGATGGCTGGAACGTATTTCTGACATCTTTGGTACCCTGAATTATACTGAGGAAAGGCGGGTATCTTTTGCCGCCTTCCAGTTTGAAGGAGCGGCCAGATCATGGTGGAACATGATTCGGGCCAAATGGGATAGGGACCAGACTCCTAGGACTTGAGAGAATTTTACTCGGGAGTTTTACTCTAAATTTCTTCCTCCCATGGTACAAGAAAAGAGGGAGGATGATTTCATTAAGTGTCGACAAGGGCTCCTGAGTGTTGCGGATTACGAGGCACAATTTACAAAGTTGTCCAAGTTTGCCCTGCACTGGTAGCTACGGAGCCAAGAAGGATTAGACGTTTTATTCAGGGCTTAAATTTGGAGATTCAAGAAGGATTGGCTGGCCAGTTTTAGTGAGGCTATTGAGAAAGCCAGGAGGATCGAGACCATGGCTCAAGAGCTTCATGCCAAGAGAGGAGTACCCCTTCTAGTAGTCGGGGTCCAATGGATTTGAGTGCCCTGCCTTCCAAGTTTGGGAGGGGCTCAAGTGGGGCCAGTGCCTCGGGGACATAAAGGGGAACTTTTCCTCGAGGAGGGGCATCTAGAGGGTCTATCAGTGGTAGAGGCCCAATTAGGAGTATTCCACAAGGGAGCCAAGCCTTCAATTCAGGTCTTACGTGTGAGTTTTGTGGGAAACCAAACCACACCGCCAATGAATGTTGGAAGAAGCAAGGAAAATGCCTAAGGTGTGGAAGTTCAGATCACCAAATATCTTCCTGTCCTCAAACCCGAGATCGGAGTGGTGCCCAGAAGACGAACCCGAGCCAAGCTAGTTCGGTGGGGAGTAGGACGAGAGTACCAGCTTCGAGTCTATGCATTGGATCACCAAGAGGTGCTGCGTCGGGGTGGTGAAGGTACCATTCCTCTTTCATCGTTTAGCTAGAGTTTTAATTGACCCTGGTGCCACTCATTCTTTTGTTAATCCTGCATTTGTTAGTGGTATAGATATAAAACCTGTTAGGTTACCTTTTGACCTAGAGGTTAGAACACCAACAGGGGACAAAAGTTTGATTACGAGTTTGGTGTATAAAATTGTGAATTGTGGATGGGAGAGGAAATTAATGGTTGATTTGGTAAGTCTGGATATTAAGGGGTATGATGTGATTATTGGGATGGATTGCTTAGCTAAACACCATGCCAAGGTGGATTGTAGGTTGAAAGTTGTGGAATTTGATATACCGGGAGAGGCGACATTGAGAATGGATGTTAGAGGAATGTTGGCTTCATCGGCCCTTATTTCGGGTATCAGGGCTAGAAAGCTTCTAAGTAAGGGAGCTCAAGGGTATTTGGCTTTTCTTATAAATCCTCCAAATGATAAGATGAAGTTGGAAGACGTGCCGATTGTTAGGGATTTTCTCGATGTGTTTCCAGAAGAATTGGAGTCTTTGCCTCCTGAGCGGGCAGTAGAGTTCAAGGTTGATCTAGTACCTAGAACGGCACCAATTTCTAAGACTCCCTATAGGATGGCTCCGGCTGAACTTAAAGAGTTGAAGGTGCAGTTACAAGATCTTCTGGAGCGAGGTTTTATCAGGGAAAGTGAATCTCCGAGGGGAGCACACATGCTGTCGTTAAAAAGAAAGATGGTAGTTTAAGGCTATGTATAGACTATCGGGGGTTGAATGATGTGACGATTAAGAACAAGTATCCCTTACCACTCATTGATGAGTTATTTGATCAATTGCAAGGGTCAGTGGTATTCTCCAAGCTGGATCTTAGAGGGGATATTACCGGTTGAGGATTAGGAAGAGGATGTGCAGAAACAGCTTTCAATTCAAGATATGGACATTATGAGTTTGTAGTAATGCCTTTTGGGTTAACAAATGCTCCGGCAGCATTCATGGATTTGATGCAACGTGTATTCAAGCCCTATTTGGATCGGTTTGTGGTGATCTTTATTGACGATATATTGGTGTATTCTAAAACCCTAGAAGACCATGCCGAACATTTGAAGATTGTATTGCAAACCCTCCGAGAGCACAAGTTGTTTGCCAAGTTTAGTAAGTGTGAATTCTGGTTGAAAGAAGTATCCTTTTTAGGGCATAGAATTTCCAAAGATGGGATTGCAGTTGACCCATCTAAAGTGGAGGCTGTTGTACATTGGAAGAGACGAAAATCCCTGAGGTGAAAGTTTCTTAGGATTACTGGATATTATCGTTCGGTTCATTCAGGATTTTCAAGAATTACGGACCTTTGACCGACTTGACTAAGAAACATGGAAAATTCCTTTGGAGTCCTAAGTGTGAAGAAAGGTTTCAAGAATTGAAGAAGCGGTTGCGGAGGCACGATCTTAACCGATGGTAAAGAAGGATTTGTGGTCTATTGATGCCTCTAAGGATGGATTGGGTTGTGTTTTGATGCAAAATGGAAAAGTCATAGCATATGCTTCTAGGAAGTTGAAACCCCATGAAGAACTACAACACATGACCTAGAGTTAGCGGTTGTTTTGCCTTGAAGAAGTGGAGACATTATTTATATGGGGTTACTTTTGAGGTGTTCACGGACCATAAGAGTTTGAAATATTTGTTTTCTCATAAGGAGTTGAATTTAAGGCAAAGGAGATGGGTAGAGTTTCTTGAGGATTACGATTGCTTCATAAAATATCATCCTGGAAAGGCGAATGTGGTAGCTGATGCGTTAAGTTGCAAGGCTCAAGTGGCGAGTTTGATGGTGAAAGAATGGGAAATGTTGGAGCAAGTAAGTGAATGGAAACCTTGTCTTGGGGTGCAGAAGGTTATTTTTGGAAATGTGGAATTAAGGTCTCTATTATTGGAACGGATTAAGGAAACACAGCCAAATGATCCAGTAGTACTAAAATTACTGGAAAAAGTCCAGAAAGGAGAGCCTCAGGATTTTAAGACTAGACCAGAAGGGGTGTTAAGGTTCCGGGAGAGGATAGTAGTGCCGAATGATGAGGTATTAAAGAGAGAGATTTTAGAAGAAGCACATCGGTCCAAGTATACTATTCACCCTGGGAGTAATAAGATGTACCAAGATTTGAAAGAACTGTATTGGTGGGATGGATTAAAGAGAGATGTGGCTAAATATGTGCGACATGTCTTACTTGGTGAAAGTTGAACACCAAAAGCCTTGGACTTCTACAACCCTTAGAAATCCCGAATGGAAATGGGAACATATTACTATGGATTTAGATCCTTTGGACTGCCAAGGAGTCAAAAGGGACATGATGCCGTGTGGGTGGTTGAGACCGACTAACTAAGTCCAGCATTTTCTACCGGTAAATATGAAGTATCCTTTGAAGAAATTGGCGGACTTTATTTGGATGAGATAGTGAGGTTGCATGGAATTCCAGTAAGTATTGTTTCCGACCGAGACCCTAGGTTTGTTTCGAGGTTTTGGCAAAAGTTGCAAGAGATCTTGGGGACCAAATTAATTTTGAGTACAGCTTATCATCCCAGACGGATGGTGGTCAGAGGGACCATCAGACCTTGGAAGATATGTTAAGGGTGTATAATGGATTTTGGTGAAGGTTGGAGTGATTTTACATGGCGTTGGTGAGTTTGCATATAATACATTACCATGCCCGATTCAAATGGCACCTTATGAGGCACTTTATGGAAGAAGATGCCGATCACCGATTCATTGGGATGAAGTAGGAGAAAAGAAAGTTCTTAATCCGACTATCCCTTGGATTGAAGAGGCTTATGAAAAGGTGAAGGTAGTTGAGAAAGGCTTCAAACAGCCGAGTCGGCAAAGAGTTACTCGGATAATAGAAGAAAAGATTTGGAGTTTGAAGTAGGTGATAAAGTCTTCTTGGGGTGAAACCTGTGAAAGGTGGTGTAGTGTCTAAAGGGGAAGAAATTGAAGCCGAGGTATGTGGGACCGTTTGAGATACTTAAGCGGGTTGGAAAAGTGGCTTATCAACTGGATTTACCAGCTAGTATGTCCAAGATTCACAATGTCTTCCATATCTCAATGCTCAAGAAGTATCACCAGATCCCAGAGCCATGTTTTGCAACTAGGCGAGATTGAGATGGATGAGACACTCTCATTATGAGGAAAGACACAGTAAAGATTCTCGATCGAGAAGTGAAGGATTTAAGGACGAAGAAAATTCCTCTGGTTAAAGTCTTGTGGAAAAACCATGATGTGGAGGAAGCAACTTGGGAGGTGGAAGAGGAAATGCAGAAGAAATATCCAGAATTATTTGTTTAACAAGGTGAGAATTTTGAGGAGAAAATTCTTTTAAGGAGGGGAGAATGTAACTGCCTCGAAATTTTGAAAAAAAAATATTTTTAATTAATTTTAATTTCAAAAATTCAAAAATTTATTTATTCATATAATTAAAACTTTAATTATCTTGTGATATTTGATTTATCCTCGTTTATAATGCCTCATTTGATTTTAACTCTATTTACCTGTAAATTACGTTTCGTAGCATTTATTAGTGGAAAAAATGTCAATGGCGTTTTTTGAGGTAAATTGGTTGTGAGTAAATTAGTGGAGATAAGTAGGGATGATCACGGATAAGTTGGAAGTGTGATTAAATGACTGGATTTGGGACATTGAAGGTGATTAATGGGGTTTTGAAATTTTTTAGTGGGGTTTGGATTAACCTTGCTAAACTTAGAATTTCAACTAATTATTTCTTCCAATCGATTTTTCCTAGCTCCTATGAAAATTTTCCTATTCTTCCTTCCCCCTCCTAGCCGAAAATTAGCCTTAATTTCAAGCACAATTAAGCCCTTAATTTTCCCTCCAAATAGATAAGAATGGCTTAATAAAGTCAAACCTCATTAAGACAAGACAAGACTTGTGTCTTGTCTTCCTTTCTTCTATTTTAAAAAAAATAAAGCTCAAAACCGGTTCATTTCTCTCCCATTTCACCCGACCTTCTCTTCTCTTCTTCTCTTCATTTTCCATCGTTTTTCCTCCTCCATTTCTTGCCAAAATCACCAACAAAAACATCAACCCTCTTGGATTAAGCTTGAGCTTGGTGGAAGACTTGGACTAGGAGCTTTTGGAAGCTTTTGTTTGGCATTTTCTTGAAGAACTTCCACTCACTTCTTGCAAGAGGTAACACTAGAAAACTTGAATTTTTCCTCCATCCATTTCAATTGATAAGCATGTTGTTAGGTTGGGTTGTTGAAGGGTTTTAGAAACCTTGACTCTTGTGTTTAAAGTTTTGATTATGAAGTTGATTTGTGGAAGTTGATGATTATGAGCATGAAGCGGTGGGCTCTTGAATTCCACCAATGTGTAAAATTGATTGTTGGATGGTTAAATGATGTTGTTTAAGTGCATTATGCATGTTGTTGATGGTTAAAGTTTGATGAAAAAACCAAAAGGGAAAACCGGTTAAGGGAGGAAATTTTGGGGGGGCTGAATTTCTGATTTTCCCTCGATTTTGTGGCTGCATTTTTGGCTAGTTAAGAGGCTGAATGATGTTTAAGTGATGAATGTTAAGCTGCTATTTTGTCCCACAAAGAGTACTTCAAGAGCTGATGTTATGTGGTTGATTAAGTTGCAATGTGAAAGCTGGAAATTACAGGGGTAGTGCTGTCCGAATTTTGAGGCTTTATTTTGTGATATTCTTGCCAAAAGATGTGACCATTTTTTATCATCAACAGGCTTAGGAAGTTCAATACTAGCTTAGTTTCGAAAATTAGGCAAATTGGTAGTGATTTGAGGCATGAACTAGGTGATACAAGTGAGGGAGAAAATTTTCCAGTTTTGAATGCATGGGTTGGACGAAATTGAGGCTCATAGAAAACTGCCTTCCCGATGGTATTTTAAGTTGGAATTTGGTGTGAATCTATTTTATATATGGAAGTGTTAGTGTGCCAAATTTGACAATTTTTGGACTTGAATTCTTCACTCAAATAACCACTTGAAAGCTGCCCTGTATTTTCGAAATCCCAGAACTGCAGAATTTTGAGTGGCCTCTGTTTGCACTGTTGTAATTTCATGCTCGGATGTCAGAATTGAGTTCCGTCAGTGGTTTTTGAAACTTCATATGTAGGACTATATTTTGTATAAATTTCAGTGGTTAATTAATTTTCTGTAATTTTTGGCGGATTTTTAAAATGTGCTGGATAACCAGCCTGACGGACACTGTCGACTTACTGTAGCTGAATATTCAACGGAAATCTGGGTTAATTTCGTCCATAATTTTAATTTTATGTCTTCTGAAAAGTTTTAGAGCTTTTAAAGAGGTTTCAAACGGTACCAAATTAGCAGAATTCCGACTTGTAAAACTTGAGTTATGATTTTTCAAAGTTTTCAGCTCAACTAGGAAAATTGTCGAACTTTCGACTTTTCGTTTTAAACTTCACCATCAATTAGGAAAATTCATTTTTATTCTCTTTTAATCATTTTTAGGTCAAAGTGCTGATTTTGCGACTGATCAAAACTTGGACTCCGACCCCTATTTTGTCGGTGAGTTTTCAATGCATGTTAAACGCTTTCATTGAACTGCTTGATGTATATGCGTGCTTCTTGACTTGTTAATTGCTTGGAATGTGAAACTGAGATTTTAATGGACCGCTCACTCAAAGGCGGGTATACTTTATTGCTCCCTTTTTGTAGAGTCGGAAACTTGATTTTTGCATGTATTGAACTCGGGGAAATGAAAAACATGAAATGTACTTACTCTTGGCCGTGTGCCTTGAGTAATTCCTGTTTACTGTATATTACTGAGTTTGTGGCATGCGGGCCCGGTAGGGGGAGTAAGGTGGTTGGAGTTGGCGTGAAGAGTCGTCTACTTGGTTTGAAGTCGACGGAGTGTCGACTACGATAATTGCTCGTGAAAAAAAAATGGGAATTGGCTCCTGAGAGCCCCTGTATCCTCACTGTGTGTAAATTGTATTTATTTATGTGCTTTAATTATTTACTTGCAATTTTACCGCTTTAATTGCCTGTGCATGAATTTTGAAAACTCACGAGCTTTTTAGCTCACCCCCGTTCCCTTTTATTTTCCTTAACAGGTGAAGAGAATCCCGAGACATAGTTAAGGCTAACGTCTTGATCTTTTGGATTTTTGGTTTCGAGTGCGAAGACACTTTGTATATATTTTTGAGATGTTTAGTACTTTAAGATTATGGAAATGTATGAGCTTTGGCTCGAGGATTGTAACCATGTGACTTGGATGATTGTAAATTTTAAGTTTAAATGTTATTCTCAGTTTTAGTATTAATGTTTTGTTAATTGGGGGAAAATTTGCACGTTTAAGTTAGAAATGATTTGAATGCTTGAGTCCTGGCGAGAGCTGGGCAGACAGTCCGCTAACCCCTCTGGTTAGCCTTAGGGGGTGGTGGGGCTGTTACAACAGTTGATACTTTCAGGGAAGCAACATTAATTCGAGGTTTATTGCAAGATAATAATAGCGAAGAAATTTGTTTTTAAGAAGTCTCACATTTTAAAATGCTCTATGAAATGAGAATGCTTTTTACCACACTCTTAGTTTACTCTTGCCCCAATAACCCAAAACAACTCTGGGAGAAATTCAAAACTCCAATGTTAGAGGACCTTGCGAAGTGCTCAATACTGAAATTTAAATAAATTGAACACAAAGCTCTACAACAAATAGATGGTTTTTAACAAACAATGAAAAAGAATAAATGTTCTTACAATTTACTCCTCCCTGATTTGTCTTACATTGATACAGAAGACCAGACCAAAGAGTTAAGAGAAGAAAGAAACGTTCTAGTTACACCTTATGGTTTGAATGGAGTTGACATTCTTAATCAAAAATAAAAGCAAGCATTTAAAGTGATTACTAGGAGGATCTATTCAGGAAAAAGTGGCGCTTTCTTCATAGATAGTCCTGGAGGTAGAGGGAAACATTTCTTTATAGAAATTTATGGGCAGATATGATGAACAAAGACATTCTTGCTCTTGCAACTGCCACTTCAGAAATTGCAGCTTCTATCTTACCCGATGGTAGAACTGCACATTCTCAATTTAAAATCCCCATTGATATTTCTAAGGGTACAACATGTAGAATCAGCAACACAAACTTCTCTAGCATTGATCATTAGAGAAGCAAAGTTGGTAATTTGGGATGAGGCACCAATGTATAAAAGAGTAGCAATTGACGCATTGGATGACCTGTTAAAAGACCTTTCAAATGATATTTACGGGCAAAGTTGTTGTCCCGGGAGCAAAATTTAGATAGACACTTCCAGTGGTTCAAAAAGGAAAAAAACTGAAATAATAAGTGCCCGTCTAATAAATTCTCCAATATGCGACAAAGTCAAGAAACTAAGCTTAACTGAAAATATGAGGACAAGATTAGACTCCAATATGGGACAAACTCGAGAAATTAAGCTTCACTGAAAATATGAGGACAAGATTAGATCCTTTGTTTATTGAATTCCTATCGAAGATCAGCGATGGGACAATACATGTGAAGCCTAAGGACTTAGTCAAAATTCCATCTTTAATCTTAGTTACTTACACTATTGAATTTGACAATCTTAAAAAAATTGATTCATATGGTGTATCCTGATATTGCAAATGGATCAGAGATTTTCCTTTCCTCACTAAATAGAGCACCACGAACTACAAAGAATCTCTTTGTAGATGAGATAAATTATGTTCTTATAGATGAACATCCAAGAGAAGCAATTGAATGCTTGAGCTATGATGAGACACAAAATGAGAACCACCAAGTTGAGTGTGTTGATTTAATAAATACATTGACTCCTAGTTGTTTACGATCACATACATTAGTTTTGAAATCGAATGCATTGGTAATTCTCTTGAGAAATCTCGATCTAACCAAGGGATCATACTATGGCATCAAGCTTATAGTTAAATCCCACAGTAAAAATATCATTCGTGCTACTATTTCATTTGGTGAATTCTCTGGAAAAGATATTTTCATTCATAGAATTCCAATGCAACCACCAAATGATTACCAATATCCAATTTCGAACAAAAGGATCTAATATCCTATTTGTTTGTGCTTTGCAATGACTGTGAACAAATCACAAGGATAAACCTTATATTTTCTAGATATATATCTGAAAGAACCTATTTTTTTCTAGGGTAAAGTACAATAAGCACTCCTATGGTTTGCCTATTGTACACGAAATTCTCTCATGTTTTAAAAACACCCACATAACCCCCCCCCCCCCCAATACTTTGGATTTCTTTGAGACGCTAACAGAAATCATCCAATTTAATAAAAAGGTGTAAAATTCCTATACTAACCTTGCCTTAGAATTGTACCAGTAGTTGATTTATGTTCAATTGAAATTTATTAACTTTCTTAATTCATTTGAGTACAAAACGTAAATTGATGGGTTATATTAAAATTTAAAAAAATGTCATCTTCTCTAACATTCACCATCACCAAAGCATCCGAACATAGCCACCATAGCCACCGCCATTAGACCACAGCCACTATCATGTATATCTCAATTCTAGTATCCAATTTGTTACCATCAAGTATATCTTAATTCTCATATCCAATTTGGCTGAAAATGGTCTAAAAGTAGTGAAACAAAGCTAGAATAAAAATGGGTCTAGCCTCTTTGTTCCATTTAGTCGCCACCAAATCTTATGAAACTAGTGCTAGTACGACCCTTAGGCGCATTTGGCTGAAAATGGTCTAAAAGTAGTGAAACGAATCTAGAATAAAAATGGGTCTACCCTCTTTGTTCCATGTAGTCACCACCAAATCTTATGAAATTAGTACTAGTACGACCCTTGGGAGCCATGAAACGATTATCTATTACCAATTTCATATGAAAAGGCATGAAAATTCATGAATTTATATGAATCTAAGGCCCGGTGGTGTTGAAGATGACGATGAAGGTGGTGACCATAGCAATGACCAATAGCGACAATGACGATGAAATTGGCAAGGTATGTTGTCTAGACTGAAGTAAGGAAGAAAAGAAATAATTCCATAGGGCAAAGGATCAAGGTCAACCAATTTATGAGTAGGGCTGCTATGCTTTTTTTTTTTTTTTAAGCTAGAAGCTTTGCGCTCTATTCAGTCAAGAAGTCTTGATGAGTTGCAAAGCTGAAATGCGATTTTGTAAACCTGGAAATGGGCAAATGTTATCAAATTGAAATGCACCAACTATTCATCAATTTAAAGTCAAGAGCTTTTTCTTGAATTAATGGTTGGGGCTGGGGTTGGAGTTGGGGTTTGATGGCAGAATTGGCAGTCTAAAGGTGATGGATGGTGATGAAGGAAAATATCTTGCTACCTTTCTTTTCAGAGATGTACAGTAATGAGTTTGGGAAGAAGAAGATGAAAAGGAGAGGAGAGAAGGAGATGGTGGTGGACAGTGGGTGGTGGTGAAAATTAAGAAAAAAAGGAAATATAGGATCTATCAATTTACCCTTGATGCAATGTTATCTCACTTGCTTGTGAGGTGTGTTTTCCACTAATTTGGATGATTTCCATCTAGATTCCAAAGCAGTCCAAAGTACACGAGGCTTATGTTAGTGTTTTTAAACCATGAGGAACTTTTGTGTGCAATAGGCAAACCACAGTGGGTTTACTATACTTTTACCCTTTTCTATAGTCAATTGTATGTTGCTCTTTCAAGAGCAAAAAACAGCTTCAGGAGTTAGATCACTAATAAAACCAACATATTATTTTTCTCTTGAACACATGGATTGGACAAAAAATATACTATATGAAGAAGTACTTCAATATACAGAAACATCATCACCAAATAAAGTCATCACTTATATCTCTAGCTATTTTTATAATTTGTTTCTTTACATGCTACCCTTTCACTATGTTAATCCCTGCTTGTCATTTAAACTAATATAAATTCTTCTAAAACTTGTCATAATACAATTGAAAATGCATAGACTCATATCTGTTGTCCTGGATATTAATAGAGAATCTAAGAAATGGGCAATTCTTATTCAAGAGATTGAAAGGAACCATATTTAGTATATACAAAAAGCTCTATCTAAGAGAATTCATCGATTTATGCTCACTGATACTTAGGTATATCACTAACTGTTATAGTTATTCTTCTCTTACTGAAAACAACTATAAGCTGCACGCACTTGACTAACAAAATAATTGTACTTCAATTTATTTACTGTGTTATAAAATTACTGTCCGACTACCTGTTTATATTATTTGCTTCATTATTATACCAAATAAAGGAGGCCTAGAATTGGATTTATATGGTACAATCTATTTTCATGGTTTATAATCAAATTTGACAATTCACATTTGACACTTACTTCCTTGGCAATAGCTTCTCTCCATCAGCCATTGAAGTGATTAGCAAGACTATAAAAAAATATTTTTAATAACCTTCCAAATATCAATTATCAATCTATAGCTACACAATTCAAACTAATACATGACCCAATTGTTGACTTTTGTCATTATTGAAAATACACTTCATGATACTTCTTCTAACTTTGACTACTTTCAAACTTTCAACTTGTATTCTTTGTTTGCTGCTTTTATATAAAAATATGTGTTGCTTAATTCTACAATCCATACTTATAATAATGATTAATTCACTTTGCTCATATTTTCAACTGTGTCCCTCTCACTATTCTATCTTCGAATATCTCGTTCTCCTGAAATCCATGGATTTATTATTTATATTTATTTTTTCTATATACATTTATTGATTCTAAAGTATATGCAGAATATACACATCAATGTGACCATATAATATACTGATTACATTATATATACTAAAAATAGGGAACTAAAGTTTCTGCAGCAACTTATGATAATTGCATTTAGCTATTCAGAAATTTGTCGGTACCATACTAGTGATATAATATACCTGGTGCAGCAATCATCATTGTTGTCCCTGTTTACATAGTTAATGAATATTTCTTTTCTTGGATTCTTCACTATTCGATGTTGGTTGAGTGCTATCTTGAGCCAATTCCTCCAATGCTTCCATGTATTTTCAACTTTGATAATCTTTCTGATGTACAGAAGCATGCACAATTAGATACTACTCTCATAAATAAGCATTATGAAAGATATATATGTGCATAATTTTATGTGATATTATATTTTTATTCACCTTGTTTCCTAACAAACGACTTCAAACTATAGGTGTCAAGGCGATTGTCATATATGTCTTTCCACAAAAGGAGACAACTCCAGATTAAATCATAAGAGATTTTGTGATTGTAAATGAAACGTGAGAAATTCCACTTTTCTTTATTACTTGGCATATAAATTATATCTCAACATAAAAATTTTCATTAACTTCTTTCAATTTGAAGGAAAAAATTGATGCTACTCACTCTGTGGAACAAGTTCCAAGAATATAAAAGTAACATCCTTGCTAAAACCATTACAACTGTTCCAATGGTGTTTGCTAAAAGAGCAACAGTCTCCACCTTCAGTAGTACTCTTGCCTATCTTAAAATTTTATTGTATGCCAGTTAAAAATAATTTATATTTCTTATACATAAAAATCTTATTTCTCTATTTCAACAGATCTATCATTGAGTACAATAGGACTATAAGGGATTGGTAATCAATCACCAGTCCAAAAGGGAATTAAATTAATTTTTTGGGTAAATTGGAAGGAAATCCAAAAGTAATCTAGTCAAGTTTGATTTGGATATTACAAGGCTTTCTAAGATGAACTTTGCCTTAAATACCCAATACTCCCTCTTTAAATAGGGGGGAATTAACTTTTTACCCAAAACATGAAGGCATTAAACAATCTTTGCAAAAAATTAGGAAGGTATCCAAATGAAATTTGGCCTTACTGAATGCAAGACTAACTTCGGCTCCAATTCTTTATTTGGGGGGGGGGGGATTAAAACTATTTTCATGATAGAAGTAATCTTAAATATTTGGTGAAAATAAATAAAGAAGGGACTAAAGATTTTTCATAGTATATATAAGAGGGATCCTGTTTAAGTGTAAAAAACTATTGGTTTCAATACTCTATTTATTGGAGAACTAAGCTAATCTCACGATAAATTTAGGAGGAAGTAGAAAATGGTTTGTTGTACATAATATGCAAGGAAAACCTATTAGTGTTTTATTAAAAAAGGATATTAATTTTGTCTAAAAAATCATGGATAAATTTTTAAAGTGCCTTTATCTTTAACAATTCTTAAGGGAAGTAAACTTTTGTAACTATATATTCAAGAGGGAATCTAAGAAAAGTTTATATAGACACTGAAGGAAACCAAATTCTTTTTTTTAAATATTATAATTTTTTGTTTGAATACTTTGGTGTAAATTCTAATTGGAATCCAAAAAAATAAAAATTCCTAACTTAATTGATTATTTTTGTTATAAGCATGCCATGTCATAATTCCAGGTTACGATAGAAGCTGTCAACTATTAATATGTTACTAACAGATTAATCATGTCAAACCATTAGTTAATTTAATACAACTCATTTTATACACATTTCATAATTATGTCAACCCAATTGTATCACAAATCTTTTCATGACATGTTTTGATAAATTTTTTTATCGTGTTTGTATCGTATCATAGCATCATGTCCTAGCACCCCTAGTTTTTGTTGTGTTCAGCACGAATTTCTTGCATCTTTACAATTGCTGTTCATTCAAGTACTCAAATGATCTTCAGCTAAAATGAAATAGATTTGTCTTTCTAGAAATCATAAAAATATACTGGTTCTTCTTCTATTTATAACCTTGTTTGTGTAATCCTTTTTTCTAAATTGAATTCAAGGGCATTGGTTAATCTTCATATTTGCAAAGAATACAGCTCATGTCTCTGTAAGGTACTATGTTATTTGTTGGTATATATGTATTATGAATATATTATGATCCTTTGTTTTAATTCTCAATATAGTTTAGTTGGTATACATGAAAGATGTATTTGTATTTGAATTTATGTGGGTTCTTGGGACTATTTATGATTATATTGACCACTAGTTTTTGAGACATGATGCTCTGTATCAGGTTGCCTGGATATGATAATATTAACTACTAGTTTTTGAGACCTTATATTTTGTATCAGGTTGCCCAAATATAACTGCTATTTTTGTTGAGAATTTTATAAATATTGAGTGTTTTGCATGTGCATGAAAGGGTTTGAATTCTTTGGTGCTATCATGGAAATGAGAAGTTATGTTACTAATAGGTAGTTAGTAGGATGGTGGAATATATTTGGAGTAGGATGGAAGTTTGTGTTGTCGATATGTCAGACTTTGATATGTGGTAGCAAGATTACTTTTTCCTTTGTATGCATGGCTGCCAAATATTTCTATTTAAGTTGATACATAGCAATTTATTTTTTATTTGTGTGACAAGTATTATGTTATATAAACTAGTGAGTATAGTTATGGAGTCGTTATTGTATAAAAATGTAGGATAGAGTGGTGGAGAATGCATAGTGCATAGTTGTTTAGATGTCTTTTGTAAGGGTTTAGATAGTAGGTTGCTCATGGGAGCGGTAGGAATATGATACTGCTGGAGTTGTATTCCTATGAAAGTGTTATTGTTACATAGGAGTTGTGCAATTATCATTTGGTGAATTTGTAATTTTTTTGGTTATTATAGAGTTGAATCATGTGTCCATTAGTTAATTAAATGATAATATTTATACGCGAGTTGTTCAGATCGTGTGTTAATTGTGATCCCGAATTTTGATAATTACAAAACAATTGAAGAAAATTGGTCTAATGTTTTCTAGTGAGATTCTTGACGTAATGTGATATCGAGGCGGAAACCGTTGAAGAAACCGGCCGATCGGACGGACGATACCTTGTATCGGACGTCCGATAAAACTCGAAACCTTCCTATCGGACGCTCAACCTGACGTATCGGACGTCCGATAGACAGGGATCTATCGGACACCTCTTTCGGACGATAACATCTACATCGGACGTCCAAGATATCCAAGAAATTTGATGAGCTTATCGGACGCTGGACGCAAGCCTCGGACGAAAGACATGTATCGGCCGTCCGATCGATTCCATGAAAATTTTCGAGCCTACCGCACCGCCGGACGCAAAGCTATCGGACGAATTATTCATCGCCCGTCCGATAAGACTCGAAACTTGCCTATCGGACGCTAGCATCGGACGAACAACAGAGTGTCGGACGTCCGATAGCTCCAACGGCTAGTTGACATTTCAACTTGTACTATCCGTTGACCTCGTTTTTCTAGGTACTTTTTGGTCTCCTATAAATACAAGAACTGTCCAAATATCAAATACAACTGTACACTTGGATAACAAGTTCTTAAGAGTGATTTTAGCTAGAAAATACTCATTTTGAGTAAGAATTGTTAGTCTTGTAGTGATAGTTCATTGAGAAGCTTTTCAATTGTGAGTGAATTCATCAATTGTGTAGCTGTGTGAGGGTTTTCTGTAAAGAGTGTAAAACTTCCTAGCTTGACTAAGTGGAGCTTGGGGCAAGGAGGAAGTGATCCTTCTATTGTACACAAGTGTGATTGAATCTCACCAAATTGAAGAAGGCTGTTTTGAGGAATTCTCTTCAAGCTCAAGTGGAGACTTGAAGAAGTTTGGTTTGCTATCTTTCATTACTTGTTTTATCTTAATGTATCATATTCATTGTTTGAAATTTCATCCATATTTATCAATCTTGACTTGTCTATCTACTTCATAAATCATCTGTTCAAGAACTTGTGATTAAAATCAAAAAAGAGGTAATACTTGGTTGATTTTAATCAACCTAATTCACCCCCCCTCTTAGGTTGTACTTGGGCCTTACAATTGGTATCAGAGCTTGGTCTCTAAAATCAAGCTTAACCGCTTAGAGTAAAGATGACAACCAACAATGCCATGTTCTGTGAAGGTCAATCAATCACTAGACCACCAATGTTTAATGGATCAAACTATGTAAGCTGGAAAGAACGTATGGTTATTTTCTTGCAATCTATTGACATTGATTTATGGTTTATTGTTAGTGAAGGTCCTTACACTGCCATTATAAATGATCCCATCACTCATGTTCCTAGATTAAAAACTAGAGATGAGTTGAATCGAGAGGATAGAGCTAATCTCACATCAAACGCAAAAGCCATGAATGTTCTTTATAGTGCACTAGATTCGAATGAATCCATTAGAGTAAAAGGGTGTAAATCTGCCAAAGAAATTTGGGATAAACTAAGAGAAATTCATGAAGGTAGTGAGGATGTAAGAGAGCAAAAGAAATCCATTCTTGTTACTAAATATGAATCATTCAAAATGGAACCTCATGAAAACATTGATAAGATGTATTGTAGATTCAATGACCTTATTAAAGACCTAGAAGTTTTGGAAAAGGAATACACTCTTGGTGAAAAGAATAGGAAAGTTTTGAATGCTTTACCTAAAGAATGGGAGAACAAAGTAACTGCAATTGAGGAAGCCAAGGACTTAAACTCTATGTCTATTGAGTCTCTCATTAACTCTCTAACATCTTATGAATTAAAGCTCAAAAGCAAAGTACAAGATGAAGAGGAAGCAAGAGTTAAACGAAGCATTGCTCTAAAGGCTGCTCAAGATGAGGATGACTTGGCTTCACAAGATGAAGAAGATGGTGATTGTGATGATAGTGATCTTGCACTCATCACAAAAAGCTTCAAAAGAATACTCAACAAAAGAAGATTCAGAAAAGGAGGACCAAGCAATCAAAACAACAATCAACTCAATACAAAATACAAAGCAAGATATGACGCAAACAAGAAACAAGGAGATAAGTGCTTCGAATGTGGGCAGCTCGGGCATTATGCGGTGGACTGTCCAATGAAGAAGAAGAAAGATATGAAGAATGAAAGAAAACCAAGTTTAACAACTTTCAAATTACTTGGAATGAATGCAACTCGAAGGAGAGATTGAAGAAGAAGAAGAACAGCTCAAATTGCCTTTATGGCAATTGGTGATAATGAGGTAACTTCTCATCCACAATACAATAGTGATGATGATGATGATGATTTAGAGTCATTTGTTGCAAAACTGCATGAAAGCTTGAAAGAGTCCTATTCTAGAAACAAGGAACTAAAACAAAAATTACTTTTCTTTTGCAAGATAATGCAAACTTGTTTCAAGATAATAAGAAGTTGAAATATGACAATGATTGCTTACTAAAAACTGAAATGGAATTGCAGTATGAACTTGATAGAAAAACAAGCCTTTGTGAAATGCTCAAAGAAAGACAAAATGACTTGAAAAGGAGAATGGATAATCTTGACGGATGCTTCAAAACAAGAAACAAAGTAGTTTCACAAGGAAGGTGTTTAACCCCTATGAAAAGAAAATTATATTTAATGCAAATGAATTTACAATTCATAGAAAAGTGGAGTTAGATTCATTAAATCTGTTCATGTAAACGATTCTACCATTATGTGTGATTTTTGCTGCCAAGTAGGTCACTTGAAGCATGAGTGCTATGTGAAAAGAAACATGAGAAAAGGAATGAGATGTATGTGGTTAGTCAAACATTGACTCTAACCATCAAGGACCCAAAAATTAAAAGGGGTACCAAACTTTCTATTTCTTGTAGGTAAAATTGAAAAGGATATGAAGAAATCAAAATGGTTCATTGATAGTGGATGCTCAAGACACATGACCGGCGATTCTTCACAATTCATCAAGCTCAAATCAAAGTCAAGTGGAAAAGTGACTTTGGAGACTACATGAAAGCTAAAACAATTGGAGTAGGTGATGTGGGTAAGAATGGTGAAACATTTGTGCATAATGTTCTTTTAGTTGATAATCTAAGTTATAATTTGCTTAGTGTTAGTCAACTTTGTGATAGAGATCTATTTGTTTTATTCAAAAAACATGAATGTTTGGTTCTTGACTCAAAATTTAACATTGTTTTCAAAGGAAGTAGATACAATGACATCTATGTTGTGATTCTTGAAAAATTGACTCTTCTAGTTTTAAATGCCTTAAAATCTCAAATGAAGATCCTTGGTTGTGGCATAGAAGACTTTGTCATTTTAACATGGATGTGATAAATGAAATCTCAAAAGGGAGCTTGTTAGAGGACTTCCTAAAATTAAGTTTGAAAAGGATAAGATTTGTGATGCATGTCAATTTGGAAAACAAACCAAAACATCTTTTAAACCTAAGAAAATCATTTCTACATCTAAGCCATTGGAACTCTTACATCTTGATCTATTCGGTCCTACACCTATTGCTAGTCTAGGTGGTAGAAGATTTTGTTTCGTTATTGTTGATGATTACTCTAGATATACATGGACTATTTTTCTTACTCATAAAGATGATGCCTTTAAAAGTTTTGTCTCTCTCTTTTGCAAAAGTGCAAAATTTACTTGGATTGCATATTATCAAAATTAGAAGTGATAATGGTTCGGAATTTAAATATTGTGGTTTTCCAGATTTTTGTGATCATAATGGAATAACTCATGAATTTTCTATTGTAAAAACCCCTCAACAAAATGGTGTTGTTGAAAGAAAAATAGAACACTTGTAGAAGCCGCAAGAACCATGTTAAGTGAGAATGATTTACCAAAATATTTTTTGGAAGTCAAATACAGCTTGCTATGTAATGAATAGAGTATTGCTAAGACCTTTTGAACAAAACTTCATATGAGTTGATGTTTGATAAAAAGCCAATTGTTGGCTATTTTAAAGTTTTGGATGCAAGTGTTTTATTTTGAATATCAAAGAACACCTTGAAAGTTTGATAAGAAAACCGATGAAGGTATTTTCTTGGGATATTGTGATAATAAAAGAGGATATAGAGTTTATAATAGAAGAACTCTTGTGATTGAAGAAGCTATACATGTTTCATTTGATGAATCTAATGACAACTCTTCAAATAGCACTTGTGTAGATGATGATGTAGGTGTTCAAAAGAATCTTGAGAAGCTCACACTTCAAGAGGAGAACAATTGTGATATGGAGAAAATTCAAAGATGGTGATTCTCAAGAAATTCAAAGACTAGATGAAGAAGACAAGATTGATGAATCACTAAAGGATTTTCCTAAGGCATGGAAGTTCATTCAAAATCATCCAAAGGATTTGATCATTGGTGATCCATCCGAGAGGGTAAGAACTCGTTCTTCATCAAAGACATTATTTGATAATTTCGCATTTGTATCTCATATTGAGCCTAAAAACATCAATGATGCCTTAAAAGATGATTATTGGATTATGGCCATGCAAGAGGAGTTAAATCAATTTGAAAGAAATAATGTTTGGACTTTAATTGAAAGACCTCAAAATTATCCTATCATTGGCACTAAATGGGTGTTTAGAAATAAATTAAATGATAAAGGTGAAATTGTAAGAAACAAGGCTAGATTAGTGGCTAAAGGGTATGCTCAAGAAGAAGGTATTGATTATGATGAAACGCTTTGCTCCGTGCTAGATTAGAGTCTATTAGGATGTTTCTTGCATTTGCATGTTTCAAGGGTTTTAAGTTATATCAAATGGATGTTAAAAGTGCTTTTCTAAATGGTTTCATTGATCAAGAAGTATATGTGGATCAACCACCCGGCTTTGAAAATGAAAAGTTTCCTAATCATGTATTTAAACTCTCAAAAGCATTATATGGTCTAAAACAAGCCCCTAGGGCTTGGTATGAACGCTTAAGTGGATTCTTAGTTGAAAATGGTTTTAAAAGAGGCATAGTAGACACAACTCTTTTACAAAACAAAATCAAATGATCTTCTTATTGTACAAATCTACGCTTGATGATATTATATTTGGTGCTACTAATGAGGATTTGTGCAAGGATTTTTCCACCATTATGCAAAATGAGTTTGAGATGAGCTTAATGGGAGAATTGAACTTTTTCTCGACTCCAAGTCATTCAAACACGGAAGGAACCTTCATCAACCAAATAAAATACACCAAAGAACTCCTCAAAAGGTTCGGCATGGAAGACTCAAAGCATGTGGGAACACCAATGTGCACATCCACCAAGCTTGAAAAGGACGAAGAAGGTACAAATGTAGATGAGAAAAAGTATAGAGGTATGATCGGAAGCCTTCTTTATTTAACTGCAAGTAGACCGGATATTATGTTTGCTGTATGCTTATGTGCTCGTTTTCAATCTTGCCCAAAAGAATCTCATTTGAATGCCGTTAAAAGAATTTTTCGTTATTTGAAAGGAACCATGAATTTTGGTATTTGGTATTCTAAATGTAATGAATTCACCTTGTGTGGTTATACGGACGCTGATTTTGGCGGATGTAGAATTGATAGAAAAAGTACTAGTGGATCTTGTCATTTTCTTGGAGAGTGTTTAGTTTCTTGGTTTAGTAAGAAACAAAATGCTATTTCCTTATCAACAACCGCTGAATATGTTGTCGCTAGTGCATGTTGTGCACAATTAATTTGGATGAAACATACATTGAATGATTTTCGTTTGACATATGATAACATGCCCATTTTTTGTGATAACACTAGTGCAATTAATTTGACAAAAAATCCTATTCAACATTCTAGAACAAAACATATAGACATTAAGCATCATTTCATTCGTGATCTTGTTCAAAAAGGTGAAATTTGTGTAAACTATGTCTGCTCAGATGATCAAATTGCTGATATTTTCACAAAAGCACTACCCCTAGAACAATTTAGATATCTTCGCTCAAATTGGTATTTTAGAAAAGATGCCTTAAGCCTTTCTGGTAAAACTTATCGGACGTCCGATCCTGATGAACGGACGTCCGACAGTGTTCTTGGTCATTTTCCAGAAAATGCTATCGGACGCATGGGTCGGACGCTTCAGATCGTTCGGACGTCCGACACATGAATGATCAATCGTCATTTCACTTCATTTCCATCGGCCAACTACATTTAATTGGACGATCTTCCCAACCACCTCAATTCAAAACTCCAAATTCCCAGCCAAAACTTCACCATTTCTCAAAATTGAAAGTTCTGATTTCACCTCTCACCTATTATGGGTCCAATCTTCATCAAGTGTCCGCACTATAAATCACTCCTCTTCTCATTCCCAAATCTCACCGAAACCCTAAGTTCTCCTTTCTCCCTTTCGCTCAAAATTGATATATCTTCACTGAATTTAAAAGTGTGTCACTCGCTTACGTGTAAACACTTCCTCATCACCAAATCACACAACATAAGCACAATGGTATGCGACTGTGGAGCTCGACATCTACCGGACGCAAGAAGTTGCCAAGAGATGAAGATACTTCCTCTCCACAGGGCAAACGCACCTCCAAAAGAACAAGACGCGGCTCGCTACAAAACAACCACCTCAGACTACTCCTCGATTCTCGTGTTATAATAGAACCTGCTTCCTTACCTAAATTCATAGATTCTGAGGCTGAGTCTAAATTTGCCTTATTCTCTCAAAAAGGTTTCATTATTCAGCGATCCATTATTCCTTCTGAGTTTAAGAAAATCGATCTAGAGTCTGTCCTTAAGTTGTTTGAGTTTCAGAAATGGTCTCACATCATTGTTATGCCTAATGTCTATTACCCCACATGATGTATGTTTTTGCCAATCTTAGGAAGGGTAATTCCTGATGAGCTTAAATCCCGTGTGAATGGTATTGATTTGGTTTTTGACTCTGATGTTGTGAATGAAATTCTAAAAACCACCATTGAGTTTGGGTGCAAAAGTAAAATTGCAAACTTCTTTTCCTATGAGGAAACTCCAACAAGTTTAAATCATTTCAATGCTGAAAAATTAATGGCCTATTTTCAATCTCCTTTCAAACTCCCGTTGATGCCAAGTTGGAAGATTTAAGTCCTAAAACCTGATCATCTTTTCAATCATCTCAAATTTGCTTGTTCCAACTGATGGTCATCGGACGATGCAAACAAAATGGAGTTATATCTGCTTTTATTGCTTTGTTGAAAGAATTGAATAGATTTTGGCTTTGTCATGTGTAAGTTTCGATGAAACTCTCCACTGATACAAGAAGAAAACTCTCTTATGGAAAGTTTTTAACTCCCATCTTTGAACACTTCAAAATTCCTATAAGTGGTGTATGTCCTAAGGACTTAACCACTTCTGTGTTTTCAAAACAGTATTTTGAAAGGAAGAATTTAAAATTCTTTGATGGAAATTGGTGCACCAAGGAAGCTGTCTCTGAATCTCGCTCAAAGAAAGGACATGATGTTCCTCTCTCTCCTAGTCTTGCTAGAACTCTTAGGTTTACTCCAGGTCCATCAATTCATCCTAGGAAGTCAGCCTCTAGGATTTCCTCTCAATCTGATGTCTTGGATTTGTTGAACGAGCTCAAAAGTCATGTTCTTCTACTTGAACATGGTCTTATGTTAACCATGACATCTGACCAAAAATCCAACTTTCTTGACAAAAGAAACCTGTTGTTCCCTCCTCCCGAGGATGAAAACACCTCTCAAGCCAAAGAGCCACGAACTGATCCTTCATTGGATGACCAAGAGATGACTGAGTCACAAACTCTACAGCGTGATCCCACATCATCTACCAAGGGGAAAGAACCAGTGGTTGTGGAAGATGAAGAAAACGAAGATGATGGGATGAAACTGCGTAAGAAGATGATTCAACGATATAGGCTTGTCGGCGACCTGGAACTCGATCAACATTCACTCTTTAGGCACTCTAGGATGCACTTACACTTCACATTAGAATGCACAAGTCTGTTTTTGTTCCCTTTGCTGATGTGAAAGTGTATTAATCTATTTTACTGCTTTCATCTAAGACCTTTGTAGAACCAGCACTTCAGTACTTTTAACATTTTTCAGTTAATGATGATGGCCTTACAATTGGCCTTTCCATGATTTTGCACTATGTTGCTGGATGATGTTATCTCTGAAATCGATGAAATCTAACTTTGAGATTTCAACGCTTGTTTACATTACTACACTATCTTGATTCTCGCTTTTGTTTACATTTGGGATGAATGTTTTTGTGATGACAAAAAGGGGGAGTAAAAAGAAAAAGAAATTTGAGTTATTCGAGTAAGGGGGAGTTATTCAAGTAAGGGGGAGTTATTCAAGTAAGGGGGAATTCTTTTGTTAAAAACTCAATTTTGGTCAAATTACATTCAATTGTTTTGTCATCATCAAAAAGGGGGAGAATGTTAATTGTGATCCCGAATTTTGATAATTACAAAACAATTGAAGAAAATTGGTCTAATGTTTTCTAGTGAGATTCTTGACGTAATGTGATATCGAGGCAGAAACCGCTGAAGAAATCGCCGACTGTCGGACGGACGATACCTTGTATCGGACGTCCGATAAAACTCGAAACCTTCCTATCGGACGCCAACCGACGATCGGACGTCCGATAGACAGGGGATCTATCGGACACCTCTTTCGGACGCATAACATCTACATCGGACGTCCGAAGATATCCAAGAAATTTGATGAGCTTACTGGACGCTTTCGGACGCAAGCCTTCGGACGCAAAGACATGTATCGGCCGTCCGATCGATTCCATGAAAATTTTCTGAGCCTACTGGCCACTGTCGGACGCAAAGCTATCGGACGCAGAATTATTCATCGCCCGTCCGATAAGACTCAAACTTGCCTATCGGACGCTAGCATCGGACGAACAACAGAGTGTCGGACGTCCGATAGCTCCAACGGCTAGTTGACATTTCAACTTGTACTATCCGCTGACCTCGTTTTCTAGGCACTTTTTGGTCTCCTATAAATACAAGAACTGTCCAAATATCAAATACAACTGTACACTTGGATAACAAGTTCTCAAGAGTGATTTTAGCTAGAAAATACTCATTTTGAGTAAGAATTGTTAGTCTTGTAGTGATAGTTCATTGAGAAGCTTTTCAATTGTGAGTGAATTCATCAATTGTGTAGTCTGTGTGAGGGTTTTCAAAGAGTGTAAAACTTCCTAGCTTGACTAAGTAGAGCTTGGGGCAAGGAGGAAGTGATCCTTCTATTGTACACAAGTGTGATTGAATCTCACCAAATTGAAGAAGGCTGTTTTGAGGAATTCTCTTCAAGCTCAAGTGGAGACTTGAAGAAGTTTGGTTTGCTATCTTTCATTACTTGTTTTTTATCTTAATTATCATATTCATTGTTTGAAATTTCATCCATATTTATCAATCTTGACTTGTCTATCTACTTCATAAATCATCTGTTCAAGAACTTGTGATTAAAATCAGAAAAAGAGGTAATACTTGGCTGATTTTTAATCAACCTAATTCACCCCCCCCTCTTAGGTTGTACTTGGGCCTTACATCGTGGTAGTAGAAAAAGGTCCTATTCAACATGGTTACTATATGGGGTATCAGCAGTATGTTTTATTGATAATTTGGTAAGTAATAATTATTTTTACTTGATTTTGTGTTCATATTTTGGGTTTATGGAAATTTTTTTTTTTGTTGTTTTAGGGTGATCGGATTCAAGCCGCTGTTTTTTCGAATGAAGTTAATGTTTTGGATGAAATGTTATAATTATATTCCACATATTATGTGGGAATTGGGACTATTTGCAAATTGATGATTAGTCGGCTGGTTACTGGGATAGTTCTATTTGAGTTGATAATTACACAACATAGTCTTTTTCAGTTAGTCGATGCACCCCTTTCGTTGTCGATTGATAATGTCTACTATTTTACTCCATTTGTAAATTTGTTTCTTTGAGATATTGCCAAGATTCAAGCATGAGTATTGGTTTGTTTATTTTGATTTGATAAAGTGATTATATGTATGTGCTTAATTCAGTAATTATGATTTTATAATTAATAATTCTTTTCATCATAGCAATCCTTGCCATTGTGATTGGAGTTTTGCTATTGCAACTTTTTCTTCTTGGAGCAAGATATGTATGGGTTCAGCAGTTTCTTATACTTAAGGAGTATATTTTTCATGATAAGATCTTTTTTATTAACTTGTTTTGCATTGGGTAAATTTGATTTTTTATATAATAAATATTTGTCTACATTTAAGATGATACCAATAGTATTTGCAATATGGGGGGATTTTCTTGGCTCAGATAGGATGCATCTTGTTTAGATTATGAATGAGCATCCTATTATTTTAATTTACAAGCCTAAAGTTAGTCATTTCCATGCTACGTTATTTATTGGTTGGCTTTTTTTTCCTATGCTTTTGAGTAAAAAGGAATAACTTTTTTAAGAATTTTTTTTTTGTAGGGGCGTCACTTGCTATGCAGAAATAAACGGTTATTATGTATAATGTTAATATTATGCAACCTCATGAGTTATGGGAATGTTATGAAGCAATGCTAGGAGATGGAGGTGGTTAAATCATAGGGAAGGTTTAGATTTGTGCATTGCTAATTTGGAAGTTATATTTGTTTAGTTAATATTGTAATTAGTTTGAGTTCATGTAGTTTGTGAGTTTAAGAATAGTTGGATATAGTTTAGTGAAATAAATTGTAAAATAATCGTCGGTTGGGTCATATTTGTTTCCTTGTATTTATGTTGTCTGTGTTCATAGTTTGTTTGTTTGTCTTATTACAAGTGTCAAGTTTGTGAAGAAATAAGATAGTACTGGCTTGTACCTTATTTGTATTTGTATGAACTATGAAATATGAAATATTATTCTTTGTTTAATAATACTTGGTGGCAATTTATGATTATGTAGTGTTCAGGTGATTAGTAAATATACAATTAATACACACACACACATATAGATATACATATGTGAGCAAATAATAGATCTTTGTAACTAAGAGAATGTCATGTTGAATGATCTGATGTTGACATATTTTAAACCAATCAATGTGAGAACCCAACAATTCAAAATATTTTTCATATTTTCTACCTTAGATTTTTGTTAAGTTTTAGTGATTGGAAAATGATTTACAAGTGTTATTACTTTTGTTTTCCCATTTTTGCAAGAAATTGGTCAAGGGTTTAATTTGGCCTATACAAGAATTTGTGGCATAATACCCTAATAAATTTGAATTTTTCATGTCACAAATATTTTTGTATATCTATAATTGCATTGACTATTGACTCATATGAATGTGCATGGATATCTTAATATTAGGATTTTCATTCGAATGTCGATAAGTTGAACCGTAGTGAATAGTGATCGAGTGAATAATAAGTTGAAGGTGTAAATTATTGATTGGAGTTTAAAAAGGAGTTTGTGGACAAGACGTTATTAGACATAAGTTAATTAAGAATTACGAAGCTTCCGAGGATAAAACCCTAGACTAAACTTAAATTACAACAAATTATTGGCGGGACCCAAAACATTAGCAAGAGTTGACTTCACTTGCTTTATTAAAGAGAGCTTTATCATTGTCTTGCCATTTCTTTCAAGAGCAAGAAAGAGAGAGAGGGGCGAGAGCAGGGGGGAGAGAGAGAGAGAGAGAACAACCTTCTTGCTTCCATTTTAATCGATCTAAGTGAAGATCTATCGAGGTTATCCAAGATCCGCTTGGATTAAAAGCTTTCCAAACTCTAGAGGAAGGTTTCTATTGATTTGAATCAAGAGAATCTGATACGAACCCGCCCGAAGGTATGAACTCCTATTTTGTCAACTATGGATGTAGACGAATAATTCAAGTTGATTAGCGGAAACAATCGACCCCTCTAAACCTCGAGCTTGCAAACCTTGAAATCAATCTTGACCCATAACCTAATGATTTAGCGAACCAATGTTTTTGGTAGAAGAACACCACAATCAAGGTGATTAATTGATTGATAGGCTCAAATTGAATAACTCAAGAAAACTCTCAAGTATTCAAGAAAGGCTCTCTTGGAAAGAGAAAGTGATAAACTCACAAATTTTATGCAAAAACTCAATGAATAAAATTTGAAGGTTCTTAGGCTATTTATAGCCTTACAAAAGACTCGAAACCCTACTCCAATTTGGACTCTAATTAACTAATCCTAATACTAAAGGATTCGGCCACCATGACCCTAGCCTTTTAGGAAACTACCAAATAACTAATATTGACCAATAAACTAGGAAAATTCGGACAGCATCCTACAAGGGCTGGTCCTATTTATTTCTACTACAAATGACTAAGAAAAACAAGAAAAAATGGACAATCATGCCCTTATTCTTCAACTCAAACAAACAACAAAATTAACACAGCTTGATCAGCTTGAATCTTCCACTTGGATAAACTAACAAGCCAACCAACACAATAAATGCCAAACGCCTTGTTCTTCACTTTGTTCATTGGTCCCCAACGAACTTGGCATGGAAAGTATTGAATGCATGGGACCCGACACAACCTTGATTCATTAGGATCTTCCACTCACATTAGAATCCAACTTGTTTTGCTTCATTTGGACCATCTAAGAGGTAAAACTACTAAACACCTTTGCATCTCCTTTATCTAGGTTAGATCTTGCTAGATCTAAGTAGATCTATGGTTTTTGTTGGTGGAATTTTGGTGGGTCATGTTGGATGACTATCTTGACTATATATTGAATTGATGATGGAAATTGTTGATGAAATTGGTGACTGTATGTCTTGATATATTGTGGGTAACTAGTATGTTGTATGGGTTGAAGATTTAAGCATGAAAGAATGGAATTTCGCTGGTGTAATTTCAAGAATTGCTTGCTAGAACTGTTCACTGCTGGTCGAAAATATACCAAGTTGACCTGTAAATGCGTCCATGATAAAGGCCAAACTAGCTCTTGTACAAAACATAAAAGTTGTAGAGATTTGAGTTGGCTTTCCACCCATAAAGTTTCAGAACAATCGGAGCACTGTAGTATGTGAAATGACCAAAATACCCTAACTGCCCAACCAATTGGACAGCTTTATGTTGCTTTTGTGATTTCACTTTCTGACCATGAAAATGATTGATTTGGCTTTTGATATCTCATGCGAAATGTAGCCCTATGTCATATTTTCAAAACGGCATAAAATTCATCTGAATCTGATAAGTGTAGCTCCAGATATGATCAAAACGCCAAAAGGTGTCAAAGCTGTCAACTTTGTTTCTGTTTTGGTGCAGGTCCAGAAATTTTACCGATTTCCCTGATTTACTGGTACTGGTAGAAAATGAATTAGAGGGTGAATTTCATACCGTTGAAAAACCCTTTGAGTCTAATTTTAAACGCCGTTGATGGCACTCGATTTCAATTTTTCTATACCAAGTTATAGCCATTTTCCCATGACTGCGCAAGGGTGACTGACGGCAAAATTTTCAGTTTTGAAACTTAAACCAAGTTGAACTTTTGCAGCTTGTTTTCCTCACTTTCCTTGGTTTAATTCACTTTTCTTAGTTTAAAATAACATTTGTTGCTTCACTTGACACCTGAACCACTGCCCTGGCATGCTTATGGTCGTTTCCCTTGACTTGAACTAAAAGCCTTGTGAGTTTGGATACTAAGTTTGGAGAATTAAAGATGGAAATATTGAATGAGATATTGAAGTGAACATTTCTTGTTTCTTGTGGATTGGAAATTAGTGAACGTCTTGTTATATTATATTTCATTTCAGGATTCGAATATGCCATGAAGGTTAATTGGTGATTAGGGATTCATGTGGAAGGATGCAAAACTTGGTGAGTGTTCCTAAAATTGTTTTCAAATCTAAAGTTCCTATTGTTAATTGCATCTCTTCATGATGATATATGTGTGTTCTTGTGTGCGTACATGATTTGGCTCGATGAGTATGTGGTGGTCTTGTGTTTGACACCAACGGCTCCACTTGATTTCTAGTGCAATGACTTGTCTGACCCAATGGCTCTACTTGTAATGATCAATGATCTACTGTTCCATGACTTGTTTAAGCATTGGGTGTTTGAGTGCAATGGCTCCACTGGCTCACTAGAAAATAAAATCTATTCATTTAATACGATCTTCAATAAACTGATTTATTGAGCTATTTATTTGCCTACTTGTTTTCATTGGACACTCACTGAGCTTTTCGCTCACCCCAAAAATATTTTATTTTCCCTTCACAGGGCTTGAGACGAAGGAAAGCATGTGTTGTGATCTTTTTTAGTGTGACTAGCAGGATTATCTCTTGTACTATTTGTAATCATGGATTGTTGTACTTTTGGTATATTGGGACTGTTTGGAAATGTAATTATTATGTTGGAGATCTTATATTGTACTTATTTGAGATCTGTAATCGATTGAAGCTGTAGTGAGTCCCAAAAGAGAGTTGGACAAGTGGTCAGAACCCTTGGTTCACCTTAGGGAAAGGTGAGACTGTCAAATCAATATTTAGAAGTTTAGTAGTTTTAGAAATATATTTTTATTTGATAATTTTGTTAGAATTGAGTGTCAAAGCTCATTTCAAAAATTGACTTGAGTCAAGTTTTTGGTATTATAACTAGAATAGGATTGATTATTATATTTTTCTAATTAAGGACTTGAAGTCCGATATTTGTAAGTAAGAAAAACAGATTCATTGAATAAATTTTTAAAACTTTCCACGTCTTTCTTATCAATTATTGTTTGAAGTTTTTAGTGTTACTTTAGTTACATATTTTTCGTGCTAACAAATGGTATCAGAATTTAGGGGTGTCACGGTTCCAAAACAGTCAATTCCGGTTTAAAAACTGACGGTTCCAGTTCTATTGAAAGATGGAATCTGAACCGGCCCTTACAAGAACGATTACGGTTACAATTCTCGAACCTCCGATTCCTGTTTAATTACGGTTTAGATGCTTTTTGATTTCGGTTTCGGTTCTTCTAGTTACGTATAAACACTTGTATTATAAAATTGATTTTAAATAAATATAACAATTAATGTTAAAAAAATAATGAATTTTGTTGTACTATCTGTGACAACCCCACTTCCCCCTAAGGCTAACCAAAGGGTTGGCGCTTGTCTAACTCGCTTGAGGACTCAAGCATTCGAAAAGACTAACACTAAGGATAAATCTAAAATTCAATTCAGAAGTGAGAATGAAAACTGTAAAATAACAATTAAACTTAGAGTACAAGCGTCATCTTAAAAGCATCTAAAGTTTCAATCCAAAGTCTAATACATTCCCACGACTCAAAATATACAAAATCAAAAGAATATACAATTCATATTTCTAAACTCGGGACAAAAGCCAAAAATAGATACCAAATCTATCTAGATCTCTGGATTCTCGTCACCTGTTAAGGAAAAATAAAATGAGAACGGGGTTGCAAAAATGCAACCACAAAATAGAGGAAAAACAGCAAGGTTATTCGGCCCATCCTCAAGGCTTCAAAACAAAATTTTCTTTTGCCATTCTTTCTACTTTAATACATAAGTTCATCATCATCCAAGTCAAGAGATATATTGCACTCATCAACAAGCTAAACATCTACATTAAAGCATATCAAGAAAGCTCATAAATCTCTCAAGGCCTCTGCCTAATATCATATCAAGAAAACAAGAAAGCAATAGAAATATCCTCAAGTCTACTACCTAATGTCAAGGTTCTAGCAACCCTTCAACAACCCAAACCTAGTTTCATGCTTGGAAGTTTAAAAGATGGAACAAAGATAAAAACTTTAAGGGATTACCTTAACCAACTAGCTAGCAAAACACCAAGAGTCCTAGCTTTAACCACCAAAATCTTCCTTCCACAAGGTTCTTCACTAAAGCTTTGAGCTTGAGCCAAGATGATAGCAAAGTTGTGGAGGATTTTGGAGAGAAATGGAAGAAGAAGAAGATGAAACTTCTAGGGGAGGAGGGGGGGGGGAGTCTCGGCCGAGAGAGAGAGAGAGAGAGAGTGGTGATTTGTGATGTGATTTAGTGAATTAAATGAAAGAAAACAAGACAAGAATTAAAGCCCCAATTTAAGGGTCAAAAGTCTAACTTGGAATAGTGAATTTGCTAGCAATTTTGGAGGGAAATAAAATTCTCTCTCTTGGCTGAAAATTAAAGGGTAATCTCGGCTAAGAGGGAGAAAAGAAGAGAAAAATTGAAGTGAATTGGAGTGAATTAAGTGGAAGAAACAATGGCTAGACTAAATACCTAATTTTAAGGAAAATTATCCAACTTTGACTAAGGCTTCAAAAACCCTAATCATGTTTATCTATAATGATTCACTGCTAGTCGCTTGATTGAATTCTAAACCTACGAGTAATCATCTTTCCTCTCCATCGCTACTTCACTCACGACCCGAATTTTTACCTCGAAAAATGTGTTTTCTCATTTTCCCTCTAATTGATGCTAAAAGGGCGAATTTTAAAAAAGTAAACAGGATGTTGAAAACCAACGAGGAAATAAGTGTGAAATAAAATTGGGTTACCTAAAAAAAATAATAAAATAAATTTTCATTTAAATTTTCTAAAAAATATGTTTGAGTACGACATTAAAATAATCAAATCGATTAATGATAATAATAACAGTATTTAAAATAATAAATTTTGAGGCCCTCACATCCTTCCCCCCTTAAAAGAATTTTGTCCTCAAAATTCTCACCTTGCTAAACAAATAATTCTGGATACTTTTTCTGCATTTCTTCTTCCATTTCCCAAGTCGCCTCCTCGATGTCGTGATTTTTTCATAAGACCTTAACCAAAGGAATTTTCTTCGTCCTCAAGTCCTTTACTTCCCGATCAAGAATCTTTACAGGCCTTTCTTCGTAAGAAAGCGTTTCATCCATCTCAATCTTGTCTAATTGCAACACATGACTCGGGTTTGGGTGATATTTCTTGAGCATCGAGATGTGAAAGACATTGTGAATTTTAGACATGCTGGCAGGTAAATCCAACTGATAAGCCACTTTCCCAATCCGTTTGAGAATCTCAAATGGTCCAATGTACCTCGGTTTCAATTTCTTTCCTTTCTTAGACACTACTCCACTCTTCATTGGTTTAACCTGCAAGAAAACCTTATCACCTACCTTGAATTCCAAATCTTTTCTCCTATTATCTGCGTAGCTCTTTTGCCAACTTTGAGCTGTTTGAAGCCTTTCCCTAACCAACTTCACTTTCTCATAGGCTTCCTCAATCCAAGGTATAGCAGTTGGGTTAAGGACCTTTTTCTCACCCACTTCATCCCAATGAATCGGTGATCGACATCTTCTCCTATAGAGTGCCTCATAGGGTGCCATCTGAATCGAAACATGATAGCTATTATTGTACTCGAACTCGACTAATGTCATGTATTGACTCCAACTTTCCCCAAAATCCATTATACAAGATCTTAACATGTCCTCTAGAGTCAGATTGCCCATCCGTTTGGGGGTGATAGGCTGTGCTTAACTTTAGCTTAGTTCCCAAGATCTTTTGCAACTTCTGCCAAAACTGGGAAACAAACCTATGGTCTCGATCAAAGACAATGCTTACGGGAATCCCATGCAACCTTACTATCTCATCCGAATAAAGTTTGGCCAACTTCTCCAAAGGATACCTCATATTCACTGGTAGAAAATGTGTAGATTTAGTGCGTCGCTCTACTACCACCCATACGGCATCATGTCCTTTTTGACTCCTCGGCAGATTAGTGACAAAATCTATAATAATATGTTCCCACTTGCATTCGGGAATTTCTAAAGGTTGTAAAAGCCCTGAAGGTTTTTGATGCTCAGCTTTAACTTGTTGAAAAGTAAGACAGGTCTGCACAAACTTGGCTACTTTTTTCTTCAGACCATTCCACCAGTACAACCTAGGGGTGGCAATTTCTGACACGACCTGAAAACCTGACACGAACCTAACACGAAAATAATGGGTTTGGGTCAAGACTTGGCGGGTTCGGTTCAGAATCGGGTCGAACCCGACTGACCCAAAAAATAAACAGGTCAGGTCGGGTCATTAACGGGTTGACCCTTTTGACCCGATTGACCTGTTAAAGGTAAAAAAATTTGGGTCATTTCAGGTCATTTTGGGTCACTTCGGGTCATTTCGGGTCATTTTGGGGTCATTTCGAGTCGACCCGCCAACCCGTATCAGGTCCTGTTCTGGTTGGGTAGTTTTGGGTTGGCGGGTTGGGTTCAGGTCAGTGGGTTTTGTGTTATACCAGTCTCTCAACCCGACCCGCCAACCCGAACCAGACCCCGAACCAGACCCGATTGCCGCCCCTAGTACAACCCTTTCAGATCTTGATACATTTTATTACTCCCAATATGGATGGTGTACTTGGACCGATGTGCTTCTTCCAAAATCTCTTTCTTTAATACTTCATCATTTGGCACTACTATCCTCTCTCGGAACCTCAATACACCCTCTGGCCCTATCTTAAAGTCTTAGGCTTCCCCTTTTTGTACTTTCTTCAGAAATTTCTACACTATAGGATCCCTCGATTGTGCCTCCTTGATCCGTTCCAACAATGGAGACCTTAGTTCCACATTCCCAAACATAACATTTTGTGTCCCTAGGCATGGATTCCACTTGCTCACTTGTTCCAACATTTCCCACTCTTTCACTATTAACCCCGCCACTTGAACCTTGCGACTTAACGCATCAGCCACGACATTTGTCTTTCTAGGGTAATACTTTATTGAGCAATCATAGTCCTCTAAGAACTCTGCCCATCTCCTTTGCCTCAAGTTCAATTCCTTTTGTGAGAACAAATACTTCAAACTCATGTCGTCCGTGAACACCTCAAAAGTCACTCCATATAAATAGTGCCTCCACTTCTTCAAAGTGAAGATAACCGCCGCCAATTCTAAATCGTGAGTTGGGTAGTTCCTGCTCATAAGGTTTCAACTTCCTAGAGGCATAGGTTATGACTTTTCCATTTTGCATCAAAACACAACCCAACCCATCCTTAGAGGCATCTGAATACACCACAAATCCTTCTTTGCCATCAGGTAAGGTTAAAATCGGAGCCTTAGTCAGCCGCTTCTTCAATTCTTGAAACCTCTCCTCACACTTAGGGCTCCAAACAAACTTTCCATGTTTCTTAGTCAAGTCCGTCAAAGGTCCAGTAATTCTTGAGAAATCCTGAATAAACCGACGATTGTAACCAACCAGTCCTAAGAAACTTCTAACCTTAGTCGAGTTCTCAGGCCGCTTCCAATAAGTAATAGCTTCCACTTTAGTTGGGTCAACTGCAATCCCGTCCTTGAAAATTCTATGCCCTAGAAAAGATACATCCTCTAATCAAAATTCACACTTACTAAACTTTGCAAACAACTTGTGCTCTCGGAGGGTTTGTAATACAATCCTCAGGTGTTGGGCGTGGTCCTCTTGGGTCTTAGAATACACTAGTATGTCATCAATAAAGATCACCACAAACTGATCCAAGTAGGGCTTAAATACTCGTTGCATCAAATCTATGAATGCGGCCGGAGCATTAGTCAACCCAAAGGGCATCACTACAAACTCAAAGTGCCCGTACCTCAAATTAAAAGTAGTTTTCAGTACATCCTCTTTTCTAATCCTCAATTGGTAGTACCCCTGCCTGAGATCTAACTTAAAGAATACCACTGACCCTTGCAATTGATCAAATAATTCATCGATGACCAGTAAGGGATACTTGTTCTTGATTGTCACATCGTTCAACCCCCAATAATCTTTACATAGCCTTAGACTACCATCTTTCTTTTTAACAAACAAAACCGGTGCTCCCTACGGAGAATCACTTTCCCTAATGAATCCCCGTTCCAAAAGATCTTGTAGCTGTATCTTCAACTCTTTAAGCTCATCCAGAGCCATTCTATAGGGGGTTTTAGAAATTGGCGCCGTTCCAGACACTAGATCAATCTTAAACTTTATTGCCCGCTCAGGGGGTAAAGATTCCAACTTCTTGGGAAAAACATCAGAAAAATCCTTAACAATCGGTACATCTTCTAATTTCACCTTATCATTTGAAGGGTTTATAAGAAAAGTCAGGTACCCTTGAGCCCCCTTACTTAGTAATTTTCTACCTCTAATCCCAGAAATGAGAGCTGATGAAGCTAATATTCCCTTAACATTCAACCTCAAAGTTGCTTCCCCCGGAATGCAAAATTCCACTACATTCATCCTACAATCCACTTTGGCATGATGTTTGGCTAAGCAATCCATCCCAATAATCACATTATATCCCTTGATATCCAATCTTACCAAGTCGGCCAATAGTTTTCTCTCTCCAATCCATACTTCACAGTTCTTATACACCAAACTGGTAATTAAACTTTTATTCCCCGTTGGTGTTCTAACCTCTAGGTCAAAGGGTAATCTAATAGGTTTTATGTCTATACCACAGATAAATGTAGGATTAACAAGTGAATGCGATGCACCAGGATCAATTAAAACTCTAGCTAAGCGGTGGAAGATGGGAATAGTACCTTCGACCACTTCAGTCGATTCAGGCACTTCTTGTTGATCCAGGGCATAAACTCAAGGTGGTACTCTCGTCCTATTCCCCACCGCACTAGCTTGGTTTGGGTTCGATCTTTGGGTCCTACCTCACTCTTGGAGTTGGAGACAAGCAGATATCTGATGATCGGAGCTACCGCACTTCAAGCACTTCCTTGTTTCTTCCAGCACTCATTAGCGGTGTGATTTGGCCTTCCACAGAAACCACATGTAAGACCGGAATTCAAGACCAGGCTCTCTTGTGGAGCGCTTCTTGCAGGTCCTCTACCACTGACTGACCCTCAGGACATCCCTCCTCGGGAAAAGGCCTCTCTTGAAGCTCCCGAGGCACTAGTTTCACTCAAACCTCTCCCAAACTTGGAAGGCGGATCGCTTGAATCCATAGGCCCCCAACTACTAGAAGGGGCGCTCCTTTTTCTAGCGTTAAAGGTCTTCAGTTGAGCCTTTGCAATCTTGATCCTTTGGGCTTTTTCAATGGCCTCACTAAAGCTATTAATCTATGCCGCCGCTAGCCCTTCTTGAATCTCCAAATTCAATCCTTGGACTAAACGTCTAATTCTCCTTTGCTTCGTGGCCACCAACTTTGGAGCAAACCTAGACACTAAGAATAAATCTAAAATTCAATTCAGAAGTGAGAATGGAAACTGTAAAATAACAATTAAACTTAGAGTACAAGCGTCAGCTTAAAAGCACCTAAAGCTTCAATCCAAAGTCTAATACATTCCCACGAGTCAAAATATACAAAACCAAAAGAATATACAATTCATATTTCTAAAATCGGGACAAAAGCCAAAAACAGATACTAGACCTATCTAGGTCTCTGGAATCTCGTCACCTGTTAAGGAAAAATAAAATGGGAATGGGGTGAGTTTAAAGCTCGTGAATTTTGAAAAGAACATGCATAGGCATAAAGCAGGATAAATGACATTTTAAAAACAAGTAAAGAAAACACATAACACACAAGTAGGATATGGGAGCTCTCAAGAGCTCAGGTCCACAACGCACGGTCATTTCATGTAGTTGGCACTCCGTCGACTTTCCAATCCAAGTAGACGACTCTTTACAACCATTTCCTTCCACCAAACTTCCCCCTATCGCGCCCGTAATCCAAACACTTAACACCTAACTACTCAAGGGACGCGGCCAAAAGTAGTTTTATAAACACTTTCTCCACACGTATAAACACATGCAAAAACAACTATGTCACCAACTCTATTTAAAAGAGAGCAGTAAAATATACCCTTCCTAAGTGAGTGGTTCAACAATCTCAATTTCAAATAATCAAGTACATAACACGTTCACACAAAACATTTAATTAAAGTAAGTAACATGCATTGGAAACTCACCGATAAAGTAGGGTTCGGATTTCAAGTTTTGCTCAAATTGCAAATCAGCACCACTCCCTAAAATAATTAAAAGAACAATGGAAATAAATTTTCTAACCCATTTGCCAAATCTGGATCAAGAAAGAAATTATTCAAAAACTTTACTTTTTCCCCAAATTTTCTCAAAACTATTCTCGAGTGAAAACTAGTCAACTTGAGTGCAAAACAACCCAAACGCATAGTATAACATCTAGGTATATCATTTGGACCAAGATTAAACCAAGAAAGAAAGTGTTCAAGAAACTTTAAGTTTTTGCAGGATTCTTTGAAAAATCATAACTTGAGTTGTATAAGCCCAAATTTTGCAAAGTTGGTACCGTTGGAAACTTCATTTAAAGTTCTAAAACTTTGTAGAAGAAATCTTGATGAAATTCCAGACAGAAACTGCCCAGATTTTGGTTTAAAATTCTGCTACAGTGAAAAAAGGACAGCACAGGCTGGTTTTCCATCTTACTTTAGAAATTTGCCAAAAATTGTTGGAAAAGAATTAGCCCCTGAAATTTACACAGTTCAAATCAATATGAATTTAGTTTCAAACTCCACTAATGGCACTCGATTCTGACTCTCGAGTAAGAAAATATAGTTGTTCAAACCGGTCAGGTTTAACACTCTGATTTTTCTGAATTTCCAGATTTGTAGGGCAGGTTTTAGGCCTCATTTGAGTGACAAATTCTTAATCAAAAATCACCAAATTTGGTACACTAACTCTACTATATATAAATTATGTCCATACCAAAATTCAGCTAAAAAAACTCACAGGAAGATAGTGTTCTTAATGCCCAAAGTGTACTCAGCAATTCGATCCAAACCTGTGAGGTTTTGGTTTTCTTCATCCAAACACCTCTAACACACCTAAATCACCACCAATTGCCCTAATTTTTGGAATCAAGATCGTATTAACCTCCCTAGACCTAATGATAGTCAAAAATGGTGCAAGTTTTTATCAATTTGTAGCACTAAAACAGTCCCAAAATTCTGACAGCATGCCCCTTCCAAAATTCCAGATTTTTGCCCCAACTAAGCCACCATTTTTACAACAACTTTTGAAGGGATTTTTGTGGGAAAATTTAACATCTTAGACCTCAACATTTAAGCATCACTATCAGTCTTTAAGCTTGCAAAAATGCAATCACAAAATAGGGGAAAAATAGCAAGGTTATTCGGCCCATCCTCAAGGCTTCAAAACAAAATTTTCTTTTGCCATTCTTTCTACTTTAACACATAAGTTCATCATCATCCACCTCAAGAGATATATTGCACTCATCAACAAGCTAAACATCTACATTAACGCATGTCAAGAAAGCTCATAAATCCCTCAAAGCCTCTACCTAATATCATGTCAAGAAAACAAGAAAGTAATAGAAATATCCTCAAGTCTACTACCTAATGTCAAGGTTCTAGCAACCCTTCAACAACCCAAACCTAGTTTCATGTTTGGAAGTTTAAAAGATGGAACAAAGATCAAAACTTTAAGGGATTACCTTCACCAAGTAGCTAGCAAAACACCAAGAGTCCTAGATTTAACCACCAAAATCTTCCTTCCACAAGGTTCTTCACTAAAGCTTTGAGTTTGAGCCAAGATGATAGCAAAGTTGTGGAGGATTTTGGAGAGAAGTGGAAGAAGAAGAAGAAGATGAAACTTCTAGGGGAAGAGGGAGGGAGTCTCGGCCAAGAGAGAGGGAGAGAGAGTGGTGATTTGTGAGGTGATTTAGTGAATTAAATGAAAGAAAACAAGACAAGACTTAAAGCCCCAATTTAAGGGTCAAAAGTCCAACTTGGAATAGTGAATTTGCTAGCAATTTTGGAGGGAAATAAAATTCTCTCTCTTGGCTGAAAATTAAAGGGTAATCTCGGCTAAGAGGGAGAAAAGAAGAGAAAAATTGAAGTGAATTGGAGTGAATTAAGTGGAAGAAACAATGGCTAGACTAAATACCTAATTTTAAGGAAAATTATCCAACTTTGACTAAGGCTTCAAAAACCCTAATCATGGTTATCTATAATGATTCACTGCTAGTCACTTGATTGAATTCTAAACCTACGAGTAATCATCCTTACTCTCCATCGCTACTTCACTCACAGCCCGAATTTTTACCTCGAAAAATGTGTTTTCTCATTTTCCCTCTAATTGATGCTAAAAGGGCGAATTTTAAAAAAGTAAACAGGATGTTGAAAATCAACAAGGAAATAAGTGTGAAATAAAATTGGGTTACCTAAAAAAATTAATAAAACAAATTTTCATTTAAATTTTCTGAAAAATATGTTTGAGTACGACATTAAAATAATCAAACGGATTAATGATAATAATAACAATATTTAAAATGATAAATTTTGAGGCCCTCACACTATCATGTGGCAAGGAAAAATAAAGAATACAAATTTCATGAAAAAACACCTCAACTTATATTGAGAATTTGTCATAGTGACTAGTCAAACTCAAAGTGTCATCAAATGCTAATTTGATACTCTGATTAGTTTGACTTTAACACTCTGATTAAATTGAATTTAAACCTAAATTATTTATTATATCTGGATTTATTAATGAATTTGGATAATAGGTTGCTAGACTAAAAGTGAGACTTTTTGATATTGGGTGCTGATTATTGAAATTGAATTCTAAATTGAATCAAAAAAGCCCAGCGACTTAGGATATAAATGTATTTTAAATGGTTTGAATGGGTCTTGAATAGCCAGTTCCGGTTCAAATTTTTTGTGAACATGAACCTAAATCTTTAGTCACGGTTATGGTTCCGGTTCCAGTTTCTCAATTCCTGTTCCGGTTTAGTTTCAATAAACCGCCAGTCTAGTTCCAGTTTAAACCTAAACCGTGGCCAACCTTATCAGAATTCTAAATTCAAGAGTTTGATTTCGGAATATCTGTGGTGCCTAAGAATGTGTAAAGTTTGTAACAGAGAAACGTATACCGTAGAAAGCTATAGATATTATGATAGAGTACTCGTATATTGAAAGATTCGACCACAATAGTTTGTCTAAAATGCTCATTCATTGATTGAGAATTAGAGACAAGTTGACTCTAATTTGACAGAGATCTAAAAAAAGAGATTCTGTTGAGATTGTTTATGTTATGCAGTGAATAGGGAAAAAGGTCCTACCAAATTATTGTTGTGGTTGATTCTACAGTGGAGCTTGATCAAGGCTAAAATCAAGAAGGCCAAGAAATTCAAGTAGGGAAAAAAATATTTGTAAAGTCATTTTGGTCAAATCTCAACTTTACTTTGATTGAGTCTGATTATAAGTCAATATTGTTTTGAGATAGGAAGTTAATTTGGAAGAAAGTATGCTTGTTGATAAAGAGATTTTTGAAATTTTTGATATGCTTAAAAGTTATGATTTGCATACTTTATTTAGGGTGATTGATAAAGAAGAATATGTCAATAAATGCATTAGTTTGACTGTGGATCTAGATGTAAAAAAAAAAAATTGTTAGTACTTATAGGATGGATGAATTGTTGGCAATCATAGAATTGAAAATTGTTAGCAAAAATAAAGGCATGAATTATTTTTTAGAAGTTGTGTGAAAAAATTATAATGGATATGAAGGCTTTAATGATGAATGGATAGATATTAATGAATTCTTTGATTAGGTGAGATTAGCAGCTGAATTGTGTGCAAAGTACAAGAATGCTCCATACCCACTAGTGAAGATGAGGTTAAAGATTAAATTAGAGTTGCACATGAGTTATACTGCTATAAAGGTTGCAAAGGCAATTCAAACTCGTGATGGTATTGGAGAAGACAATATTGAAGAGTTTGATTTAAGGGAGACATTGATGACATATTTTAAACTAAGTAATATTTAGAAATTTAATAGTTTAAGAAACATTTTTTTTATTTGGTAATTTTGTTAGAATTAGATGTCAAAGTTCATTTAGAAAATTGACTTGACTCAGGTTTTGATATTATTATTAAAATAGGATTTGTTGAAATATTTTTCTATTTAAGGACTTGAAATCCTATATTTGTAGTGAAGGAAAATTAGATTTATTGAAAAAATTCTAAAACCTCTCATGCCTTTCTTATCATTTATTTTTTGTAAGATTTTAGTATTACTTATGCTGCGTGTTTTTTATGCTAACATCTAAAAGTATGAATATTTTACTAATTTTATTCGGTTGTAAAAAAAATAAAATGAGTCAATATTTACCATAGGATAGAATCTAAGATCTAAATAGTAAGGAAAGAATTTAATTTTAAGTTATGAAGAATCAAGAATTAAAGAAATAATGTGGCATTCAAGAGATGCTTGATTGTTATTGTTAGAAGTGGAAAACTAGTTGAATAGTATTGCTTAGAAAATGGTAAAATGTATATCCAAATGATACCATTGTTGGTATTTTGTTTTAGGTATGGACGAGGTGAGTTATTGTATAATTTATGTTGGTCCCAAATGCAATCTAAGGGGGGTGAATTATATTGTTTAACAAGACAATCAATTATAGCAAGAATTCACCCAATAAAACAAGTACAAACTATTTTTCAAGTGTGCACAAAGATATGTCAAATTAAGCACAATAAATATATCACAATTGAACAATAAAGAAAAAGTGATATAGAACAAATTGCAAATCAAATTTTCAAATTGCACCGAATTTGGATAAAATCCACTAGTAACTTCTTCAATTGTTGGTGAAGTTAACCAACTTGTACAAGTGAAGGTTCACTCCTTCCTCACACTAAAAGTCTTTAGTTGAGTCAAGGAGTTTTACAACTATCCTAGTTAAGCCTCAACAAGCTACAATTGAAAGCTCACTCAACCAATTAAGAACCACTATTACAAGTGAAGCAACCTTCACCAAGGTTTTACTCATATTGAGTAACCTCACAAACCCCACTTTTTCCACACCTATACAACAAACAAAGAATATTTCTACCCAAATATTTCATTTGTAAGCTTGTATTTCATGTAGGCAAAAGTCTCTTATCTTCTTGAACTTGTGGGTATTTATAGAGTGTGAAAAATGGCCTCAAGAAACTCTCCAACGATCAAAAATATGGCTGTTAAAAAATAGCCGTTAGAGCTATCGGATGTCCGATACAATGTTATGCATCCGATGCCATCGTCCAGAAGGTTCTTCTCAACGTCTATCTGACGGCCGATGGGTTTTGTGCGTCCGATGCTGGTTAGAGAGTTTGGATTTCATCTTCAATTCTATCGGACGTCCGATGATGATGATATGCATCCGATAGGAGTGTCTGATACTTCCTCTGTCTATCGAACGTCCGGTACTTCAGTTTGAGTGTCCGATGGAGTGTTCTCGACTTTTATCGGACGTCCGATATGTGCTATCGAGCATCCGACAATGTTTAATGTCCTTTGCCCCTTTTTGATTGAGTTCTTCAATTGCACCATTTGCAGTGATAACCTGAGTTGCCAATATTCTCAATGGAAAACATTAAATTGATTTCTTCAATTGTTTTGTAATTATCAAAATCTGGGATCATGATTCCCATTCTCCCCCTTTTTGATGATGACAAAACAAATGAATTCATTTGGTAAAATGAAAACCTTGGATAAAGAAAACTTATATAACTCTCCCTCATTTTGTGAATCGTACACAATTCGTGTTTTGAGCATTCAAAACATTCTTCCATATCCAAGCCATAACTCTCCCTTACTACAGCCATATGAATCAAGCATTCAAACCATTCAACAATTCGACCACATTTAAACTTCAAACCAACCAATTTCTCCCCCTTTTTGTCATCACAAAAAAAAAAAAAATCAAAGAAGCAATAGTAGTTTGAATACCAATATCCGAAATGCCAATATCATCAATATCACAATACAAATACATCAATAATACTAGAATTCCAACTTTTAACAAATTCCAACATTTAACATTTAACAAACACCAATATTCAACGTGTCACAATTCCAACATCAATATGAACAAAACACCAAAGTAGCAAAGTACTTAATGAATTATAACCCAAAGTTTTTTTTTAAACTAAGAAAACATTATGAATGAGAGTTAGTACAACATAATCTCATAATCCACATAGATTTCATGCCTTTTCTTATATTTTTCTTCACATAGCAATCATTTTGCATATGTCCAAATTGGCAACAAAAATGACACATAATACTAGAATCATTCACAAAAGTAGGTTTAATAAATTTAGTTCCTCTTTTTCTAGAAATAATAAAATCATTTTGGCCATGTAAAATATGGTTTTCTTTTCTTTGTCAAATATTTTGTTTCTCCTTTTGGAGAGCAGCATTCAAATCATTAATTCTTTTCTTTAAAAGATTTTGTTCGTCCAACATTTTTTCATAAAATTTTGTTTTATTTTCCAACTTCTTTTTCAAATCATATTTGCAATCAAAATCAAATTTGTGCCTTTTCAAATCATCATTGTCTTTTCTCAAATTCTTATTTTCTTGAAAAAGTCTAGAATTTTCTTCCAATAAAGCATTTATCTTTATTTTCAAATCCTTGTTTTTGTCATAAGATTCTTTCAAATTTTTATGCATTTTGATCATAAGAACTTGCATATCATCATTATCATCATCTTCATCACTAAGAGAGTGATTAGAGTTTACCTCATATCTCCAAAGGCCATAAGTGCCATTTGAGTCGATTCTTCTTCTTCTTCCATTTCTTCATCCAAATTGCATTCATCCCAAGTAATTTTGAAATTCTTGAATTTTCTCTTCTATCATTACTTGCTCTTCTTCCTCTAGAGCTCCTTTTATTTAGAAGTTTCTTCAATGTCCTTGCCATGTTATTTAGCATCACATCTTCATCATCTTCTTGTGAGGTCTTGAATGCTATGCCTCTCTTGATCCGTGCTTCATCATCTTGTGTTTTTAATTGCAACTCATAAGAGGTTAGCGAATTTACAAGAGATTCAGTAGAGATAGAATTTAAATCTTTTGACTCTTCTATAGCAGTGACTTTATTTTCCAATTCTTTTGGCAAGGCATTCAAAATTTTTCTATTTTTCTCACCCAAAGTGTATACCTTGTCATGCAATTCAAGATCTTTAGTAATATCATTGAATCTACAAAACATTTTATCAACATTCTCAGGAGGATACATTTTAAAATATTCATATTGGGCAACAAGCATAGATTTCCTTTGTTCTCTAACATTGTCAATCCCTTCATACATATCTCTCAACTTATTCCATACCTCCTTGGCTGATTTGCACCCTTTTACTCTGGTCGATTCATTTGCATCTAGGGCATTATACAATACGTTCATGGGCTTAGCATTCAAAGAGAGATTCATTCTATCTTGAGCACTCAATTCACTTCTAGTTTTAGTTCTATTTCTGCCGGTTGTTTCATCTATAATGGTAGTCTCATAAGGTCTTTCACTAACAATAAACCACAACTCTATATCTATAGATTGCAAAAATATTTCCATTCTATCCCTCCAACTAACATAATTTATACCATTGAACATGGGAGGTCTAATGATGTATTGCCCTTCTAAAAATAATACATTGTTGGTTGCCATCTTTACTCCTAAGCCGATTGAGTTTAATCTCAAGGAGACCAAAATCTGATACCAATTGTTGGTCCCAAATGCAACCTAAGGGGATGAATTATATTGTTTAACAAAACAATCAATTATAGCAAGAATTCACCCAATAAAACAAGTACAAACTATTTTTCAAGTGTGCACAAAGATATGTCAAATTAAGCACAATAAATATATCACAATTGAACAATAAAGAAAAAGAGATATAGAAAGAATTGCAAACCAAATTTTCAAGTTGCACGGAACTTGGATAAAATCCACTTAGTAGCTTCTTCAATTGTTGGTGAAGCCAACCAACTTGTACAAGTGAAGGTTCACTCCTTCCTCACCTTAAAAGCCTTTAGTTGGGCCAAGGAGTTTTACAACTATCCTACTTAACCTTTAACAAGCTACAATTCAAAACTCACTCAACCAATTAAGAACTACTATTACAAGTGAGAGAACCTTCACCAAGGTTTTACTCCTCCTATTGAGTAACCTCACAAACCCCACTTTTCCCACACCTATACAACAAACAAAGAATATTTCTACCCAAATATTTCAATTGTAAGCTTGTATTTCATGTAGGCAAAAGTCTCTTATCCTCTTAAACTTGTGGGTACTTATAGAGTGTGAGAAATGACCTCAAGAAGCTCTCCAACGGTCAAAAATATAGCTGTTAAAAAATAGCCGTTGGAGCTATCAGACGTCCGATACAATGTTATGCGTCCTGTGCCATCATTTGAAAGGTTCTTCTTAATGTCTATCGGATGGCCGATGGGTTTTGTGCGTTCGATGGATTCTGCGTCCGATGCTGGTCAGAGAGTTTGGATTTCATCTTTAATTCTATCGGACGTCGATGATGATGATATGCGTCCGATAGGAGTGTTCGATACTTCACCTGTCTATCAGACGTCCGGTACTTCAGTTTGAGTGTCCAATGGAGTGTTCTCAACTTTTATCGGACGTCCAATATGTGCTATCGAGCGTCCGACAGAGTTTAATATCCTTTGCCCCTTTTTGATTGAGTTCTTCAATTGCACCATTTGCAGTGATAACCTGAGTTGCCAATATTCTCAATGGAAAATATTAAATTGATTTCTTCAATTGTTTTGTAATTATCAAAATCTGGGATCGCGATTTACAATTTATATATACTTAGTAAAGTGTGATAAATAATGGATAGGTTATATACATGATATATCGATTGAGCAAATGTTTGTTAAATTTGGTGCTTGTTTTTTGATGTAAGATTTCATTTAACAAAGAAAGGGTTTTCAGTGCTTGATGCATGGCAAGACATTCAGATTATATAAAGTAGGAGAGAAGTTAAGTACAAAAGAAGTAGATATAGTAAGCCAGTACCCTATCTAGGTTATAGATAAAAACATAAGTGTTTTCATTTCATAGGATGGTGTATAGCTAGGTAGGTAGCATGTACAATCTAGTTAACTATTTATAATGAGTGTTTGCAAAAAGAAGGCACAATCATTTTTACATCAACGCTTTGCTAGTAGTGGCTTTTAAGATATATGTCGTTTTACCTATGATACATTTCTGCAAGGGAAGCTTCGTTGCCTCAGCACTGATCATTTTGTTCCTCTTTATCCATGTATGGATCAGAATTTGGAGCTTCTAGATTGGTTCCCATGCTAGTGATTGGAGATACATAACCTTGGTATGGAGAAGCGTGACATTAAGATGAGAAGTTGAGATCTAATGTTATCCTTAGCCCTTTTGCCTCGATGTTAAGGAAAACAAATACTTTTTCCAAGAAATCAACATGAGCATTGTTAACATATAATTCAAGAAACATAGCACAAGAAATAAGGTCCGGTATATAGTGGCGACCAAATAAACATTTACTCATTCAAGTAGATCAAATAGCTTAAATACAATCTCAAAGGATCGGGAGATATTCAAGGATTTAGTATATCATGGTAGTTGTTGAGTGTCAAATGGTTTGGTTGTGAACAAGCAATTGTGAAAATCAATTAAATTAACAAATCAAGGGATCACCATAACATGACACTCAAAGAGGCAAAACAAATAATAGCAAGAAGCATATAAAATTCATTGACTTGGAGCTTCCTATCGATTTATTGAAGATGGCAAATAGAGAAGCAAGAAATCTGTCGTTCAGGCTGGTCAAACAGTCTGGGGAAAACAGTCAGATGATTTTCTTATAATTTTTTGCTAACCTCGGAAGTGGACTGATTTCCATTTCTGATAAAATTCAGCCTTGGTCAAACTTCATCTATTAACTCTTTAAAGTTAATCCATCACTTAACATGGTGTTTAACATGCTAAAACAGCAATTAAATATCAAAGCATCACCATTAAGCATATCAAACACATGGTAACCAAAATGAAAACCTCTAGTTTCCAAACACATTTCCCTCCATAATCTTTCCTTCTAATCAACCAAAGGTGCTTCATTTACACCTAATCAACATCCCTTAAGATTTAAAGCTCAGCAAGAAAAGTGAAAACCACCCAAGAACTTCACTGCAACCAATCTTGAAGTTAAAGTAGTAATCAAGGGTTTCACCTAAAGCTGTTTTCCTTCACTAAAATCACAAATTTCTAGCTTAGCAGAGTATTTTGTTTAAATTTTGAAATGAAAGGTTTAAATAGAAGACTCAAGGGGTTATATGGGTTGAAATTGGTTAAATCTTGGCCATACCTACTTAATGCCACATAAATTTTATGCATTTAGCTACCATGTAAAATGAAATTCCAAATTGTCATGGCACTTAAAATAAAATAATGCACTTAATGTTTTCATGGTCCCACCAGGATTTATTGAAGATTAGGTCGTTCATTCTGCAAGAGATGATTTTCTTAAATTTTTTTGCTATTGACATGTCAGATTTCATCACTAAGAATTAAATATATACATAATATGCATCGAGACAATGGTTTCATCAAGTGACATATTTGTTTTCATAAAAGCTATAATTGCAAGAAATCATTCCTAAAACCCTATTTAGCATTGAACCAAATACTAATTAACATACAAGAGTAAATCTTCAAAATTACAATTCTATAAACTTCAAATAAGATCGTCCAACAACTTTACGATACATTTCAATTCCAGATGGAAGTATAGAACCCTACAGAAGTAACTAATTCCTCGATCTACGAACCCCACTTCAAGACCTGTTAAGAAAAACAAACTGGGATGAGCTAACGCTCAGTGAGGCCAAGGAAAAAGAAACATGCAAGCATGCGAGCAAATAACATGGAATGAAGCAGGAAATTTGTTCAACAAGAAATTTCGAAACATTTAGCTCATAGGGAATTTAAACACAATAAAAGGATACTGGAGCTTTCAGGAGCTAATCCACATCTTGGCCGATTGATCCACTTTTAGTTGACCCTCCGTCAACCCAAGTAACCATGTCCGTAGTACCCCACTTACTTCCTCCAACCACCATGACACCCTTTCGGATCCGTAACCAAACACGCACTTAAATGGCATTACTTAACAAGTATGTCTAACAAGACCCCAATTCTGGATCAAGCTATAACACTTCCCATGGTTCACCAATCTTCTCGACCAAGCCCTTGTCGGCTCGAATTACAAGGCTAGCCAATGGGTTGGGGCGTCCCCCCCACTATGGTTGATGAGACAAAGTTCCAATCGACATACTCGGCATAGCATTGGGACGGGAAGGGTGGTACCCTGCCGCTCAATGCTCACGAGAAACACTTTCAGTTACATGCACAAGTAACACTTATCATTTATCAAGCAAGCAATCAAATGAGAGAAAGGACAAGGGCGATAAAGTACACCCTAGCCTCAGTAACTAGTAAGTACGAGAAACATTTTATTTAAACACTTAACATGCACTTGGCACTCACCGAAGTCAAGATCCTAAAGCCAAAAGTACGCCTGATCAATCGAGTTCTCCGGGATCTTCTCGATCACCTGAGACAAGTACAAGTATAAATTACTTAATTATACAACCAAGGTTTAGTAGTTTTCTCACTACCCTTATTTAAAAGATAACATTTTCAAGTCATGGGAAATGATCAAGTACTTTAATTCAAATCACTAGGGTAATATTTGATAAATGTCTTTAAAAAAAATGTCTCAATTAGACTCAAGTCAAGTTCAAGATTCTCCGATTTGAGAATCAAGTGAAACACTAAGTTGGCATGAAAATCAAGAAAGAGGGTCAACCATTTTCATGTCAAAGTTACCAAGTTTTATGCCCTAAAATAGTTAAAAGAGAATGGAAATAAGTTTTCCTAGTTCACCGACCAAATTTATCTCAAAAGAAAGCAAGTTCGATAATTTTCTAATTTGAGCTGAAATCTTTGAAAAATCATAACTAGAGTTTTACAAGTCCAAATTCAGCGTACTTGGTATCATTAGAAATCTCTTGAAATTTTCTAAGACTTTGTAGAAGACACCCAATGAATATTATGAACGGAATTTTCAAGAAAGAAAAGGGTACAGTAACAAAACAGGTTGATCGACCAGCCCATTTTGAAGATTCACCAAAAATTACAGAAAATGAATTGGCCTCTAAAATTTATACAGTTTAAAGTAACATGTGAAAAGTTTCAAATGCCACCAACAGAACTCAATTCTGACACTCGAGCAAGAAATTATAGCAGTTCAAACAGAGGGGGTTAAAAATTCTGAAAATTCTGTTTTCCAGTTTCGGAGGGCAGATTTAAAGGCTTCATTTGAGTGACGAATTCTTGGTCAAAAATCACCAAATTTGGTAAAATAATACTTCCATATATAGGCTAGGTTCATACCAAAATTTAACCAAAAATTCGAATGGAAAGGCAGTTTTCTACGCACCTAAAGTGGACTGGTTCGCATTTGCTCAAACCTGCAAATTTCACTTCCTTATCTTATCTCCACCTTTAACACATCTAAACCACATCCGATTGGCCTCAAATTCAAACCTAAACTAGTATTAACCTTCCTAACCCTAATGGTGATCAAAATTGATACAAGTTTAGCTCAAAACTTAGCACTAAAACAGGCTCAAAATTGGACAGCATCCATGCCCAATTTCCAGTTTTCCTTGTTCCAACTAAACCTCCAAATTTGCGTAACCTTTGAAGGGATTTGTGTGGGCCAAATTAACCACCTAACCCTCAACATTTAAGCCTCACATTAAGCTTTTACACTTGCCAAAATCACAGCCAACACATTAAAAAGAAAACAGCAATTTTCTCCCTCATTTTCTTCCTCTTCTCACCCGAATTTCCTTGAGATTTTTCCTCAAATTTTCAGCCACCATTTCCCACATGAATACATATATTGCATCATTAATCATGTTAGAAATTACATTCTCATGCTTGTGGGAGTCCAAGAGCCCACTCAACAACCAAAATCAAGAAAGACAATTTAATGAAATTTATCGTCCAAAATTGCAAACTAACACAAGAATCAACTTCATCAACAAATGTCAAGGTTCTAGGAATCTCTGAAGCTCCCAAGCCTAATATCATGCTTAAAATTGTAATCAATAGACAAAGATGGAAGATTTAGCAATTTACCTCTTCTAAGAAGTTGACAAATTTCCTCCAACATTGCTAGCCTCAAACCTCCAAGAGCTCCTCTTCAATGCTCCTCACCACAATCCCAAGCTTAGGCCAAGATTAATTGGAAGTTTGTAGGTGATTTTAGAGAGGATTTGGAAGAAGAAATTGATGAAAACTCAAGGGAAGAAGGGGAGAGGGAGTTCCGGCCATGGAGAGAAGAAGAAGAGAGGTGTTTTTTGTTTAATTGTTGAGTGAATTAAATGAAGAAAGGAAGGCAAGACATAAAGCTTGTCTTTTAACCCCAAAAGTCAAACTCTAAATAGTAATCTTAATTAGCAATTTGGAGGGAAAATTAATTGCCTCATTTGGCTTGAGATTAAGGAGCAATCTTGATTGGGGGAGGGAAAAGAAAAGAGAGATTTTAGGTGGACTGAAGGAGAATAGTTGGAAGAATTAGCGGCTAGATAAAATTCTAAACTTGAAGAGGTTAATCCAATTCTTAATCAAGATTTCAAAGCCCAAATTAATTACTCTTTTTAATTCACTTCCAATCACTGGAGTACATTTCTAACCTGCGGGTGATCATCCTTACATTTCAGCGCCACTTCGCCTGTTGCCCGAAATTCTACCTCGAAAAATGTGTTTTTTCTCATTTTCTGTCTAATCGATATAAAAGAGCGAGTTTTAAATACTAAACGAATTATTGATAAACTACAAGAAATTAAGGGGGAAATAAAATCAATTCACCTCTAGATGAAATAAATTAAATTAATAAATAAATAAATGAATAAATTGAATTTTCATCTAAATTTTCTGAAAAATTCATTTAAATATAATTTTAAAATAATTGAACGAATTAATAACAATAATAACATTATTTAAAAATAATAAGTTGTAATAATATCAAAATAAATTTTGAGATCCTCACATCCTTCCCCCCTTAAAAGAATTTCGTCCTCGAAATTCATACTTAAACTATGAAATAACTCTAGGTAATAACTCTAGGTATTCCCTCCGAATTTCTTCCTCCAATCCTCAAGTTACTTCCTCGACACTTTGGTTCATCCACAATATTTCCAAAAAGGAATTTTCTTATTCCTCAAAATTCTTACCTAGCTAAACAAATAATTCTGGATACTTTTTCTGCATTTCTTCTTTTACTTCCCAAATCGCCTCCTCGACGTCATGATTTTCCAAAGAATCTTAACTAAAGAGATTTTCTTAGTTCTCAAGTCCTTTATTTTTCTGCTTTAGAATTTTCCTAGAAGTTACCTTGAGCACCTAAGGCAATTACACTCAATGACCATCAAAGTGAACCATCTCCAACTAATTCCCTTAAACCATCTTGGTACTCAATTAAAAGATAGACCCACACACTTAAGCAATTACTGTAACGCCTAAGAGGAGATCAAAGTTTTCGAAAATCATTATTTAAAAGAGTACTTAAAACTATAAGGGACCTCGTTTTTCATCCATGAAATCAGGTTCGGATCAAATCAGCATTTCCAAAGTAAAGTCATAAGTTTTAAAAGAACACATTTCCTTCAAACCAGAAAATCCCAACTTTACGCGACGTTGCTTAAAAATTCATATCTTCAGTTATTGGAAAATAGAATCAAAGTACTACAACTGTTCAAAAGACATCTTCTCTAGATTCGATTCGTAAATAAGATGAATTTGACCTCAGGTCATAGTTTTAACTAGTAAGAAAATAGAATAGGTTTAACATTTTAGTGAATTTTTGCAAAATTATTGGTGCTTATAAAGATTGAGTGAAAATCTAAAATTTACAAGGTTGAAAAAAAACTCTTGTCTAGTTCCAAATCTAACAAACAATACCCAAATTGAAAGTTTGTTTTATCAACATCAAAACTTTCCAAAATTGCGCAATGCTCCCTGAGGAGATGTCTAGTAGAACAAAGTTCAAGAAATATCCCTTTTTAATCTCTAAATTCACATTTAGAAGCCAACATCGAACAGAGATTATTGAACAATATTTTACCAAAAATTTGTAAGAAAATAGGGCTAAAGGTAGCTGAACGGATTTGGCCACCAGGGGGTACTTCTAGAGATCCCACCAAGATTCTCGCATCAATCTTACAACTATAGTTCTTCAATCTCATGAAATAACCATAATGCATGTTAACCATCAAGATTCACCGACATGTTCACGCTACAAACATGAAAAAGAAAACTTCGAGTCATCGAATCGGGTACATCGAATCGGGTATTTGGGTTTTCAAGAGATCTTTTCAATAACCTAAGCTCATCTAGCCATAAAGCATTGGATTTAAGCCGTAAAACTTATAGGTCCACAGAGTTCAAACTCTTCCCACTAGCATAGTCTCAACCTAAGTCAAGGTAAATCGTAGACCTCCAAGATTCGCCACAAGATTTACCTTTCTCTCGGACTTGATCAGGAGCAAGTGAAGTTGGATGTGGTAGTGGTCTTGGAGCTAAATTTACGGAAGAAAACATAAAATCTTCCTCCTCTATTTGGAGCTTGAAGAACTAGCTAGAAAAGAGTAAACGGTGGAGAATGTTGCTGAAAAATCTTGCCTCTCTCATATCTATAGGACTAGCTACAAGGAAGGAAGAGAATAGAGATTCATGTTGGTGATTTTCTTGAAAGATAAAAGCAAGAATAAAGATAAAATATGAAGAAAGACTCTCTTTTCTCTCTAGTGGTTTCTTACGAAGTCTAAATGAAATGATAGAATGAAGATTAGTTGAGGTCTTGTAAAGAATGAGTGGCGTAGGTGATGCCAATTATCACCCTCCTATTGCTTGAAATTCCAGTGGAATCCTATCTTATTTAGTAGTTTGCCTATTTCACACCTAACTTCCTTTAATTTCAATAAGATGCAACATACACCTCACGAATTATCTCTTTACCCTTATCCACTAACCCTCAACTTCACCTCTTGGTTATCTCCCAGGTCTTGGGGTTACCTAGCCCTTCGTTCTTGACCTCAACCTTGGCCTCGTCTACCGTCCATAATCTTTATAGAAGGTAGACACAAAATAAATGTGAGAATAAAATAATATACAGTAGAACAAGGTGAAATAAAATAGAACAACATAAAATAGAATAAGCAACTAGCAAATTGAATTTTGAAATCAACATGAGAATCTTTTAGAACCGACCAAATTCCATACATATATATACCGAGAGAATCAAGTACATTACGGTGGCATATTTAATACAAAAAAACATATCAAAAGTCACTTGCACGGCCATTTTACTACACAAAAACACAAAAGTAAAAGTGGTAAATAAACATGCATCCACAGAGATGAGAATCACCCCGGTGGTTTCTCTTTACAAAAGGGGTACAAAATATACTACACGCAGATGCCACAAAACACAAACAGTCATGTAGTCACAATCATAGGCCTCACAAGCCTCACCCCAACTAACCCATTTACAAAACATTCAAAAGACTAAGACCTTCATAGTCTAGTTCGCAACTAAATTTTCACCCTACATCGAGGAGGACTTAAGACCAAACGATATCAACATTTGCTTGTACTAATCATTACATCAAGTGCCGAGTTCAAAACTCATAGAATAGATATAACTCTAGGTTTTACGATAGTTTCTTATTAGGTGTTCAAGACTCCCACACCTTAAACATGCACCCATCTTTCTCCAACACCCATCTGTAGGATGAGGTTTGCGACAGAAATCACACTTAGCAGCTCTGAGTCGCCACACAACAGGTCCACCAATTTTTAGTTTCTTTCCTTTACATTCAGCAGCATGTTCATCTTCGTTAATCTCTTTACGCTTTCCTTTAACATTGAGAGAGCTTCCCTCCAGATTTCTAACTTGAGTGTTAGGGGTATCTCGAAATTCAATTTGGGTAGTGGAGCACACCAGATCAAATTTATGCTGCATCTCCTCTAGTACGGCTTCATACTTCTTCTTCATTTCCACATACTTGCTTGTTAGCTTAATCTTTTTCTTATATTCTTGTTCCCATCGTCCATCCCAATATTTAGCAAATTCCGTCTGAAACCCTAAGTCCTTTCGAAGAGCCTCTACGTCTTCGTGTGAATCCTCCAAATTTGCCATGTCACTGATTCCTTTAACTCCCGAATTTAACCTGCTAAGGAAACCAAAATCGCCAGGTTAATATTTAATCACAATGAAACTCTAACCATTTAAAGCTCAACTCTATGAAATCCAATATAATGACCGTTTTTGACTTGTGAATACGAATCGGGTCTTTTGCTTAACTACCTATCTGAGAGATCTCAACACAACTCATCTATTTTGAGAGATGCAAAACCGTAGACATAAGTATGGCTATCTCAACTCTATATTTGAGAATGATATCCTTAAAACATCCCAAATAGATCTTTAACCTAGACTCTGATACCACCTGTGACAGCCCACCTCTTCCAAGGGCGAACCCAAGGGTATCAGCGGGTTGCCTGCTCAGCTCTCGCCAGGACTTACTACAAAATCCATAATATAATTGCAAGAAATCATTCCTAAAACCCTATTTAGCATTTAACCAAATAGTAATTAACCTACAAGAGTAAATCTTCAAAATTACAATTCTATAAACTTCAAATAAGATCGTCCAACAACTTTACGATACATTTCAATTCCAGATGGAAGTACAGAACCCTACAAAAGTAACTAATTCCTCGATCTATGAACCCCACTTCAAGACCTGATAAGGAAAACAAACTGGGGTGAGCTAACGCTCAGTGAGGCCAAGGAAAAAGAAACATGCAAGCACGCGAGCAAATAACACGGAATGAAGCAGGAAATTTGTTCAACAAGAAATTTCGAATCATTTAGCACATAGGGAATTTAAACACAATAAAAGGATACTGGAGCTCTCAGGAGCTAATCCACGTCTTAGCCGATTGATCCACTTTTAGTTGACCCTCCATCAACCCAAGTAACCATGTCCGTAGTACCCCACTTACTTCCTCCAACCACCATGACACCCTCTTGGATCCGTAACCAAACACGCACTTAAATGGCATTACTTAACAAGTATGCCTAGCAAGACCCCAATTCTGAATCAAGCTATAACACTTCCCATGGTTCACCAAGCTTCTCGACCAAGCCCTTGCCGGCTCGAGTTACAAGGCTAGCCAATGGGTTGGGGCGTTCCCCCCACTATGGTCGATGAGACAAAGCTCCAATCGACATACTCGATCATAGCATTGGGACGGGAGGGGTGGTACCCTGCCGCTCAATGCTCACGAGAAACACTTTCAGTTACATGCACAAGTAACACTTATCATTTATCAAGCAAGCAATCACATGAGAGAAAGGACAAGGGCGATAAAGTACACCCTAGCCTCAGTAACTATTAAGTACGAGAAATATTTCATTTAAACACTTAACATGCACTTGGCACTCACCGAAGTAAAGAGCCTAAAGCCAAAAGCATGCAAGATCAATCGAGTTCTCCGGGATCTTCTTGATCACCTGAGACAAGTACGAGTATAAATTACTTAATTATACAACCAAGGTTTAGTAGTTTTCTCACTACCCTTATTTAAAAGATAACATTTTCAAGTCATGGGAAATGATCAAGTACTTTAATTCAAATCACTAGGGTAATATTTGATAAATGCCTTTAAAAAAATGTTTCAATTAGACTCAAGTCAAGTTCAAGATTCTCCGATTTGAGAATCAAGTGAAACACTAAATTGGCACGAAAATCAAGAAAGAGGGTCAACCATTTTCATGTCAAAGTTACCAAGTTTTATGCCCTAAAATAGTTAAAATAGAATGGAAATAAGTTTTCCTAGTTCACCGACCAAATTTATCTCAAAAGAAAGGAAGTTCGATAATTTCCTAATTTGGGTTGAAATATTTGAAAAATCATAACTGAAGTTGTACAAGTCCAAATTTTGTGTACTTAGTACCATTAGAAACCTCTTGAAATCTTCTAAGACTTTGTAGAAGACACCCAGTGAGGATTCTGAACATAATTTGCCCAGATTTTCAAGAAAGAAAAGGCTACAGTAACAAAACAGGGCAAAACAGGTTGATCGACCAGCCCATTTTGAAGATTCACCAAAAATTACAGAAAATGAATTGGCCTCTCAAATTTATACAGTTTAAAGTACTATGTGAAAATTTTCAAATTCCACCGACAGAACTCAATTCTGACACTCGAGCAAGAAATTATAGTAGTTCAAACAGAGGGGGTTAAAAATTCTGAAAATTCTGTTTTCTAGTTTCACAGGGCAGACTTAAACGCTTCATTTGAGTGACGAATTCTTGGTCAAAAATCAGCAAATTTGGTACAATAATACTTCCATATATAGGCTAGGTTCATACCAAAATTCAACCAAAAATTCGAATGGGAAGGCAGTTTTCCATGCGCCTAGAGTGGACTGGTTCGCATTTACTCAAACCTGCAAATTTCACTTCCTTATCTTATCTCCACCTTTAACACATCTAAACCACTTCCGATTGGCCTCAAATTCAAACCTAAACTAGTATTAACCTTCCTAACCCTAATGGTGATCAAAATTGATACAAGTTTAGCTCAAAACTTAGCACTAAAACAGGCTCAAAATTGGACAGCATGCCATGCCCAATTTCCAGTTTTTCTTGTTCCAACTAAACCTCCAAATTTGCGTAACCTTTGAAGGGATTTGTGTGGGACAAATTAACCACCTAACCCTCAACATTTAAGCCTCACATTAAGCTTTTAAACTTGCAAAAATCACAGCCAACACATTAAAAAGAAAACAGCAATTTTCTCCCTCATTTTCTTCCTCTTCTCACCCGAATTTCCTTGAGATTTTTTCTTAAATTTTCAGCCACCATTTCCCACATGAATACATATATTGCATCATTAATCATGCTAGAAATTACATTCTCATGCTTGTGGGAGTCCAAGAGCCCACTCAACAACCAAAATCAAGAAAGACAATTTAATGAAATTTATCATCCAAAATTGCAAACTAACACAAGAATCAACTTCATCAACAAATGTCAAGGTTCTAGGAATCTCTGAAGCTCCCAAGCCTAATATCATGCTTAAAATTGTAATCAATAGACAAAGATGGAAGATTTAGCAATTTACCTCTTCTAAGAAGTTGACAAATTTCCTCCAACATTGCTAGCCTCAAACCTCCAAGAGCTCCTCTTCAATGCTCCTCACCACAATCCCAAGCTTAGGCCAAGATTAATTGGAAGTTTGTAGGTGATTTTAGAGAGGATTTGGAAGAAGAAATTGATGAAAACTCAAGGGAAGAAGGGGAGAGGGAGTTCGGCCATGGAGAGAAGAAGAAGAGAGGTGTTTTTTGTTTAATTGTTGAGTGAATTAAATGAAGAAAGGAAGGCAAGACATAAAGCTTGTCTTTTAACCCCAAAAGTCAAACTCTAAATAGTAATCTTAATTAGCAATTTGGAGGGAAAATTAATTGTCTCATTTGGCTTGAGATTAAGGAGCAATCTTGATTGGGGGAGGGAAAAGAAAAGAGAGATTTTAGGTGGACTGAAGGAGATTAGTTGGAAGAATTAGCGGCTAGATAAAATTCTAAACTTGAAGAGATTAATCCAATTCTTAATCAAGATTTCAAAACCCTAATTAATCACTCTTTTTAATTCATTTCCAATCACTGGAGTACATTTCTAACCTGCAGGTTATCATCCTTACATTTCAGCGCCACTTCGCCTATTGCCCGGAATTCTACCTCGAAAAACGTGTTTTTTCTCATTTTCTGTCTAATCGATATAAAAGAGCGAATTTTAAATACTAAATGAATTATTGATAAACTACAAGAAATTAAGGGTGAAATAAAATCAATTCACCTCAAGACGAAATAAATTAAATTAATAAATAAATAAATGAATAAATTGAATTTTCATCTAAATTTTCTTAAAAATTCATTTAAATATAATTTTAAAATAATTGAACGAATTAATAACAATAATAACATTATTTAAAAATAATAAGTTGTAATAATATCAAAATAAATTTTGAAGCCCTCACACCAATGCCATCAAATGGTTGAACCTGATATCGCAACCTCAAAATGAAAGAACTAGTATAAAGGTGAAATAGTAAAACTATCTGGTCATTTTATTAACGAGAACATAGCTTTTTATATGATATTAGTACAGGAAATTGAATAATACAAGTCATGAAAAGTTAATATAGATATGTAATAAGTAGTATTCTTTCTATGTACATGCCTAGGGAGCGGTTGTGGGTGAGTTAGAGGGTAATAATGACAGTTAAATTGCCTATTTGCTGCTGATCCCATAGTTTTTAGGCAAGCTAGATTTGGGCAATAGAAGAAATACTATTAATAATTTATCTCCATTATCTATATCTATATTTGAATCTAGCATGATTGATTCTGAGAAAATTATATATGGTTAATAAAAGGATAAATTACATATAACCCCCCTGTGGTTTCGACTATTGCCACATATTCCCTAATGTTTCAAAATATTCACTTTATCTCCCTGTGATTTTATGTAAAGTGAAAACATGACGGAAAATACCCTATGTAACGTCGTTAGTTGAATGACAATAATGCCCTTTTTTAAATGTTAAATTAATAAATGGATTTACCACTTTACATAAAAGTATAGGGGAATTACATGGATGATTGCAAAAATCACAGGGGGATAAAGTGGATACTTATATGAATCATAAGGGGGTTGTCTAGATATTAATATTTTATCACACGCTTTTAGAGCGCGTTTGGTACAAATGCCGTAACTGATTGTACATTCCGTCTACTCTCCACTTTACATGAAACCATAAGGGGATGAAATGGATATTTTGAAATGTTAGGGGGGTCATATGGCAACAGCCAAAACCACAGGTGAGTTATAAGTAATTTACCCTTAATAAAAAGAAGCATATTGTTATTGTATTCTTCATAAGAAGGAAATTTTGTAGCATACGTGCTGGCCAGGAGACAAGATAGTAATGACTTCTTGAAACTATGAAAGAGTTGGTGGTTTGATACTTTGGTGCTCTTTTCCATAGAGCTTTCTTTGGATGATTTCTCGAATATATGCACTATTTTCTTTAACTTGTAGAATTTTGTTAGTGATAACAGGTATAATGTATAAATCAGGAGGTAAGGAAACTTTTTGATTACCAGTCTTTGAGTGTTTTAGCCTGTGGCAGATTAGGATTAAATAGTACGATACAAACCCTGTTCAGTACCAATTGATATAGCTACATACATGCAAAATGATGTGATTTCAAGACAAGTATATAAAAATTACATGATGCACTTTATTAAATGAAGTTATAGGAAAATAGAGATTACTTACTATGATGATGATTTACTTTAGGTCGTATTGTGTTGATGATTGGATGGTAACCAATCATAGATTTTAGCATTGCCTATTCAACAAGTATAAACTTATCTCACATTGAAAATTGGGGTGGGCTTTTTCTGTACATTGATGTTAATTAGTTCTGTATAGAACATGTAAATCAAGGATTATGTATAAGTGGAGAGAGCAGGATTCTTAGTCTTCATTAACAACAATAAATTCTTGCATTGTTAATGACTTATTCTCTCAAAAAATAGTGCATGGAGGGAAAGCAGAGCAATACAGAGTGTAACTAAGGAATATAGAGATAATGTAATTAATTGCACGAAGTAGTATGGATATGGTAACTGATCATTAATGAAAGCTAGAATAAATTTAGAACTGAACTTACTTATTTTTGTAGAGCTGTCACCCATGTATGCATCAAGCTCTTGAAATCGTGTGAAATCATAAAAATGATCAAAAAGCAATGCAATTGTGGAAGTACTAGCTCGATAAATGTTCAATTTGAAAATTAATAACTGGTAATTTGATTATCCTTGATAAAAGGGCATTGTTATCTTTGTTACTCAAGCATTTTCAATAAAATATGTGTAGTGTAGTTGGAGTTTAAGATCAAGAGCAACAATATCACGTCCACATATTGTTGCTTGGATCATGTTATTTTACACAAAAATATTAAATATAAGCTTTTGTTACGAAATAACAATATACAGAATAAGTAAAAGGTTTAAAAATGTAATTAGAAATAAGAGTAAGTTCTGCACTTAGAAAAGATATTACCACGGCATCTATAGCAAGTAATCATATATAACTGTTCCATGTCATCATCCATAGCGTATTGCAATGTTCTCTACAATGAGTAGCTTGGCAAATCAGTTTTGATTTGTGTCTATGATCTCAAAATGAAGACACAGCTCTATTCCGTAGAGTTGCTAAAGTAGGTTGAAAAGAAAAAAAATTAAAAAGAAGTAGCTTGAAAAGCAAGAATGCATTCAAAAGAGTTTTTTCATATGAAATTCTTACTATATAAATGAATGGATGCATCATGTGGATTAGTGTAAGGAAACTAACATTGACATCTTTAATCTGTAAAAAGCAGATGATGACAGCAATAATACAATCATGAAAGTAGATTCTATGCAGAATATAGTGAATGGTAATCATAAAGGGAGCAAAAATGTAAGTGTCAAGGGTAGAGTTAAGAATAAGAACCAATAGGACTTATTTGTATCAAATGCTCCAACAAGTAATATTCAATGAATATAAATATTGTTGGTCTCGGATGCAACCAAAGAGGGGTGAATTTGGTAGTTTAACAAGACAAGTAAATATGCAAGAATTCACCAAATAATCCAAGCACAAACAATTTCTCAAGTGTGCACAAAGATATGTCAAATTAATCACAATAAAGATGTCACAATTGAGCAATAAAGAAAAGAGATATAGAAAGAATTGCAAACCAAATTTCTAAGTTGCACGAAATTTGGATAAAATCCACTAGTAGCTTCTTCAATTGTTGGTGAAACTAACCAATTTGTACAAGTGAAGGTTCACTCCTTCCTCATCCCAAAAGCCTTTAGTTGAGCCAAGGAGTTTTACAACTGTCCTAGTTAACCCTCAACAAGCTACAATTGAAAGCTCACTCAACCAATTAAGAACTACTATTACAAGTGAGGCAACCTTTACCAAGGTTTTACTCCTCCTATTGAGTAACCTCACAAACCCCACTTTTCCCACACCTATACAACAAACAAAGAATATTTATACCCAAATATTTCACTTGTAAGCTTGTATTTCATGTACGTAAAGGTCTCTTATCCTCATGAACTTGTGGGTATTTATAGAGTGTGAGAAATGGCTTCAAGAAACTCTCCAACGGTCAAAAATATAGCTGTTACAAAATAGCCGTTGGAGCTATCGGACGTCCGACACAATGTTGTGCATCCAATGCAAGCGTCCGACAGGTTGTTTCGATCTTTATTGGACGGCCGATGGATTTTGTCCGTCCGATGAAGCTTGCGTCCAATGCTGGTCAGAGAATTTGGATTTCATCTTTAATTCTATCGGACGTCCGATGATGATGATATGCATCCGATAGGAGTGTCCGATACTTTCCCTGTCTATCAGACGTCCGGTACTTCAATTTGAGCGTCCGATAGTAGTTCTTCTGAGAGTTCTCAATCTTTATCGGACGTCCGGTAATAGCATTCAAGCGTCCGATAAGTTAAAACCATCTCAATTCATCTTGAATTGATTTATTTTCTTTTCCAATGAATCAAGGACCTGTTCTAACATAATTTCACATAAAAACATTACTCCAAATCATTTTGTTTTGTTATCATCAAAACTTAGGATCAATTCCAACAATCTCCCCCTTTTTGATGATGACAAACCAAATGATGATTTTGCAAGAAAAAAAAAAAGAGAAACAGAGAAACTCCCCCTCAATAAGAGCTAGAAAGATTTAGAAAAACATAATCATCTAACATATCTCCCCCTTTTGTCATCAATCAAAAAACATATTAACTCCCCCTCATTTAGTCATCCAAACCATTTAACAATTCAACTACATTTAAACTTCAAACCAACCAATTTCTCCCTCTTTTTGTCATCACAAAAAAAAAAAATCAAAGGAACAATAGTAATTGAATACCAATATCCAAAATGCCAATATCATCAATATTACAATACCAATATCATCAATATCACAATACTGAAATCAAAGGAACAAATATCAATACCCAACATTTAACATTTAACAAACACCAATATCCAACATTTAACAATTCCAACATCAATATGAACAAAACACCAAAGTAGCAAAGTACTTAATGAATTATAGTCCAAAGTTTTTTTTTTTTTTAAACTAAGAGAACATTATGAGTGAGAGTTAGTACAACATGATCTAATAATCCACATAGATTTCATGCCTTTTTTATATTTTTCTTCACATAGCAATCATTTTGCATATGTCCAAATTGGCAACAAAAATGACACATAATACTAGAATCATTCACAAAAGTAGGTTTAATAAATTTAGTTCCTCTTTTTCTAGAAATAATAAGATCATTTTGGCCATGTAAAATATGATTTTCTTTTCTTTGTAAAATATTTTGTTTCTCCTTTTGGAGAGAAGTATTCAAATCATTAATTCTTTTCTTTAAAAGATTTTGTTCCTCCAATATATTTTCATAAAACTTTGTTTTATTTTCCAACTTCTTTTTCAAATCATTTTTGCAATCAAAATCAATTTTGTGCTTTTTCAAATCATCATTGTCTTTTGTCAAATTCTTATTTTCTTGAAAAAGTCTAGAATTTTCTTCCAATAAAGCATTTATTTTTATTTTCAAATCCTTGTTTTTGGCATAAGATTCTTTCAAATTTTTATGCATTTTGATCATAAGAACTTGCATATCATCATTATCACCATCTTCATCACAAAGAGAGTAATTAGAGTTTACCTTATTATCTCCAAAAGCCATAAGTGCCATTTGAGTCGATTCTTCTTCTTCTTCCATTTCTTCATCCCAATTGCATTCATCCCAAGTGATTTTGAAATTCTTGAATTTTTCTCTTCTATCATTACTTGCTCTTCTTCCTCTAGAGCTCCTTTTATTTAGAAGCTTCTTCAATGTCCTTGCCATATTATTTAGTTTCACATCTTCATCATCTTCTTGTGAGGCCTTGAATGCTATGCCTCTCTTGATCCATGCTTCATCATCTTGTATTTTTAATTTCAACTCATAAGAGGTTAGCGAATTTACAAGAGATTCAATAGACATAGAATTTAAATCTTTTGCCTCTTCTATAGCAGTGACTTTATTTTCCCGTTCTTTTGGCAAGGCATTCAAAATTTTTCTATTTTTCTCATCCAAAGTGTATATCTTGTCAAGCAATTCAAGATCTTTAGTAATATCATTGAATCTACAAAACATTTTATCAACATTTTCATGAGGATGCAATTTAAAAGATTCATATTGGGCAACAAGTATAGATTTCCTTTGTTCTCTAACATTGTCATTCCCTTCATACATATCTTTCAACTTATCCCATACTTTCTTGGCCAATTTGCACCCTTTTACTCTAGTAGATTCATTTGCATCTAGGGCATTATACGATACGTTCATGGCCTTAGCATTCAAAGAGAGATTCATTCTATCTTGAGCACTCAATTCACTTCTAGTTTTAGTTCTATTTCTACCGGTTGTTTCATCTACAATGGTGGCCTCAGAAGGTCCTTCACTAACAATAAACCACAACTCTATATCTATAGATTGCAAAAATATTTCCATTCTATCCCTCCAACTAACATAATTTATACCATTAAACATGGGAGGTCTAATGATGGATTGCCCTTCTAAAAACATTGCGTTATTGGTTTCCATCTTTACTCTTAAACCGATTGAACTTAATCTCAAGGAGACCAAGCTCTGATACCAATTGTTGGTCCCGAATGCAACCAAAAGGGGGTGAATTTGGTAATTTAACAAGACAAGTAAATATGCAAGAATTCACCCAATAAACCAAGCACAAACAATTTCTCAAGTGTGCACAAAGATATATCAAATTAATCACAATACAGATGTCACAATTAAGCAATAAAGAAAAGAGATAGAGAAAGAATTGCAAACCAAATTTCCAAATTGCACGGAATTTGGATAAAATCCACTAGTAGGTTCTTCAATTGTTGGTGAAGCCAACCAACTTATACAAGTAAAGGTTCACTCCTTCCTCACCCTAAAAGCCTTTAGTTGGGCCAAGGAGTTTTACAACTATCCTAGTTAACCCTTAACAAGTTACAATTGAAAGCTCACTCAACCAATTAAAAACTACTATTACAAGTGAGGCAACATTCACCAAGGTTTTACTCCTCCTATTGAGTAACCTCACAAACCCCACTTTTCCCACACCTATACAACAAACAAAGAATATTTCTACCCAAATATTTCAATTGTAAGCTTGTATTTCATGTAGGCAAAAGTCTCTTTCCTCTTGAACTTGTGGATACTCATAGAGTGTGAGAAATGACCTCAAGAAGCTCTCCAATGGTCAAAAATATAGCTGTTAAAAAATAGCCGTTGGAACTATCGGACGTCCGACACAATGTTGTGTGTCCGGATACAAATGTCCGACAGGTTGTTTCGATCTTTATCGGATGGCCGATGGGTTTTGTGCGTTCGATGAAGCTTGCGTCCGATGCTGGTCAGAAAGTTTGGATTTCATCTTTAATTCTATCGGACATCCGATGATGATGATATGTATCCGATAGGAGTGTCCGATACTTTCCCTGACTATCAGACGTCCGTACTTCAGTTTTAGCGTCCGATAGTAGTTCTTCTGAGAGGTCTCAATATTTATCGGACGTCCGGTACTAGCATTCAAGCATTTGATAAGTTAAAACCTTCTTAATTCATCTTGAACTTGATTTCTTTTCTTTTCCAATTAATCAAGGACTTGTTCTAACATAATTCTCACATAAAAATATTAGTCCAAATCATTTTGTTTTGTTATTATCAAAACTTAGGATCAATTCCAACAAATATATCATTAGATAAAGATGGACATAGATTTGTATGTGCTAGGGGAAACAAGTATGTAGAGATAAAGGGATTATTAAGAGTAGCTAAGTATCTGACAATGGATAAATATGGGTATACAATTTGATAACTTGTTAGATATCAGCATTTAAAGGAAAGATCTGGCAATAAAACAAGCTTGAATAGGAAGTAGATGAGTCGAATAATGCCTTAAATGGTGTATCAGAAAATTAAGATGATGATGTCCATATCTGGGGTTCTCACAAGTTGAAAAGTACAATGATTTCTCATTTTTAGTGGCATTCAGGAGAGCAGAGATATTGGATCATTAATAAAAAATAGAAAAATTAAAAACTATATAGAAATAGGTGGTCATGACGTAAACAACTAATAACATGAATAGGAGACATTCAAGAAGATGACAAGGGAAGGATTATCTATGTTAAAAACATAAGGAGCATTCTTTTACTAACTATGAACATGTGGATCTACAAGGAATGTAAAGATCTTTCAATCATCAGAAGTTATATAACATAGAATAAATAAAGTAGAGAAATCAAGTACTCTAGAAGGGCATAAATAATGATACGTAATGGAGTCATCTTTTGAATATACATATATAAAGGAAAGATTTGGAAATAAAAAAGTCATGAATAAAAAGAAAATGTGTGACGACCCCAACCAGAGGCCAAGTTTAAACCCCATTGGAGCGCTTGCCTAGCTTTGGCTAGGTCTAACTACACAAAAGTTGATAGCTAAATGATCTAATGCACCCAAACACATAATTACATATAATATCATAAGTATAGAGTTCAAGCCATTTGGTCTCAAAAATACAACAATCCTGTCTTAATAATGTACATGAGTTATTACTGGAACAAAAGTCTAAGGCACTCCTCCCTTCTTGCGGGTCTAGATGCCTGTAAGGAAGACAAAATTTAAACATATGGTGAGCTACGACTAGTGAGGTCTAACACTAGGAGATCAGGTTGATGATAGTTACAGGAAGGATTGCATCAAATAAGTAAAAACATTTCTAATAAACACATAAGGTCAAGCATTTATCAAAAACACACAAGGCACACATACATAAGGATGGATACAATTGGGCGTCAATAGGAGCCTTTAGAGAGGCCCGCATCAGTATTCACCAAGTTCATAGGGGATATCCACTCCTCATCATGATGCACAAGGCTCCAACAAATACTTTCTCCCAACCAAACTACACTATAGCACCAAGAGGCCACAACACCGGTAATGCTCGAGTATACTATAATAAACACGTGACACAGCCCCAAGCTTCTGAACATCCTACAAGCAAGTGGGTAGCAGAGCCAAGATAGCTAGTTTGCTCAACCAAGCCCGAAACTGGCTCGGCAAATCTAACTTACACATGGCATGGGCCCAGTTCTTCCTGGTGCGATATAGTACACAACCGAGTGTACAAGCATGCACAAGTTTGTTTGTCAATTGAACACAAAGTATCACTCAATAATTAGTATAAAAAATTCCATGACAAGTATATGAATCCAATCACATTTTCCCCCCACAAGGCACCAAAAAAGCAAAAAGCAGAACTAAATTACAACATTTGTAAATATTGTAGATTATGAATTAACAATGTGGTTAAGGACACTCATAGGCAAATCTACAAGATTTTTCTCCTTCTTGTAGAATGCTCAAGAACCAATGATCAACAATCCCTATAAGTATACAGGATCAATCATAGTATAAATTCATCTGGAGTAATCTAGAGGTTGAACCCATAGGGATGACTTAATTTTCTACTTTAATTATCTACTAAAAATTTGAAAATTAAACTTAAAGGAGAGAATGAGTAATTTAAAGTCAAATTCAATTAAATAACACAACTAAATAAATATTGAAAAAATTCAAGGAGTAAGAGCTTAAGGTGTTAGGTTTAATCCAAAGTTGTGAATTAATTTCCCGATTGTCTTCTTGGCAAGTTATTAACACATCACACTTTTGTATTTTAAATCACCTCTCTGTGCATCTAAAGTGTGTCTAATTAAGTCTTGTGTCTCTCTCGAGAGCATGAGAAATTAATTAAACCCATTAAGAACTTAGGTGATATAGATCCATCATACAAATCCTAACCTATTCTTGTGATTAGTCTAAGTATGTTTATCTATCTAGTGCATGGTTGTATCTACTTTCTTAATTCAATACAAATTCAAAAATCATGCTCATAGTGATCAAACATAAACATGTAATTACAAGAAAAATAGATAAATCATAGCAAAAGATAAGAATTTAAATGAAAAAATTAATCAAGAAGTCCTTCATAAAACCCTAAACCTAAAAAAAAATTTTAACACAACATGTTGTAGTTGAGTGATAGGAGTAGGGAACTTCTCAATTTGTTGTTCCAAATTCCTTTTTGCACGCGTCCCAAATTGCTCGTGTGATCCTTGATCTCCTAAGAAAAGATGAAAAGAAAAGTGTGTCTAAGCTAATTCTAATGTTTCTATCTACTAAAAATGATCTAAAGTACTCCTATTTATAGTTCTCTAAAGTTATAGTTGAATCCTGGTTGGAACAGGCTTTGTCAGGTTTTGAAATTTCATGCGCGACAGAAGTCTGACAACAACCGGTGCCACAACCGGCTTGAAGATCGACGCAGGTAGTTCTTCATTATAATTTTTCTTTCTTTCCCAGTGCATAACTGGCATGACAACCGACGCTGGTTATCTGCGCTGCTATTTCTTCGATTTACAATTTTGCCCCAGAACTTTTAATTGCTACACAATTTCGGTTCAATTCCTTCAAATCTTCAATCACATCCCTACAAACACATAGTCACCAAAATTAGGCAGTTTCATGCTCAAATTATACATATAGAGCATAAATAATCAAGTTCAAACACATCTAACACATTATAATTTATGCCTTATCAAACTCTACTACAATTAACCCGTGCTTGTTCCTAAGCACAAGATCAACTAATTAATCCCAATTAAACAATTAAACTCAAACAACAGCTTCTACTCAAGTCAACTACTGTTAAAACACCATCAAAATAAATGTTAAATATGAATAGCTATGCAAAAGAGATGCCTCTCCAGTTGGCTTTAGGTAATAATGACTCTTCCAAACTCTAGCCAACCAAACTAGAAAAATAAAATATTCAACCAGCATTCTCCCGTAAACAATCCAATTACTAAGCAAAATCTCAACACAATTTAGCACAATCTACAGGCTAGTATTAAAAACACTTACATTCCAAATTTTCAATTTGCTCGCATTTTTTTCATTTTTCTCCATTTCTTTTAAATGTTTTTTCTTTTGCAATTCCCCCACACTTAATCTTTCACATTCTTTTTCTTTACTTGGGGGAAAAACTTAGTTCTTAACTATTCAAACCTTTTGACATCAACTTCGACATCTTTCAAATGAAGAAGCCCGGTTACTCAGCTTTTCAATGCTCAAGAACCACATACTCATAACTATCATCACTTTTTGATGTGAAAGTAGACTTTTTTCGGTGAAAACCCCTAGTTACCAGGCCATGACAGCTAGGGAGTGTAGTTAGATACTTTTCAACAAATTAAGCACAAACCAACTAAAAATACTTAAGCCTGCTTCATATCCAATAACCTAGAGAACTAAGATTAATAACTAGACCAAATTACATAAAAAATGCTAGAAAAATATTAACAATGCTTAGAAAAGTTAGCTAGAAGATCGTAAAACCCTAGAATTTGAAAAATTTTACCAAACAAGTACCCTAAGGCATCATTATTCACACTTAACACATAACACATAAAAGTCTTAACAAAGCTAATTCAAGATAAAAGCCATTGCCTATCAGGGATATCACCAAGAATTATCAAAATTTTAATAAAAAATAACCAATATACAACTTCATCCAAATTGCCACCCTCCACACCTTAAAACAATATTGTCCTCAACGTTGAGAAGAAATAAAGAAATTAGAACATAGGGCAAAGTGAAAGCAATACTCCCCTGATAGTAAAAATGAAGAACCAAAAGTGAACAAGCTACTGCCATTAATCCATGATGTGTACATCACCATTGAAGCCTTTGCAAAACAACTAAAAGAAAGAAAACTACAAATAGGAGTTAGTACTAGATCATTAACTAGAAAGCAATAGAAATCCTATACTACAAACACCACCTCTAATCCCAAAATGAGAAAAACATATTAATAAGAGAAATGAAGAAATCAAGGTGGTCCCTGCCGATATGGTCGCCAAGCAGCTAGCTCCTCGTCAATGGTCGCGACACGTCTCTCCAAATGCTCAACTGACTCATGTGTGCCACAAACCTCCTTAAGCACCGACTATAACAAATCACGAATAGATGGCCTCGTCGGCCACTGAGATGGCCCCGTCCCCTACTCCATTTGGCGAATCTTGGCCTCCTCATCTTCCTCATCTCCTCCTCCAGTGAGGCCAGTTTGAGTGATAATGGTGGGCTGGTGGTAGGCAATCCGGTTAACAGTAGAGTGATTAACCACAATAGTATCCGTTTTGGACTCCTCACTTGTCACATCTACTCCAAACTAGTCAAAAATAAGGGAAGAGTAGATCATATGGCAATATCTCATTTTTGTTCTTATGGCTTACCGCTCTAGTAATCGACCCCAAAACAATAGTAGCAAGAGGCAGCCCTACAATGTCACCCAACCCATGCTCCAACTTATCCAAGAAATACATCTGTGTGTTATGGGCCGCCTTAGTTCTAGGTGATGACTAGGCCGACCGCAAGGCTAATGACTCAACGAGAGCCACTGCGCCAACAACTCGTGTGCGTCGTACTCCAACTTAAAGCAGTAAGCAAAGTAATGCGAGAAATGCTTTAAAGGGACAAAATCTTGAGGAAAGTAGTACTTGTATTGAGAATAGAAAATGATTACAACGTTCTCAAAAGTAAAGCAACAATCGGATGTGGGTTAGTACTGTCGCCCACAAGGTAATCCTAACTAGAAAACTAGAACTGGTAGTTAAAATGCACTCTAATCCTATTTACATATATACATCAAAACTAAAGGGCTAAGGGTAATGGGATGGCCTAATAGCCAATGAAGATACTCCTGGACTCCCAGAAAGGAGGGGCCGTTGCATTAGGCTTGCGGTCGGGCACGCAGGTGTGTGGGTTTGCATTTGAGCATGCGGTTAGGCATGCGGAGGCTCGTCTTATGAAATTCTCCCCCACCTATTTTGGCAATGCTCTTGTTGCCTTCCTGTTGAGGTATTCATCGATTAGTGGTTGAAAGGCTTTGAGATCTGTGGCTTTCTCCCAGGTGTTTTCCTCTTCCCTGCATCCTTGCTATTGCACAAGATACTCCTGGCAATCCTTCCTTGAATGCCTGCTAATTCTGTCATCCAAGATCACTTCCGTGACTCACTTCCCTATCGTTTTGTGGCCTAAGGTAGTGCGGCGGTCTCGTTCTTTGTTTGGATCCTCCATGTCTTCGTGGTACGGTTTGAGGATACTTACATGGAAGACTGGGTACACCTTCCACCACCCTGGGACATCGACCCTATATGCTACCTTTCCGATCCTTTTCAGGATGGACACGGGGCCAATGTATTTCTGGAGGAGTCTGGGGTCCCTCCTTTGTAAGTATCGACTGTGTCATTGATCTGGCAAATTTACCAAAATCGTGTCCCCCACCTAAAACTCCAAAGGACATCTGTTGCGGTCTGCATTTTTCTTCATGCACTTTACGGCCTTTTCCAAGTAGCTGCGTGCTATGTTGATGTTCTACTTCCACTTCAGGGAGAAACTCTTGGCCTTAGTTGTCGAGAGATGTCATCAAGAACATCAACAGTGTGGGGGAGTAGGGGTTGCTATCCTGTCACCACCTCAAAGGGACTCTTGTTCGTGAAGGAACTCTTCTGGGAGTTAAAGCACAATTGGGCAGTGTCAAGCAGTTGGGACCAATTAGTTTGCTTGGCAGTGGCAAAGTGTCGAACATATTCCTCCAACATGTTGAAGCATTCTGTCTGACCGTCGGACTTGGGGCGGTCTATCAAACTCATGCACAATTTGGAACCGATAATATTGAAGAGTTCACTCCAGAAGTTACCATTGAATCTAGAGTCTCGGTCACTAATAATCTCGGGTATTCCCAACATTTAACAATGTGCTTGAAGAAGAGATGTGCCGTCTCTTCTGCGGAAACATATTTCGGGGCAGCAATGAACGTTGCATATTTTGAGAAACGGTCGACCACCACTAATATTGCAGCAAGGTCACCAACCTTGGGGAGATTAGCGATGAAATCAAGGGCGCTTTCCCAAGGTCGCTTAGGTACCGGAAGGGGTTGTAACAACCTTCTTCTGGCGAACTACCTTATTTTGTTGACAGATAAGGTAGGTTTGCACATAGTGGTCAACATCGTCTTGCATTTGGGGCCAATAGTAGCCCCACTAAACCAATGCCAATATTCATTCCATTCCAGCGTGTCCAGCCCAAACGGTGTCATGGCACTCCCTTACGATATCTTTCCACACCTCCCTTCCTTTTGGGACTTAAAGTCGCCTCTTCTTGGTCCATAGGAGACCATCTTCAAGCCAAAACTGTCGAGCCTTCCCTTGTTCCACCAGCTCCATGAGAGTCTTCGAGTTAGGGTTCGTCCGAAGGAGTTCCTATATCTGCTCTCAGACGCTCATGGTCACCTGACTTCCTTACAGAGTGGCCAACCGGCAGATGCGGGTTAGGTCTGCTTTATGGCTCAAGGCGTCTGCCACTTGACTTGACCTTTCGGTGCGGTATTCTATAGTGAAATCAAATTCTGTCAACCGCTCCTACCACCGAGCTTGCTTGCTGCTGAGTTTAGGTTGGGTCATAAAGTGGCTCACCGCAGTATTGTCTGTCTTAACTACGAATGGAGCACCCAACAAGTAGTGTCTCTATTGCCATAGGCAATGTACTACCACCAGTTCCTTCTCATGAGCCGAGTACCTCTGGTATCATTCAACTTCCGACTCTCGTAGGCCATGGGTTGTACCTTCTTGCATCAAACTCCACCCAAAGCAAAGTCAGAGGCATCCACGTGTACCTCAAAAGGCTTCTTTAGGTCTAGTAGTACCAATACTGGATTGGTAGACAATACTCTCTTCAGGCGTTCGAAGGCTTCTTGGCAAGACTTGCCCCAATCCCATGCCTTCCCCTTCTTGAGCAAATCGATTAATGGTAGGACTATCTTAGAATAGTCTCATATGAACCATTGACAGTAATTGGCCAGACCCAAAAAGGACTGAAGTTCAATGACACTACTCGGTGACTTCTAGTCTTCCAAGGCTTGGACCTTCTTGGGGTCCATTTTGATCTCTCTCATTTCAATAATATGCCCCAAGAAATAGATACGCTGTTGTGCGGATAAACACTTGGAGGGTTTGAGGTACACCTCGTGCGCCCTCAACCTGGTTAGCACTAATCTTAAGTTTTCTACATGTTCCTCCAATGTGTTACTATAGATCACAATGTCGTCCAGGTACACTACCACAAACTAATCTAGGAAGCCACGGAGGATTTGGTTCATCAGGGTATAGAAGGTAGTGGGTCGTTGGTTAACCCAAATGGCATCACCAAAAACTCAAATACCCTATACCTCATGACGCAGGTCGTCTTGTGCTCGTCACCTTCTTTGATTCTCACCTGCCAATATCCATTCTGCAAATCGAGTTTCGTATAGTATTTTACTCCACTCAACTGGCCAAAGCAATCTGCTATCAATGGAATGAGATATCTGTTTTTGACCTTGATCTTGTTCAGTGCACGAAAATCCATACAGAATCGCAACGTCCCATCCTACTTCCTTTGGAATAAGACTGGTGCTCCATAGGGGGATTTGACAGGAACTATTATGCCTGCCTCCAATGTTTCCTTTAGCTATTTTCGAAATTCCATTAGTTCAGGTTGCGACATCCTGTATGGCGCTCATACTGAAGGCTTAGCACCAGGGATCAGTTCGATCTCATGATGTACTTCCCTTCTCGGGGACAGCCGCTTAGGAAGTTCGTCTGGCATTACGTCCTCGAATTCTTCCAAGAGGTGCTTGACTGGCGTAGGTATTGGCCCTGAGGTCTCTTCTAAATCTTCTAATCGGACATGCACCGACCAAGTGGTCTCACCTCATTTGAGGCCTTTCTCCAGTTGCATGGCCGAAACGCTTTGCACCTTAGCATTCTTGTAATGAGTCGGAATCACACAGAGATTCCTATCCAACCAAAATAAGCAATTCTCCCTTGCCCACACTAGTAGTCCTGAGTCTCGGAGGAACTCCAATCCGATGATGAACTGGAAGTCATCCATCCTAACAACTGTGATGTTCGTTTACACCCAAAGAGGACCACAGCTTATGACGGTTGCCTTGGCCACTCCCACCACAGGTTGGGCAGGAGAGTTGATGGCCTTCACCTTACTATTCGACTCCTCCAAGACTAGCCCAAAGCGTGAGACTTCGGATTTGGCCAAATAGTTATGTGTCACACCGGTGTCGATCATAGCCGCGAGGGGCTTTCCATTGACTCTCAAGTCAATGATCATGAGTCCGTTATTTTTATTCCAGGCAGGTTTGATTATTTCAATCTTGTCTGCCTGTAGGGTTTCAGATGGTGCCGGGCTCGCAAGACCAATTGGAGCTTGTTGGTACCCCTAGGTGAGGCTGGTGTGACCTCTTTTTGAGTTGTCTTACCGACCTCTCTTGGCAGGAACCTTGGCAATGGGAGGGCGTACTTGCATTTGCCCATTTGTATGAGCAAGAGTGTTGCACCAGTATGTATAGGCACCTATGGCCTCAGCCTCCCCATTCTCCAATGCCTCTCGTTCACTCGGGCCTACACTCGCGTCGCCTCCTTTCTCTCCATCAGGGTCTTGCCCTTCCTAGTTAAGAGTCGCTAGTTTGCACATAAAAGCACTAGCTGCCTTATGATATTTCGGACACTCACTGACAAAGTGAGGTCCTTGGCAGTAGAAACACTCACGAGGCGGGCCATTACCATTGGGTCGATTCACAGGTGCCGAGACTCTCGGTTGATCAGGAGGATTCGAGTTTGGGGTCATGAAGGCTCTACCTCCCCCTCCTCTTCCTTGCGATGCAGAAAAGCCAGTGTTTAGAATTCTCTCTCCTCCACCTCTTCCGTTGCCAGGACGAAAGTTGCGGTTTGGCAGGGTTGTGACGGTAGCTGCTTTGGATTGATTTGGTTGGTACAATTCATCAAAGCCTTCCACTATTTTGACGGCTTCAGCCAAGGTCACAAACCGGTGTTTTCACAGTTCCAATTTGGCCCACAATCTGAGTTTGTTCTAGAAATGGTAAATCGATCCGCTTCTGACATGTCAATAATTTGGAGCATCAACTCCTGAAACTTCTTGACATATGCTCTAATCGTGCTCGTATGCCACAACTCGTTGAGTTCATCATGAGCCTTTATCTGGGTATAGTGAGGAAAGAAGTGTTCTTTTATTCTCTGTTTCATCTCCTCCCATGTGCTAATGGGATGTGCATCATTGTTGATGGCTTCTCTCTGTATCCACCACCACAGCTTGGTATCACCAGCCAAGTATCGACTAGCAGTCCTTACCCGCTCTGCCTCATCCACTATGTGCACAGCGTCCAAATAGTCGTTAATGTCATAAAGGAAGTTGTCTACTTCCTTCGCATCTCGCTCCCTATAGAAGGCTTTCGATTCAGGAATTTTCACTCTAGTGCCTCCTACGCTGTTCATCCCCCCTCCATTGGATTGAATGTTGTTGTTGTTGGCCACAGCCAATTGAAGAATGTGCACTTCAGCGCAGATGTCACCAATAGTAGCCCGTAGCTCTGCAACTGCATTGTTAACGGTAGTTTGCAATTCACCAATTGCTTCCTAGTTCCCCACCGACCCGACTTCGAGGTTTTGAGTTATCTCTGACAGTTGTTGGTTGAATCCTCCCTGTCTATCCAGGTCGACACTCAATTGGGCCAAATCTGTTTCGACTTGGCCAACTTTTGATCAATGGGTGCTACTCCATGCGTCTCACTGAAGCACGCCATAATGAGACAGGTCACTTCCGCCTCTAAAGCATCCAGCCGTCCCTCTGGGACATTGCGTGTCTTGTTTGTTTAGGCCCCAGTAGAACCGAGGCTCTGATACCAATTGTTACGGGCCACCTTAATTCCAGACGATGACTAGGCGGATCGCAAGGCTAACGACTCAACAAGAGTCGCTCCACCAACAACTCGTGTGCGTCGTACTCCCACTTAAAGCAATAAGCAAAGTAATGCGAGAAATGCTTTAAAGGGACAAAAACTTGAGGAAAGTAGTACTTGTATTGAGAATAGAAAATGATTACAGCATTCTCAAGAGTAAAGCAACAATCAGATGTAGGTTAGTACTGTCACCCATAAGGTAGTCCTAACTAGAAAACTAGAACTGGTAGTTAAAATGCGCTCTAATCCTATTTACATATATACATCAAAACTAAAAGGTTAAGGGTAATGGGATGGCCTAATAGCCAATGAAGATACTCCAGGACTCCCGGAAAGGTGCTCGCTATGTTGGTGACGCAAGGCCGTTGCATCGGGCGTGCGATTGGGCATGCGGGTGTGCGGATTTGTGCGCAGGCGTGTGGTTGGGCGTGTGGCCGGGCGCGCGGTTGGGCGTGCAGAGGCTCGCCTTGTGAAATGGTGACACGTATCTCATTCTTGCTATTAGAAGCTGACATAATATTATACTTAAAAAGATGGATAAGCAAATTGTGTCGGAGATCCAATGATGAAATATGAAGGACATCGATCTCATTAAGCATAGTACCAGTCACTGGATCGGGACCGACTGGAAAGTGGATGGCCCATGATAAAATCTAGAAATGATAGCCTCAAAAACCCAACTAGGGTCACCCGTTACAGTATATTTCCATGGTTAAAAGCTGGATCATCATCCTATGCTCCCAAAAAGGTAACTAACTCACCTCTAGTCAATATAATCTCTATACCCTTGACAAAGCTTCTAACCACTAAAGTGTTTACTACCCTTTTGCTCTCAAGATTAGCATAAAACTAACAAACCAGACCAATGTCATAAACTCTAGGTAAATCTAGCATCTGACCCCATCCTACAGTGGTAAACAGCCCCCTAAAATTATATTTAGCATCAAAAACTGGGTCTAAATAAGCTTTTTCTAACACCCTATTAGTAGCCCTAGCCTTGTATCATGCAAAATTTTCCATAGTTGTAAATTGAAGAGGGTCAAAAGCCGAGGCTGGAGTACTACTACTAGCTCCATTGGTGGTACCCCGGCCCCTCTTGTGAGAAGTAGAGGTCTCAATAGCTGGTCTTTGTTTAGGAAGCATAGTCACACAATTCCAAAATTGAACAAAAGCACCAACCAATGAAACACTAGCACCAACCAAATATAAACCAATAACCAAGAAATTCACCCAATTGACCACAAGAATATACCAATTATCCAATACAAAGGCAAGCCAACTAGAAAAACTTCAATCGAAAGAATGAAGAACACCTAAATATGCACAACAATTCCAAGAATGATGGCACAATATTCCAAAAATCCAATGCTGAATCAAGTTTCATCAACTATGATTTCCAAAATATTCAACAAAAGTTCCAAGTTTCAACTAAGAGTATCGAAATGCACCAAAAAAATAGGGCAAATTAATACCAATGAGGCTCAAGAATCATGCAAATGACTCAAAAATCCATCCAGGATCACCCAAAAATTCCACAAAATTTTGGCCCAAAAATTCCCAAAGATTTGACACACACTACACCAAGAACACACACTAGCACTTATGTCAAATTTTGCAAAAATTTAACCATTCAAATTGGAAAGAAATTTGTGAAACTCACTCCCCTTACATTGGAGAAGAAAAGCCCCTTTGAATGCTCGAAGAAATTTGGCCCAATTCGTGGGATTGAAGCTAGGGTTTCACCCACACTTTGTATTCTACAAACACTCCAATTCTTGTGGATTTGAAACTGCAAATCTGGAGGAGAATGATAAGACAGGTAGGGAAAAGACATTAAAGTTGAGAAATTTCACAAAAATTGCATGGAGAAGTGAATGGAAAATCAGAGGGAGAGGGAGATGCGGGGAAAAAGAAAAGAATGGAAGAGAAAAAGAAAAGAAGAAGAAGAAAGAAGAAGACGTGCAATGGCTTTTCAATTTCTATGAAAGACCGGCACTGGTCTTAAGACTGGTCATTGCACCGGTCTTCCTTTGACTTCTTGAAACAATGCATGCTCTTTTTTTTTTTTTATCCTGACAACAAGTGCTGGTTTTAGGACCAGTTATAGTGCTATTGATACTTAATCTTTTTATTTTGTCACTCCTCTTTCTTTTCCTTCTTCTTCTATTTTTTCCATAAAAGCACCAATATGAGACCCACATTTCTTCATTGAAACCCTAGAAAACATAAAAATCAAAATCAACCAAGCATAATGAACATAATAAATAAAAGAAAAATAGTGCAAAAAGAGGGAAAAAATTGGGTTGCCTCTCGAAAAACACTAAATTTAACGTCTTCAATTAGATGAAACCAAGCTCTATTGCATGAATTTAACGATTTCACCAGGCCAACGTGATCATCCTCAAAATACAGCTTCAAGTGCTACCATTGACAACAAAAGGTTTTTGACCTTCTTTTTGGATTTCAATACCATTATACGGACCAACTCTTGTAATCACAAAAGGACCGAACCATCTTGACTTCAACTTGCCAAGGAACAATTTAAGACACAAATTGAATAATAAAACCTTTTGACCAACCTTAGATTCATGCCTTAAATAATGCTTATCATGCCATACTTTTACCCTTTCTTTATAAATATGAGTATTCTTGTAAGATTCATGACAAAGCTCTTCTAACTCGTTCAAGTAGAGCAATCTCCTTTCAGCAATATTTTTAAGGTCAAAATTAAGAGTTTGATTGCCTAATAAATTCAATGCTTCCAATTCCACTGGCAAATGACACGACTTTCCATTAAGTAACTTGTAGGGATGGCAATTGGGTCTTATAAGCAGTCCGATGTGCCCATAATGCAGCGTCATGTTTCATGGCCCAATCTCTTCTTGATGAATTCACCATCTTCTCCAAAATGTGCTTAATCTCCCAATTGGATGCCTCTACTTGACCACTAGTCTAGGGATGATAAGTGGCTCCAGTACAGAATTGACACCATACTTGGCCAATAATGGTCGAAATTGACCATTATCGAAACAATCACCATGGTTACTAAGGATAGCATGTGGCACCCCAAAGTGCGTAAAAATATTCTTTTTCACAAATTTCACCATGATTTGGATTTTTTAATCAGATAAGGTCACTTCCTCTACCTACTTGTAATATAGTCCACCACAATCAAGATATAGGAATTACCATATGACAGTGGAAACGGTCCCATGAAATTCAAACCCCAAACATCAAATGGCTCAACTTCTAAAATACCTATTTGAGGCATCTCTTGTCAATGACTAACATTATCAATTCTTTGGTACTTGTCACAAGTTAAAACAAAGGTCCTGACATCCTTGAAAAATGTAGGCCAAAGAGACTTGATTGTAGCACCTTTGCTGCAATTTTTTCGGACCCATGATGACCACCATAAGGAGACAAATGGCAGTGCTCAAGAATGGATTTCATCTCCTTTTCCGGTACACATCTTGTCACTACTCCATCAGCACAATACCGGAATAATAGAGGATCTTTGCAAAAATAGTACTTTACCTCAACAAAGAATTTCTTCTTTTGCTGAAAAGTATAATTGCTAGGCACAATGTTAGAAACTAGGTAATTGACAAAATCATTATACCAAGATACCTCACTACTTTTTACAACCCACAATTGCTCACCAGGAAATTTATCTTCAATTGAGGAGTCATCATATGAATCTACTTGTTCCAACCTGGACAGGTGATTTGCTACCAAGTTTTCTGAGCCCTTCTTATCCCTAATCTCCAAGTGAAACTCTTGCAAAAGTAAGATCCAATGAATTAACCTGGGTTTAGCATCCTTTTTAGACAAAAGATACTTAATAGCAAAATGGTAAGTATAGACAACACTTTAGACTGAATGAAATAAGAGCAAAATTTCTCAAAGGCAAACACAATAGCTAGCAATTCCTTCTTAGTAATAGCATAATTCACTTGGGCATCATTAAGAATTTTGCTAGCATAGTGCATAACATGCAATCTCATATCTTTTCTTTGGCCTATAACAGCCCCTACAGTATAATCACTAGCCATCACATATTAATTTGAAGGCAAATTTCAATCAAACGTAGTAATTATAAGTGTCGATATAAGCTCTTTCTTCATTTTATTAAAAGCTTGTAAATATGCATCATCAAAGACAAAAGTCATAGCTTTTGACAACAAATCACATAGAGATTTAGTTATTTTGAAAAAATCTTTAATAAATCTCCTATAGAAACCAACATTTCCAAGAAAACTTCTAGTAGTTCGGACAGAGTTAGGAGGGGGTAATCTTTCAATTACCTTAACCTTGACTTTGTCAACCTCTATCCCATTTTTAGAAAACTTATGGCCCAACACAATACCTTCATGAACCATAAAGTGCCTTTGTTTCCAATTTAAAACCAAATTAGACTCTTCACTTCTTTCTAATATACGATTCAAATTATTCAAACAAATATCGAAAGAGGAAACATGTAACGGCCCGGACTCAAGGCCTGGCCGAAGCAACTTTTTGGACTGAAATCACTGGCCCAAAATAGTTAACCCAAGTTATTTGATAGGCTTTGTGAGGACCCAAAAATTTATTTTTATCTGACCTAATTAATAAATTATTTATTTATTTTCTATGAATAATTGATTTAAATCATTTTAATTTCAATTATACCATACATTACCTCATTTTATTTTAAAAACCTTGTTTAACCTTCAATTTAATTTTTCTACGGCTCAATTGTGGAAAAATAAGAAAACACGTTTTTCGAGGTAAACATTTGGACTGAGAGTAACGTAATCTTGGAGAGTAAGAATGATCATTAGTAGATTAAGAAAAGCTACTTGAAGGATTAGAAGTGAGTAATTGGGATTAAACTCAAAATGGAGCAATATTGACCACAAATTCAAAGTTGAATTTTTGTACCCAAAACTAGTGGTTCCTATTCCTTCTTGCTTTCCCTAATTTATCTATCAAAATCACAAGAAAACTCTCACCTTTCTCTCCCTCTCTCACCCGAACTTCAGCCCTCTTCTTCCTCTCAAATTTCAACTTCAATTCTTGCAAAGATTGGCCAAGAAAAGCTTGAGAAAACTTCCATTCTTTCACTTGAAACTTGAAGATTATCTTGTCTTGAGGGAGCCGGTTAGAAGCTTGAAGAAAGGGGTTGTTTTGGGAGCTTTGAGACATCACAAATAAGGGTTTCTTCTTGATCCATTAGAGGTACTTTGATTTCAACAAAAACCTTGTTACTTGTTTCCATTTTAGGTAGTTTTAAGCTTTGATGGTTCAATGTTGCTATTTGTGTTGAATTTGGATGATTATGTGGGCTCTATGAATTCCCACAATTCTTAATGATTAGCTATTATGATATATATGTATGTGATGGAATATGTTTGTGGTTTGTGATGAGTTATGGAGTTAGAAATTAGGAAAGAGAGAAGGAGGAGAAAAACCGAGAGGAAAGGAATGGAATGCTGCCCTGTTTTGGTTGCTTAGATCACTGACTTTTCCTGTGAATTTTGGTACAGACTTAGTTTATATACTGAATTTTTAGTGAAAAAAATTTGGTGATTTTATAATGACTTTTCATTGGCCAAATGAACCATTCTTTTCAAACCTGCAATCTGGAATTTCGGGTAGCAGGATTTATGAAACCGTCTTCTTAAATCTGTTGTATCTTGGTGTAGGAAGGTCCAAATTGAGTTCCGTTTGTTGCATTTGAAACTAGACTCCAAGTTCTTTAAGTGAGATAAATTTCAAGGGTTAGTTCAAATTCTACGAATTTTGGTGAATTTTCAAAATTGACTGAGAATCAAAACTGTTATGTCCTGTTGTTACTGTAGCAGCGACTTTAAACTGAAATTTGATTGGTTTTTGATTTGAATCTTGTATAAGTGTATTCTTGAGAGTTTTAGTTCACTTAGTCTATTTTCCAACGGTATAAGATTCATAAATTTCTGACTTATATAGCTTTAGTTATGGTTTTTCAAAAAATGCTGCGAAAACTGGAAAATCTGCTTTCAATTCTGTCCGCATGGACTGTTCTGTTTTAGTGTGGTTTTGGTCTGAAAGTTTGCTACCACGTAACCTCCATTTGATCAAGAAATGTTGTTAGAATCTTGGTTTTGAAAATGGAATGGAATGAGGGTTGTTTTGGGTGAACCAAAGGTTGTAAAAGAAAAGAATTTCGTACGGCAGTTTAGAATTTCAAATTTTCAGTCAACTTTGGGGGCATGGATCACTGCCTTCCCATATGAGTTTTTGGCTAAATTTTGGTACAAATGTAGTTCACATATTGAGGTTTGTGCCTGAAAAATTTAGTATTTTTTCAGTATCATTTAATTGCCCAAATGATGTTCCAAAAATCACTCTTCAAAACTGGGAAAAAACAAGCTGTCTGACAGCTTACTGTCCCAAGTTCAAATGGCTATATTTTCTTGCTCGGAAGTCAAAATTGAGTGCCGTTGGTGGCGTTAGAAACTAGACTTCAAGAGATTTCCAACGGTATATGGCTTGTATGCTAACTCAGTTTCTATTAATCCCAGAAAATCGGCAAAGATAGCCATTTTTCAAGACTGATTTGCCTATTTTGTTTCTCGCGACTTCTTGTGTCGTACTTTTGCTCACGTTACCAAATGAGTCTTGGAGCGAGCCCTTCTAATGAATTGTAGTACTCTGAGTCTAGTTTCCATAGCCATAGATCTCGCCTAATTTTGATGAGTGTAACCTAAGATATGGACTCAACAAGGAACTGCGATAGTTTGGCCTTAGATGATTTTAAGTAGTTTAAGTTAAGTGTTGAGTTTTAGTTGTTTGGTCGGTGTGTGATAGTTGAACTTTGGCTCAAGTGACCCAGTCTTCGTCGAGGGTGACCCGACTACCGAAGTTTGATCTTCTTGCTTGCTCGTTTGTTTCACCGACTTACTCTGAGTGTTCCAACTCCTTCTCAAAGTGAAATCCTTTCTATTGTTTGCAAAGAAATGACTTGTTGAAATGAGTTTGAGTTATTTGAAAGACTTGAATTTAATAAGAAATATGCTTGAACTGTTTTATGATTTGAACTACCATGTGAGTGTTTTCTCCTTTCATGTGATTTTGGGTATTAAAAAAATATTGTGCTATCTTGTGAATTGATGTGACGTCGTTGGGCGAAGTCCCTCGACTAGTCTACTTCGTTGGGTGAAATCCCTCGAGTAGTTTCAATGAATTGATGTGACGTCGTTGGGCGAAGCCCCTCGACTAGTCTACTTCGTTGGGTGAAATCCCTCGAGTAGTTTTAGTGAATTGATGTGACGTCGTTGGGTGAAGCCCCTCGGCTAGTCTATTTCGTTGGGCGATGTCCCTCGAGTAGTTTACCTGGTATATCCATACAATACCTATCTACGTGTTCATCTACATGTTTTAAATTTTAAACTTGAAGTATGATTTGAACTATTCTACGTGAATTGCAAGTCTTTTGGCACTCACTGGGCTTTTAGCTCATTCTTTCAAATTTGTTTTCTTTAACAGGGATCGTGAACCCGAGTGAAGACATGATTAGTTAGGGTTGGGACTTATCTTTTGAATTTTGCTTTGAATTTGACGTTGTGGGTTTGTAAAAAATGAAATTGTGGTTGTACCTTAAATATATTGGACTGTAATTTGAGAAACTAAGTTGTAAGTGGAATTTAGTAATGTTATTGGTTGTGGTTGATTTGGAATGGTTATTTACATTTACTTTCGAAGTGTTATTAGTTATTCGAACGAGTGAGTCCTGGCGAGAGTTGGGCAGGCGGTCTGCCGAACCCTCTGGTTCGCCTTAGTGGGAGGTGGGGTCGTCACAGGTGGTATCAGAGCTTAGGTTTCAGATCCCTGTAGTGTATCCTAAATTGGAGGATTAGGATGCCGGACTGTGGGATTAAGTTGAATATTATGTGAATTGGAGAACCTACTGTAGCCTAGTGATTAAAGAGGATTTGTTACTTGAGAGTTTTCTTATATGGGATTGGTGGGAAAAGAACTAGGTAATGTTACATTAAAGTGAAAGATTATGTGAAAGATTTATGAAAATTATTAGTTGATACCTTATGTGATGGTTTTGAGCTAAAAAAAAAGAAGGAGTTATGCGTCTTCCTACTTGTGTAACTGTTAGAAATTTTTCACTTTGAAGTCTAAAAGAAAACTAAAATGTACTAGTTTCATTTTCGAAACGATGATTGGAAATGACACATATGTGCTTTAAATATTTTATAGCATGTCACTCTTGATATGTATGTAAATTCCACTATATTTTTGAATTAAGAATTGGAAAGAAATTGATGAGTTTGATTGATTTATGCATAGAGAATCTAAGAGGAAAGTTGAGGTTTTCCAACCGTGTTTTTCAATTGTTGATTTTAAATTGATATATTTTCGCCCATGACTTTGGCCATGTTTGAAAAAGAAATCGTAAGTTTTGAAAGAATTGTGAACTTGCGTTTTAGTAAGGTAAACCTTGAATTTGAAGAGAATTTTATAACTTCAATAGCTCTTGTTGTATTTTCAAAAGCTCACTTTGGGCATCGAACCTACAATTCAAGTATAAGGACTGAGAAGGTAGAGTGAGCGTATCTGAGAACTTGCAGTTAGTGTGATTAGGAATTGAGAATATACTAGTGATTTTGTGAATAGTTTTAAGAGTTCAATAACTGTGATGATTAAAGGAAGAGACAACTATGGGGATGGTTTGAGCGCTGGATGTATTCTTGCAGTAGATTGTGTAATCTACTTGGTATGTCAGGCAGGAATGAGAATTGTTGATTGACCTCTCGGATGGCCAACCATGAGGTGAATTGACTTTCTTCTTATTTTGGTGCTTGAAAATGTGTGTTACCAAGTTTTAGGGTTGGATTCCCGTGGTTATTCGGCTTCGTTATGAAGTGAACTAGAACAATATGACACCAAACCCTAGCGGGGGTAGAGAGGTTAGAAGATGGAATACCAAGCACCCTCTTGTGTGAGAAAACCCCTGGATGGTTCTTGTCCCTGTATTTGTATGCTTGTATAATTGCTCTAACTACTATTTCTTTACTTGCTACTATTTGTAAGTGTGACGTGATTTGGTGTGTTTCCTTTAAAAATGAATGTACTTTTGTGGCATACTTGAGTGTTCATTCTCTTGTTATAAAGATATAATATTTCCACCTAGAATTTCATTTGCTAATATTTTATTTTGCATTTATATTAATGTTGGTTCTCTAAAAGATCATGGACGGTAGAAGGAGGGGACAAGGTCGTGGGAGAAGAGTTAGACAACCCCAAAATATGGGAGGTGATCGGGGGTCAGCGGTTGACCAAAACTGTGAGCCTAGGGTTGAGGTTGGAGAACAAGTAGCAACTGCTATTAACCGCAGGACAGACATTCTAGAGTGTATGGCTAACCAACAAGGTCTTGGACTTGCAAATCACCCTATAGGCCCTGAGGGTGGTGAGGATAGGGCCTTAGAACGATTCCAAAGGTTTTCCCTACCTAAGTTCTTGGGAGGACCCGAACTCGAAATACACTGAGGAAAGGCAAGTAGCTTTTGCTGTATTTCAATTTGAGGGAGCCGCTCGATCCTGGTGGAACATGATAAGAGCCAAGTGGGATAGAGAACAAATCCCTAGGACTTGGGTGAACTTTTCCAGGGAATTTAATGCTAAGTTCCTCCCTCCGCTAATCCAAGAGAAGAGAGAAGATGATTTTATAAGGTGTCGGCAGGGGACTTTAAGTGTCGCGGAGTACGAGACACTGTTCACTAAGTTGTCGAGGTTCGCCCCTGAGTTAGTGGCGACTGAGCAGAGGAGGATAAGGAGGTTTGTGCAGGGATCAAATGTAGAGATACAAGAAGGTTTGGCGGCGGCTCAAGTTACTAGTTTTAGTGATGCGATCGAGAAGGCCCAAAGAATTGAAAGTACGAAGGCTCAAGTGAGGGCTTTCAATGCAAGAAAAAGGAATGTTCCTAGTAGTAGTCATGAACCAGTAGACGTGAATGCTTCACCTCCCAAGCCTAGTAGAAAAAAAAGTGAAGTGAACACCTCTGGAGCGTCGAGAGGAGCTATGACAAGAGGGGCACTCTCGGGCGGGTCACTAAGTGGATTGGGACAATCAAGGAGCATCCCGCAAGGAAGCCAATCATTAACTCCCAGTTTGTGTTGCAATTTTGTGGGAGGCTAAATCATACGGAGGACAGGTGTTGGAGGAAAGAAGGGAAATGTTTGAAATGTGGAAGTAGTGGGCATCGGGTGGCTACATGCCCTAAGGCCCAAGAGAGAAGTGGAGACCGACAGATGGACAGGCCGAACTCCAGTCAGGCTAGTACTGTGGGAAGACGATCGAGGGTTCCAGCCAAGGTATATGCTATTAATCATCAAGAAAGCCCCAACCCAACTGAAGTAGTTGAAGGTACTATGCCATCTCTCATCGACTAGCTAAAGTAGTGGTTGATTCAAGCGCTATACATTCATTATGAACCTTATCTTTATGGGTGGTGTTGACCTAAAACCAATTAGATTGCCTTATGATTTGAAGAATTAGAACACTTCCTGAGGACAGAGTTTGAATACTATCTTGGTACATAGGGATTGTGAATTTTGCGTTGGAGAGTGAAAGTTGTTAATAGGTTTAGTGAGTTGGATACTAACGGTTGAAAGAGAATATGATGAAGAAGAATTACCTAGAGTTATTTGAATAGAAAATATGAATTTCGAGGACGAAATTCTTTTAAGGAGGGGAGGTTGTGAGGACCCAAAAATTTATTTTTATCTGACCTAATTAATAATTTATTTATTTATTTTCTATGAATAATTGATTTAAATCATTTTAATTTCAATTATACCACACATTACCTCATTTTATTTTAAAAACCTTGTTTAACCTTCAATTTAATTTTTCTACCGCTCAATTGTGGAAAAATAAGAAAACATGTTTTTCGAGGTAAATATTTGGACTGAGAGTAACGTAATCTTGGAGAGTAAGAATGATCATTAATAGACTAAGAAAAGCTAGTTGAAGGATTAGAAGTGAGTAATTGGGATTAAACTCAAAATGGAGCAATATTGACCACAAATTCAAAGTTGAATTTTTGTACCCAAAACTAGTGGTTCCTATTTCTTCTTGCTTTCCCTAATTTATCTATCAAAATCACAAGAAAACTCTCACCTTTCTCTCCCTCTCTCACCCGAACTTCAGCCCTCTTCTTCCTCTCAAATTTCAACTTCAATTCTTGCAAAGATTGGCCAAGAAAAGCTTGAGAAAACTTCCATTCTTTCACTTGAAACTTGAAGATTATCTTGTCTTGAGGGAGCCGGTTAGAAGCTTGAAGAAAGGGGTTGTTTTGGGAGCTTTGAGACATCACAAACAAGGGTTTCTTCTTGATCCATTAGAGGTACTTTGATTTCAACAAAAACCTTGTTACTTGTTTCCATTTTAGGTAGTTTTAAGCTTTGATGGTTCAATGTTGCTATTTGTGTTGAATTTGGATGATTATGTGGGCTCTATGAATTCCCACAATTCTTAATGATTAGCTATTATGATATATATGTATGTGATGGAATATGTTTTTGGTTTGTGATGAGTTATGGAGTTAGAAATTAGGAAAGAGAGAAGGAGGAGAAAAATCGAGAGGAAAGGAATGGAATGCTGCCCTGTTTTGGTTGCTTAGATCACTGACTTTTCCTGTGAATTTTGGGCTGAATTTTGGTACAGAATTAGTTTATATACTGAATTTTTAGTGAAAAAAATTTGGTGATTTTATAATGACTTTTCATTGGCCAAATTAACCATTCTTTTCAACCCTGCAATCTGGAATTTTGGGTAGCAGGATTTATGAAACTGTCTTCTTAAATCTGTCGTATCTTGGTGTAGGAAGGTCCAAATTGACTTCCGTTTGCTGCATTTGAAACTAGACTCCAAGTTATTTAAGTGAGATAAATTTCAAGGGTTAGTTCAAATGCTACGAATTTTGGTGAATTTTCAAAGTTGACTGAAAATCAAAACTGTTATGTCCTGTTATTACTGTAGCAGTGACTTTAAACTGATATTTGATTGGTTTTTGATTTGAATCTTGTATAAGTGTCTTCTTGAGAGTTTTAGTTCACTGAGTCTATTTTCCAACGGTATAAGATTCATAAATTTCTGACTTATATAGCTTTAGTTATGGTTTTTCAAAGAATGCTGCGAAAACTGGAAAATCTGCTTTCAATTCTGTCCGCATGGACTGTTCTGTTTTAGTGTGGTTTTGGTCTGAAAGTTTGCTACCACGTAACCTCCATTTGATCAAGAAATGTTGTTAGAATCTTGGTTTTGAAAATGGAATGGAATGAGGGTTGTTTTGGATGAACCAAAGGTTGTAAAAGAAAAGAATTTCGTATGGCAGTTTAGAACTTCAAAATTTCAGTCAACTTTGGGGGCATGGATCACTGCCTTCCCATATGAGTTTTTGGCTGAATTTTGGTACAAATGTAGTTCAAATATTGAGGTTTGTGCCTGAAAAATTTGGTATTTTTCCAGTATCATTTCATTGCCCAAATGATGTTCCAAAAATCACTCTTCAAAACTGGGAAAAAACAAGCTGTCAGACAGCTTACTGTCCCAAGTTCAAATGGCTATATTTTCTTGCTCAGGAGTCAAAATTGAGTGCCGTTGGTGGCGTTAGAAACTAGACTTCAAGAGATTTCCAACGGTATATGGCTTGTATGCTAACTCAGTTTCTATTAATCCCAGAAAATCGGCAAAGATAGCCATTTTTCAAGACTGATTTGCCTATTTTGTTTCTCGCGACTTCTTGTGTCGTACTTTTACTCACATTACCAAATGAGTCTTGGAGTGAGCCCTTCTAATGAATTGTAGTACTCTGAGTCTAGTTTCCATAGCCATAGACCTTGCCTAATTTTGATGAGTGTAACCTAAGATATGGACTGAACAAGGAACTGCGATAGTTTGGCCTTAGATGATTTTAAGTAGTTTAAGTTAAGTGTTGAGTTTTTGTTGTTTGGCCAGTGTGTGATAGTTGACCTTTGGCTCAGGTGACCCAGTCTTCGTCGAGGGTGACCCGACTACTGAAGTTTGATCTTCTTGCTTGCTCGTCTGCTTCACCGACTTACTCTGAGTGTTCCAACTCCTTCTCAAAGTGAAAACCTTTCTACTGTTTGCAAAGAAATGACTTGTTGAAATGAGTTTGAGTTATTTGAAACACTTGAATTTAATAAGAAATATGCTTGAACTGTTTTATGATTTGAACTACCATGTGAGTGTTTTCTCCTTTCATGTGATTTTGGGTATTAAAAAAATATTGTGCTATCTTGTGAATTGATGTGACGTCGTTGGGCGAAGTCCCTCGACTAGTCTACTTCGTTGGGTGAAATCCCTCGAGTAGTTTCAATGAATTGATGTGACGTCGTTGGGCGAAGCCCCTCGACTAGTCTACTTCGTTGGGTGAAATCCCTCGAGTAGTTTTAGTGAATTGATGTGACGTCGTTGGGTGAAGCCCCTCGGCTAGTCTATTTCGTTGGGCGATGTCCCTCGAGTAGTTTACCTGGTATATCCAGACAATACCCATCTACGTGTTCATCTACATGTTTTAAATTTTAAACTTGAAGTATGATTTGAAGTATTCTACGTGAATTGCAAGTCTTTTGGCACTCACTGGACTTTTAGCTCATTCTTTCAAATTTGTTTTCTTTAACAAGGATCGTAAACCCGAGTGAAGACATGATTAGTTAGGGTTGGGACTTATCTTTTGAATTTTGCTTTGAATTTGACGTTGTGGGTTTGTAAAAAATGAAATTGTGGTTGTACCTTAAATATATTGGACTGTAATTTGAGAAACTAAGTTGTAAGTGGAATTTAGTAATGTTATTGGTTGTGGTTGATTTGGAATGGTTATTTACATTTACTTTCGAAGTGTTATTAGTTATTCGAACGAGTGTGTCCTGGCGAGAGTTGGGCAGGCGGTCCGCCGAACCCTCTGGTTCGGTTTAGGGGGAGGTGGGGTCGTCACTGGCTTTGGTTCCAAGCTTATAAACCTTTCTTTTCCTCATGCATTTTCCGATGTGGGATATCACATTCTCCCCTTCTTTAGGACTTTGCGTCCTCGCAAAGTCCATTACAGATACAGTCACAATCCAAACTATCCACTTGGTCGTGCTTGGACTCTAGAGGTGGCCCCGTCGAACGTGGCACTTAGCTCCTTGCATTTCCTTGGCGAGTCGGAACCATAACGCACTGACCCAGGCTCACCCCACATAGAGACCACGCGAGATTCGCTTTGATACCACCTGTAACGACCCAGACTCAAGGTCTAGCCCAAAATGGTTAACCCAAGTTACTTGATGGGCTTTGGTTCCAAGCTTATAAACCTTTCCTTTCCTCATGAATTTTCCGATGTGGGATATCACAAAACATAAATAGTAAAATCATCCATATAACCTCAATGATGTCCTCCACCATGTCTGAAAAGATGACCATTATATATCTTCGGAAAGTGGCACGTGCATTGCAAAGTCCAATTAGCATTTTCCTATATGCAAATGTACTATACGAGCATGTGAAGATAGCCTTCGCTTGGTCCCCTGGAGAAATTGAAATTTAATTGTAACCTGAATAACTATCCAGGAAATAATAGGATTTTTGCCGAACTAACCATTCCAGCATATGGTCCAAGAATGGCAATGGAAAATGATCTTTTCTGGTGGCGGTATTCAATTTCCTGTAATCAATACAAGCACGCTAACCAGTAATACAATTAGTAGGAGTTAGTTCATCTTTATCCTTCTTTACCACTATCATACTCCACTTTTTTGGCACTACTTGCACAAAGCTCATCCACGAACTATCAAATATGGGAAAATAATGCCTGCATCAAATAATTTAATTATTTCAGCTCAGACTACCTCCTTCATATTTGGGTTAAGTCACTTTTGATTTTCTATGGAGGATTTAGCATTATCCTCCATCAAAATCTTATGTATGACTACAGACGGACTAATACCTTTTGTATCAGAGATACTCTAGGTAATAGTCGACTTATAGTCACATAGTACCCTTAACAATTTATCAATCTCAGTTTCACTCAAAGAAGATGAAATAATGACAGGATAAGACTCATTAGCACCAAGAAAAGCATACTTTAAATAAGTAGGCAATGGTTTAAACTCCAATTCAGGGCAAGGTTTTTCATCAAGTGCAGCAATCTTTTCAAATTGCTGGCCTTTGCATAAGAAATCTCCTCTTTCCTTTCCAACCATTTAACAGAGTTTATCAATTTAGCATCCTTTGTTTTCTCATGCAAGTTCAAAGCAATCACATTTTTAAATATATCATCAGAATATTCATGCTCAAACGGCTTATCAAGCAACAAATCAAGCATATCAATGCACATGCATGATTCATCAATAGAAGGACATTTTAAGGACTGAAATATATTAAACTCTTACTTATCTTCACCTACCCTTAAAGTAAGCTTCTGGATGAGAATCCGCCAAGGAGGTTTACCTTAGGAGATCAAGTTCAAGTTTTTGGTTCGAGTGACGTTTCAAATGCAAGGAAGATGCGTGAGTCACTCTAAGCTTTTTTGCAAATAGTTCACACATGTGTTGGACATGTTCGAGAAGATCACAATTCTATGGTGACTTTAATTCAAGTGTATTCGAATGACGTATGTTGTGATTCTTAAGCGTGACCAGTAGGCGCGAGCACGCTTAACTCATACAGAGTCTTCTGCCGACGTGAATAAAAGTCACTCCTTAGGTGTGATCACTAGGCATGGGCACGCCTAGTTGGTATGAAGTCTTTTGCCCAACAGGCTGAAATTTCTGCCTTCGACATACCTGACAAGCGCGGCCATGCTTAATTGACTACTACCACCACAAAAGAATTTTGTCATCAAGTGCATTGCGTGGTGCAGTTATTTGGTTAGTTAGTTAGTTGTTTTAGTTATTTATTTAGTTATTTAGTTAGTTTGGTTATTTGTTTTATGTTAAGGCTGAGCCTTTATGGTTTAAGTATCTCCTAGTCCTTATTGGATTTATGGTTTGTGTCGCAAGCCTATAAATAAGCTATATCAGAATTTGTTAAAAATAAGATATATTCAGAAAATTTTAGCAAGTAAATTCTGAGAGCTTCTCTTGGCTTTGTTAACCTTTGAATATCTTAGATTCTCTGCGTTCGATTTGGCTTATCAAACAAGAATCACCCTTGTTTGTGGTGCCGTTCTACCATCACCATAAGTTCCTTGTATCACTTTCTGGAGGGTTAAGAAATCTACTCATAGTTCTCGTTTAAGGGGTTTAGGGTTCCGCCTAAATTCAAACTATTTGGAAATTGTGTCTAGATCCGGACTTGTGGAAACGAGTTCTTCCAATCACGGTTGGGTTCGTATCATCTGGTTTTTATATCTTTCTTGTTCTTCGTGTTGCCAAATTATTTCCGTGTCTTAATCTACCCAAATTCTAGTGTCTTGTTGTTTGCATTTGTGGTACCTTCAATCGGTCCAAAGCTGCTTAGTTGTTTGTAGTCCTTTTGTCTTCATGGTGTCGTGTTTCTTTTGAGTCAATTTCTAGTCCAATTCGTTGTTGAGTTTTGCGCCAAAAAAAAAATCGTACCTTATTTTGTGTTGTATTCGTTTGAGTCATTACTGGATTCATGTTGTGCATCCAAAACTATCTCATCCTTGCATTCTTGAATTAATTTATTCAAGCCGCGGAATTTTGAGCCCTTGTTCTTAGAGTTCTTGAAGTATTTTGTCTAAACTCAAGTCATCATAAATTCTAAAACATCTTGATCAAATTGGAAGTGCGTGGAAAACTCTTGAACTAGGAATCAAAATCACACAACTTCTTGACCAATTTTGGTCGTTTGAACCAAATTGAATTTGTTATAAATTTGGTTGTTATCAAGGCCAATTCTTCAATCTTGATTATTCAAAAAAAAAAAGGAAAAGGGAAACGAAGGCATCAAGGTTAGGGTAACAACAAGAAACCTGAGGCCTGGTTGTTTTCCTAATCTCAAAATGAAACCAATTAGAAATCTTTTCGTGCACAAAGAGGAAACCAATTACCTAAACCTTATCTACTAAGCACCGACTTCAACCTTACCTTTTTCCACTCAGATTGACTTTGAAAGTTCAGCAAACATTGCTAGATTTCCTAAGCAACTAGAAATCCGATTCAGACTTGGAAAAGAAGCAACATGCCAACGTCCAAATTTCAATTACCATTCCACCTTGGTTTTGGATTATTAAATAACAATTGTTCTAGCAATTAGTGAGGTCTATTTAGAGTCTTTATAGGCTTCCAAATTTCACCTTTAAATGAGTCTCGTGTCCTTTTTTTAAAAAAAATTCAACAAAATCTAGTTGATCTGAATTCTTGTTGTGAGTTAAGTCTTTTCAAATTTTCTGATTTGAGCCATTTCCTTGGTAAGCTGGTTGTTCACTTGAGAATTGATTTAACCTCTTCAAAGGTGAAATCAAATCTTTGAGAATATTTGGTGAGCCTATTATCAAGAGTTGAGTGAAACATGAGTGCAACAAGAAACACTAAGGGAGTGAGTGAGGAATTATTATTTGAACTAACCTTTCTTGCAGGTTTTACCTAAACATGTCAAATGAAGGAGAAGGAAGTTCTCAAGCATTTGACCTAAAATGTTTGCTGAATCATTAAGGAGAGCATCAACCGCATAGTGGAGCAAAAACTCGATGCTATGCTTGAGAGGATAGATCACCTAGAATTGACTCCAAGAAGCGATTCGAGGTAGCCATGGGAAATTTTCCATCCATAAATTGTGTAAACAAATAGAGAATGAACCTTTCAAGATGAGGGGTTCAATGCATTCTTCCCATGAAAATGAATTTTGTACACTCAACGAGGAAATGGATCGTCTTCATGTTGAGGAAGTGTCCAAAAGATACCGACACACTTGTGGGGAGTTTAAGGAGAATAAAGGGTTATCATGCCAATCAGCTAAGAGAAGTTCATCCTCAACCAAATGCACTTCACTTGAGGAGCTTAAGCCCCCTAGAAGGTGTAAGGAGCAAAATCCGTCGGTTTCTCTCGAGTCTAAATCAAGGAATGAGCCGCCCAAAGAGGAGTCATGGTGGGACATTTACCAGCATCTTCTACATGAAAAGCAATTGAAGGAGCAAGTTGAAAGGAATATGCAAGAGTCTCTTAAAGAAGAGGCTTGTGGAGATCATTGCTCATGAAGATCAATATAATCTCATACAAAGTGAAGCTGAAGTAGAAGACATAGTAATTGAAGCTGTGAAAAGGGAGAATGTAATTGAATGTAAGATACAAAATAAGAGTGTGAATGATGAGGTAAATCTTGAAAGGAAAAATCAAGCAAGAAAAGAGAGGGAAAAAGAAGAGATGTTAGCTGACCATGGTGAGGAGAGAAATGAAAGAAAACAAAGCTTAGTTGTAAAAGCCAAAAGTGAGGGAGAGGAATTGTTAGCCACTAATACTCTTAACATTTTGTTGCCTAGTGCTTTCCTTGATTCTTTGTAAGTTCCATGGAGTAATTATATGCAAGAATTTAGCTTTAAAATGGCCTAATTCATGTTGAATTTGAAGTGATTGGAGCTAAAGTTGAACTGTATAACTCGTGGACTTGTCCAATCTTGCCTAGCCAGGTTGAGCTTAGCCTGAATGGATCATTTGTTCTTCAACAATTAATGATTAAAAGAGGAAGTTTCCTAACTAACTTTCCTTCTTTTAGTGATCGAAGTATGAGCCTAATATGGAAGTCAATGAATGTAGTTCTTGTGTTACCATATGTTTTAGTCTTTAGCTATGTCTTTTAAGTCACACCTGTCTGCATGTTTCAAGCATATTTGCCTTGTTATTTTTGTGCCTTTATTTGCTATTTTACATAAGTATAGGACATCTTTGCATGTTAAGCAAGTTACTCATTTGCGAGTTTATACATGTGATTGTTTTCGTACCTTTGTTGCATGTTGTCATATACATTTTAAGAGTTCAAACACATGTTCAAAAACCTATTTTTGCTACTAATTGCATGAGTTAAGTCCATCCAATGCATTTCTTATGATTTCTTATACATTGAAGCATGTATTGCCTTTCTTATTTGCTAATCTGTAGCTGATGATTCATGAGGAAAAAGAGTTGCCCTTTTGTGTGCTATTTCTTGAATCAGGTTTCTACCTAGGGTCTACACTTAGCTATTCTTTTCATTGTTTCATTTTTGACCCAGGAATCAACATGGGAGCACCTAGTTCTTATGGAGGAAGAGCTCTTCCCATTGCTATGTATGCAACCTGCCTACGAAGGTGCAATGGACAAATGTGCCTTGGCTTATGCTTGAGGGTAGGCTGGATCAAAAGTACATAACTTGGTCATGTTTCGAGTTGTTGTTAGCACAAAGCTTGGATTTGAGGACAAATCCTTCTCAAGAGGAGGGGACTGATGAGAATCTGCCAAGAAGGTTTACCTCGGGTGATCAAGTTCAAGCTTTTGGTTCGAGTGACATTTCATGCGTGAGTCACTCCAAGCTTTTGTACAAATAGTTCACTCATGTGTTGGACGTGTTCAAGAAGATCACAATTCTATGGTGACTTTAGTTCAAGTGCGTTCAAATGACATATGTTTCGATTCTTAAGCACGACCAGTAGGCGCGGACATGCCTAACTCATACAGAGTCTTCTGCCGATGTGAATAAAAGTCACTCCTTAGGCGTGATCACTAAGCATGGGCACGCCTAATTTGTATGAAGTCTTCTGCCCAACAGGCTGAAATTTCAGCCTTAGACATACCTAACAAGCACGGCCACGCTTAACTGACTGCTACCACCACAAGAGAATTTTATCATCAACAAGTGCATTCCGTGGTGTAGTATTTAGTTAGTTAGTTAGTTGTTTTAGTTATCCATTTAGTTATTTAGTTAGTTTGGTTATTTGTTTTATATTAAGGCCGAACCTCTATGGTTTAATTGTCTCCTAGTCCTTATCGGATTTAAGGTTTGTGTCACAAGCCTATAAATAAGGCTATATCAAAATTTGTTAAAATAAGATACATTCAGAAAATTTTAGCAAGTGAAATCCGAGAGCTTCTCTTGGCTTTGTCAACCTTTGAATATCTTAGATTGTTCTAAGCGTTCGATTTGCCTTATCAAACAAGAATCACCATAAGTTTCTGTGCTCTTGAGGGTTAAGAAATCTACTCTTAGTTCTCGTTTAAGGGGTTTAAGGGGTTTAGGGTTCCGCCTAAATTCAAACCGTCTAGAAATTGCGTCTAGATCCTAGTTTGTGGAAATGAGTTTTTCCAATCATGGTTGGGTTCGTATCACTTCCCTTCCAAAACATCAATTAAAGGTCTACCTATAGCCAAAAATGCTCTACCTAAAATAATTGGCATGTTAAGATTTCTTCTATCTCAAGCACTAAAAAGTCAGCAAGAAAGTAAAATTTACCAATTTTGGTGAGTATGTCTTCAACTACTCCTACTGGATATCTCACCGATCAATTAGCTAGTTGAAACACCACTATTGTACGTGTCAATCTCAACAAAATTCAATTTCCCATAAAAAGATAAAGCATTAAATTAATGTTAGGTCCAAGATCACAAAGACTGCTATCAACAAATATATCCTCAAAAGAACAAGACACAGCAAAACTCCCCGGATCTCGCATTTTGAGAGGCAAATGATTTTGGACAATGACACTGCATGTGAGGACTCGAAAATTTATTTCATCTAACCTATTTATTTAATTATTTATTCATCTATCCTGATTAATTAATTTTAATCATTTTAATTACATTTGTATTGTGCATTGACTCATTTTATTTTTTAAAAACATTTGTTCTAAAATTTAATTTTTCTATCGCTTAAATAGTGAATTTTGGAGAAAACACATTTTTCGAGGCAAACATTTGGACTGAGACTAAGGCAATCTCGGAGAGTAAGGATGATCATTCATAGATTAAGAAAAGTTAATTGAGAAATTAGAAGTGAGTGATTAAAATTAAGCTCAATTTGGAGCATTATTGGCCTCCTATTCCTAGGTGACTTTAGCACCATAAAACAAGGCTTTATGTCTCTTCTTTCTTTCACTTTTTCACTTCATCATTAAGCTCACAAAAACTCTCTCTCTCTTCTCCATTGTTGGCCGAATTCCCCTCCCCCATTTCCCTTGGTTTTGAGCTTCAATTTCATCCTCCAAATCATGCTCAATCTTGCTTCCATTCTTGTTCAAACTTTGGATCATCCTCAAGCATAGTGGAAAGCTTGGTGGAAGGAAGAATTTTGGGGATTTATGTTTGGTTTCTAGGGATCTTGCTTGACATCTTGGGAAGAAGATAAAAACCCTTTAAAGCTTCAATCTTTCTTTCATTTTTTGGCTAGATCTTAGCAAGATAAAACTTGGGTTGTTGATGGGTTCTATGAACCTTGACATTAGGTAGAGGCCTTGAGGATATTTTACTTGCATTCTTGATTTGTTCTTAGGTAAAGGCCTTGAGGTATTATGTGCTTAAATGGTTGGATGATTATGTGTTATGCCTTGGATTCTTGGCTCGCTTGGTAGCTTGAAGTTTACCTCTTCAATTAGCTTGCAAGATTGTGATTTTGATGGTTGTCTTGGTAGCATGTAAAGTGAGATTTTATGCTTGAATCTTGGTGGAAAATTTCAGCTTTCAAAACCTTCCTTGGCCGAGAAATTGGAGAAAACTTTCAGGTTTCAGAACTTCATTTTAACTCCAATCATTTGCTAAAACTTTTGGTTTTAAAAACCTTAATTTGGCTCTAACTTGGAACTAAAAATTTCTGTTTTAAGACCACACTCATGGCCAAAGATTTGAGCTGAAAATTTCAATTTTTGAGCCTCTTCTTGGGTCAAAAGTTTGCCAAAACAACAGCCCTTAGATGCACCTTGAGTGGAGCAACAAAATTGATTTTAAAAAAAGGAAAAGAGAAAACTTCCACAAGTGTATAGCTAAAAATTTCGTGTAGCAGACTCAGATTTATTTCAGTGATATAAATTTTAAGGACTAGTTCAATTTCTGTGAATTTTGATGAATTTTCAAATTTGACTAAAATTCAAGACTGTTATGCCCTGTTTATATTATAGCAGCATTTTTGAATGAAAATTTGACTGATTTCGATTTGAATCTTAAAAAAGTGTCTTCTAGAGAGTTTTAGCTCATCGAGTCTATTTTTCAATGGTATAAGATTCGTAATATTTGGACTTATAGAACTCAAGTTATGATTTTTCACGAAATGTCACAAAAACTGAAAATTCTTCTAAGGACGTGTTGAAAGTTTAAAAGTGCCTTGAAAACATTTTCTGGTTTTGAAGCCTAACCTTTTTGAGTATTTATATACCATTCCATACTTGGGAAATGAATTTTTCAATCACATGAGATTTCCCTTAACCTGGATCAGGAAACTTAATTGTTTGAAAGTTGGCCTTGGTTGATTGCTCAGGTACCTTTGATTATGCATGTCTCAGGTGATCATGTGGACACCGAGAAGTTTGATTGACCTCTTGATTTGCTCTTGCTTACTCTTGACTATTGGTGAGTGTCAAGTATATGATTTGCTGACTTGATTGAACTTGTTGCATGCTTGAATTCAACATATTATTGGACTTATCGAGGTGGACATATACTTTATCTCGTCCGACCTCTGTTACTTGAACTGAACTTGTTTGCTTGTACTTGCTCGTACTTGAAATGACTTGCCTAAACGTGTACTTGCTTGTTGATTGACCATTGTCTCGTCAACTTGCCAGTGATTTATGGGGATGCCCAAATCCCTCGGTTAGTTAATTGACTCGCAGCCAGGCATAAGGTCCTGATCGAGGAGATTTGACAAGCCTTGGGTCCATACCTATTTCATCAGTTGGAATGCTTTCGCCGACTACTTGTCTGAGTATACTTGAGTATTACCAAATTACCTGTTTTGATGAGCAGGCCAGTTGGGGGTAGAAACGGTGGAAGGAGATGGTTGACAAGTGGGGTTCTATGGACTTACTCTTGTTATATTGACAGAGTGTCAACTCAACTGAAAGTCTTGATCAACCGGTGGACTAGTTCCTGAGAGTTCCTGTATCCTTTATTGAATGTGTAATTGATTTCCTTATTTACATTCTTACTTGAAAGTTCTGGTTACTTATCTTGCTCAATGAAAGTGTATATTACTTGTTCTTGCATGCTTGCATGTTCTTCTTGGCCTCACTGAGAGTTCGCTCACCTCATTATATTTGTTATTCCTTAACAGGATGGTAAGTGTGAATGTGAAATGTATTTTGGAAGTACTTGAATTACATTTGGGTTGTAATAGATGTAGGGTTTGAAGTCTGGGATATGAATCGGTTGACTCTTGTTTATCGAGGTCTCGTTTAGCTGGTTGATTCTATTATTTTCGCTTCTTTTGCAAGTAGTCCTGGCAAGAACTGGGTTGGCAGCCTGCCGAACCCTCTAGTTCGCCTTAGGAGACGGTGGGGTCATCATAGTTGGTATCAGAGTTTAGGTTTCGGATCCTTGTAGCGTATCCTAAGCTAGATGTTTAGGATGCTAGACTATAGAATTAGTTTGAAAGTTAAGTGAAAAGATTACTTATATACATTTGGATAAGACTTGCATTCTAAGTGGATGATTTGGAATTAAGGAATGTAGAACTATATATGGTTGAGGTTTGATTTGTGTTTAGAGGAATCTAGATGGTATGTCGGGTGAAAATGAGGATTGAGTTGATTTACACTTTGGGGTGGCCAACCTTAGTGTTGATTGACTTTGTTCTTATTTTGGTGCCTAAATACAAATATGTTTACAATTGAGAATATTCGCCCTACTTGGAGTTTATCAAAGGCCTTGTTAAGAGGTAGGAACTCGTAGTCTGCTTTGACATGCTTTTCGAAGATACGTATATAGGTGAGAATTTTAATAAGGTGAATGCTTTAGCAGACAGTTGTATCAATTTTGAGAGTTTTGAACTTGGCGCTTGATTTATTGACTAGCACTACCCAATGCTTATATTGTTTGGCCTTGAATCCTCCTAGATGCAGGATAAAAGTTCAGTTGTGAACTAGATTAAGGAGGTCCTAGTCTTTTGTATGTTTTTGTGAATAATTAGTTGGGGTGATGTTTTGTGTGGCCTCTAACTTTAAAGGACCTAGCACTCTTATTTTGTGGCACTTGTGTACTATGTGTTTTGTGATTACCCAAAATGACTTGCTAATTTGCTTGTGAATTCTGGAATATATATATGCTACTTCAAGCTTATTTTAAATGCTCCCACTATTGACATAGATGTTCACTTTTGTTTATGCATATTTAATTTTGTTTATGCATCTAAACATATAATTAGGATTATGGATGGTCAAGGGCGCAGAAGAGACCGAGGATGCGGGCGTAGGCCGCCCCAAGCCTCCGAGAATGATCATTTATCAAAAGCTAGACAGGAGCGAGGATAGAGAAATGAAGAAGGGAACTAAGTAGCCATTGCCATTAATAGGATGACCGATATACTAGAGCATTTGGCTTAGCGTCAATCCCTTGAACATAACAATCAACCTAGAGATCAAGAGTGTGGGGAGGAGTGCTTAAGTTTTCACCACCCAAATTCCTTGGAGGATCTAACCCCGAGGCGGCAGAGAACTAGTTCGAAAGGATAGTTGAGATATTTGCTGCCTTGCACTATATTGAAGAAAGGCAAGTGAGCTTTGCCATTTTCCAATTTGAGGGAGTGGCTTGGGCATGATGGAATGTAATTAGAGTTAAATGGGAAAGGGAACAGACCTCTTGGACTGGCCGAGTTTTGAGAGGGAGTTTAATGAGAAGTTCCTTCCATCTATGATCCAAGAAAAGAGGGAGGACGATTTTATAATGTTGAGACAAGGGACCTTGAGTGTTGCCAATTATGAGGAGAGATTCACTAAACTATATAGGTTCACTTCGGAATTAGTGTCCACTGAGCGAAAAAGGATAAGGCGGTTTGTTCAAGGAATGAATGTTGAAATACAAGAGTCTTTAGCAGCGGCGCAAATTCTTACATTTAATGATACTTTAGAGAAAGCGCAAAAGGTCGAGAGTGCTAAACTTCAAGTGAAGGCCTTTCAAACTAAGAAAAGGAATGCCCCAACTAGCACTACTGGGCAAGTTGAGAAGAGAGCACCGCCTCCCAAATTTGGAAAGGAAGCGGGAAGTATGAGAACCCCAGAACCACCGAGAGGAGTTAGCGGACAAGGGCAACCAAAAAATGCCTCACAAGGAGGCCAAATACCGACTCCTAATGTAAGTTGTGGGTTTTGTGGGAAACCAAATCATACTGAGGATGAATGTTGGAGGAAGTCGGGGAAGTGCTTGCGATGTGGCAATGCTGAACACCAAATATACAACTATCCCGAAAGGCCAATGGAAGGAAACAATGGTCAGCGGTCCAGCTAACCGTCATCTAAGCAGTCTAGCGTAAGAGGGAGTTGATCTAAAGTATCGGCTAGGGTTTATGCCTTAGATCAACTATGAAAGCCTGTGTAGCCACGCCTTGCCGGTCAATATACATGTACGTGTTGTATGAACAACCATTTTGCCTTGATTTGATTGTATTCGTTTCCTACATGAAAATATAAGTGTTTGCCAACTATGTAGCACTCATTGCACCTATTATGGATGCTAAAAAGATTGCCAAACTATGAGCACCCGTGTATTTAATCCTCACCGATCGATGTACTTGTATGTGCCAAATCAATAAACGGCCCTTTTACCTTATTTTGATCCCGTTCGTTTTCTTACTTGAAGATGTGGACTTTTATCAAAATTTTAAGCACTTGTTGTATTAATTTATAGTGTTAAAGGATTGCTAATCATTCTTCAAAGTATTGGAAAATATGAGTGGAGCAAAGTATAGACGCACTTGAAACCTGAGGGTCCGAAAATAAAAATTCTCGTTTGCACTCAAGGGCTTTACTAAAATAGTAAAAGCCATATATAAAAAAAAATTCTGGTCCTTTAGCTACTCATGTTGGACGCATTTTCAGCTACAAATCAGCCTTGAACTCACCAGAAATTTCATGCAACAAGCATGACAAAGCTGCTTGTGCAAGGTGTCAAGATTTCAGCTTTGCTAGTTGTCCACCTACTTGATCCTTGTCATGCTTATTTTGTGCCTATAACTACTTGATGTTCTCAGCTGATAAACCATTTGAAACCCTTGAATGTTGCATGAAATTCTACTGGAAATATCCTACAAAAACACCTTCAAACATTCACTATAAACAGCCACAGACCCAAGGAGCAATCAAAGATTGAACTTGGTGGATTGCTGGCTGGTTTTGCTTGGGCTTTCATTGTGTTGCTTGCTCCACTTCCCAAACGTTTTTACTGCAAGTAATTGAGGTATATTGAGCTACAAACCTTACTTATTTCCTCAGCTTAAAATCATAAGAAGCATGATAGGAAAATTACTAATTCAAGGACTAGAAAATTGATATGAACCTGTTGGGCATGCTTGTGAATTCCAGCTTCCATGCCATGATTTGCATGACTTGTGGTGGCTGTTTCTTGTTATAAATCTGATGATAAACGTGCTATACATGCTGGGCTATGTATATGGTATGTTGATGATGAATTTCAAGCAAAAACAAGCACCCTAGAACAAGTAGAATTCCTATTCACGCCAAGAACATAGTTTTTTGGGTACCGTCAGTCCCCCAGAACTAGTGTTAGTGTTTTGACCGTAACTCACTGTAGGAAAGCTCGATTTAGGTACCGTTGGTGGCTTTGGAAATCAGACAGAAAGGGCTTTCCAACGGTATATGATACACTACCAGATTCTATCCCTACTGTTCCCAGCAACCCGTTGAAGTTCACTATTTTTCTGTGACTGATAAGCCTGCATTTTGCATTTTCTGCGTGTTTGAACCTAAATTTGAACCTATTACGGCCTGAATCTGAACCTGGTCCCTTCTGAGAAGTTGTAGTGCTCTGAATGCCGTTTCTAACGGTATAAAATGGGCCAAAATACATGAGTGTATTGTGAGATATGACCTGATACGTAAACTGTGACGGGTAGCCGACTGTCGTGTGTGTCCGTTAACCGATTAACACTGCCGACACGCAGCCGTCGCAGCCCGTGTGCACATCCGTTAACAGATGTGCCATTCTATACGCGTCCATTAGCAGAGGTGTACCATCCCGTACGCACTCGTTAGCAGAAATGCCTAGCCGACCCGTGTGCCTGACCGGTTGACGGATGTGCCGACCTCGAACCTGTCCGTTAACAACTGCTTAGCCTTTAGCCGACATACCCTAACCCGTTAACGGACCTAGACCCTAGTACCAACCCCATTGGCCCCGACTACCCTGGTCTGTAGATGTGATGTGCACCCAGGGAGGTTTCCACTAGCCATCCTAAGGCACCAACCAAAAACGGTAACCAAAATGGAAGCCTGAACCTGAACCCGACGTGCCGATCATTTCGACACTTGACCAGCACCCAACCTCCGAGCCAACCATGCCCGCACACCATGTGTACGGAATAGTCACCCGACTGGTGCCGATAAGGTCTAGCACCGATCCCCGGCCAGGCAACTGAGACGACAACACGACCGATAGCTAATAACCTAGCGATAGTTGACCAGCCATAACACATGCCTGGCCAGCCGTTAACCTCGACGACGCCTAAGCTACACTATCGCCAAGCCCGACCATTATATCCCGCGACCTAGCCACGCCCAGCCATCTGCGACCCCAACCACGTACGCACGTCCACTGACTACCGGTGCCCAGCCGGTAGCCCATGCCTGTCAACCCCAGTGTCAACTACCGTTAACCACTCGACACATACCGACGACTCCCGAATGTACCAACCTACCACTAATCAATGTTGACCTGCACCAACAACAGCAACCGGCACCGACGCGTGCCGACGCGCACCGACAGGTGCTGACTCACACCGACAGATGCCAACATGCCCTAACGAGGCCGATCGGTGTGGACTGCTATTAGTCGTGCCCAGAATCCTCCGACCCAAGCCAACTGTTGCCGGTCGTGCTCCGGAACCTACTCGCCCATGTCAACCAGCGCCAATGTATGCACCAATGATAACTAACCGATACCGGCCGTCTCTGCCAAAGCCTACACCTAGTCACCAGACGCACCCGACCGGCACCGACTGGTGCCAACTTGGGGTGACAAGCACCGACTACTCCCGAGTCACATAAACCTAGGCCAACCCAGGACTGACCCGCACGACTTACCCTCGCAGGCGCCAATCGATGCCGACTCATACCAAACGGTGCCGACAGGTGTCGATGTGCACCATCGGCAACCCACCGATGCCGACCCGTGCCAACCGTACCCAACCAGCCCCGACTTGTGTCAATCACACCTGACCGGCCCCGACCTGTGTCGACCGCGACCCAACTCTTTCACCAACGGCACCGATATGTTCTAGCCCCGACCGGTGTCTATAGCTGCCGGTCGTACCCAGAACCTACCTATCCGTGCCAACTATTGCCGATCATGTACCAAACCTACCGACTCATGCCCGAACTTGCCAATTACACTTAAACTAGCCGACCAATGCCTATCACCACCCCAATCATGTCCGACACATACCAACTAGGGTCGAAACCAAACAACACCGTTACACACCGTGAGTATCCGTCCGACACCAACCAACCCGAGCCAAGTCCCGACCTATAACCTGAATCTAATACATACTGTGGATTGGTTAACTTGTTAGTTAAATGGAAGTTACCGAAAATAGTAACTAATACCTAATTACTTACAGGACCCCGCCAGGTACTAGAAGGACCACCCGGACCGTCAGCTCAAACCTAGACTATATAGGTGAGGGACCCAACTTGTTTCACTGTTTACTTGTTGTTTAAATTCCCAACATGCTACCTGTTTACTTGTGTACATGCAAATTGACAAATACGTGAAAAGGGCAAATGTGTACTTTATCACACTTTACCCAAACCTGAAAAGTACTTGTGCATGCCTGCTTGTGCCATTGTGTACTTTACTACAATTGGCAAACTCCTGTTCTGGGATCCCAACCCCATTGGTGACATGGCTTGACCCCTCTGAGTCGGCATCGGGCTGGGTCGGGCAAGTTAACAAACCTTGGGTACCTGTTTAAGGTTTACTCATGAGTATTACCGCTCACTGTTTGAATGTTTTGGGAGACACGGGCCTGAGAGTCGGAAAGGAGGATCGGAGATCGGAAGACTGAAAGCTACATCGACACTTGTACCGGACTGTATCCTTTTACTGAAAGTGCTATTGTTTACTTGTCCACAACTAGTGGAATACATGACCCCGTTACATCGGGCTTACATGATACTGACACATGACCCGTTACAACGGGAATACATGATTGACTGTTTACCTGCCCATTCTGGGAATATTACATGTTAAATATTACATGCCCACTCTGGGATTTACTACATGCTTACTTACTGTACCGGGACACTCACTAAGCATTAGCCTTACCCCTTTAACTGTTTCCCCTCCCAGGTTGGAGCTTGACGATGAACAAGTTAGGGGACAAACCTCTACCACCGGACTTTCGATACTAGGTACTTTTGATGTAAATTGTTGTATAGTTCCAGGTTTAAACTTAGTTTTGGATTGTAAAGTGAATATGTATAAGTTCGAATTTTTTAAGCATGAATTATCAGTTATTTTGTGGTAATTACTTGTGTGACTTGTTAAGTGACCGACTGAGTCCCGGCGAGAGCCGGGCAGGCAATCCGTTGACCCCTCTGGTTCGCCTTTGGGGAAAGTGGGGCCGCCACAGGTGCTATGTTGGTTTCCGAGGTACGCTTTTTGGTAGGGGTCTGTATCATAAGACAAATACTCAGGTTGAACTGTTGAATCATACACAAAATCAATGGCTATATGAAAGAATGAATGATATCAGGATCGATTAAAACTTTAACCAATTTAGGAAGGAGAAGGGGTGGTACCTTCAATCACCTCTGAGAGTCTCGGTACTTCCTGTTTTCCTGGTTTGTGATTGGCCTGAAATTGGTCTGATTGGTGGGTTGGGTTGTCATTTCACGATCCTGTTTATTTGGGCAATTGCTAACATTGTGTCCTGTGCCTCCGTATACTAGGCATTTCCCAGCCTTCAACTAGCAATCTACTTCCGTGTGACTAGGTTTATTGCAATATCCACATATCAGGCGAGGGTTTCTGTTTTGCCTAAATTGAGGTGCTCCATTATTTTGATTTTTCCCTGGTTGGTTTCTCCTAAAATCATTCCTTCATCTACCAACTTCTATCCCCGGTCTTCAAAAGGAATTAGTCCCTACTCTCTCATAGTTATTACTTGGTGCTACCCGTTTCCTGGCTTGAAAGGTCTTTATCTGAAATTTGGTACTTTTCACCCTCTGGGCTTTCTCCAATACATCTGAAAATGTAGTCATTTGTACTGTAGCAAGTGCCTCCTGTATCTCTAGATTTAAACCCTGGATGAATCGTATAACTCTCCTAGGTTCTGTCATCACCAATTCCGGAACAAATCTAGAGAGGCGAGTAAACTGGGCCTCATATTCTGCTATGCTCATGGTTCCTTGGCGTAGTCTGATAAATTCATCCTCTCTTCTTTCCTGGACTAAGGGCGAAAGGTATTTTTCATTGAATTCCCTAGTAAAATTGCCCCAGGTCCACGGCGTTCTATTCCTATTCCACTTCTCTCTTATCACATTCCACCAATTTTGTGCTGCACCCTCAAACTGGAATACAGCAAAAATAACTTGTCTTTCCTCAGAGTAATTCAAAGTCTCAAAAATATTCACTATATTTTCTAGCCAACGTTCTGCCACATCAGGGTTGGTTTCTCCAGTGAATTTGGGGGGTGAAAATTTCTGGAATCTTTCTAGAGCTCGATCCTCCCCCGTTTCAACTCTTTCCTGACTTATTCTCCCTTGTTGGTTCGTTATAATTGCTAATAGGTCGGTTATCCTGTGTAAGGCTTCTGCTACAGGGTCTATTTCCTGGTCGCTCTGTTCCTGTTCCTGTTGGGCAGCGGAAGATTCACCCTCCTCTCGGGTGCGAGAACGTGTATTCCTCTTTACCCGTTGCCTACCTTCTCCCTCCATGTCGGTCTACGTGTACATGTATAAAATATAATTTAGAAAGTAGACATTTTGAACAGTTATTATGAATAGTAAACAAACTTTAAAACACAACTTTATTTATATTGGATAGCAAAACAGGCTTTACACATAGCTGCTGCCCTTGGGCAAGCAGTATAGCCCTAAGGCTCACAAACATTCATATGTATAGTTTTCAACAAGAATCGGGACATCACTAGGCATCAGTGCCTACCTTACTCAGAGTTATAACGGTTAGGATCATTCGAGGAATCTATTTCAGGGTTGGAGTACTCTTGCTCTGAGTTCTTTATTGTTCACGAATTCTGAAGGCTACCTCTGATGTTCAAGTCTTTCATACCTTGTCCATCTAATTGTATCCCTATGGCCTTTTCCATTAATATCTCACAATCAACAATAATGTTCTTAGGGCGATCTTGCACGGAACCCGATACGCCCGAGTAGCTATGGGAAATGTCCTCTAATTCAACTATCCTAACTCATTAAGTCTCCACAAATTTCCTTAAACTTTCCTTAAACTTGTTGTCGCAATCTCGACCTTTTGAATATGGTTAAACAAGCTCTCCCTCTCTCACTAACCACTACCTGTACAAGCTCATTGGGATAGATAAAAGTTTCCGAGCATTTCCATCTCTAGTTATGCCAGCCGAACTTTAGTACAATGGAAGTTCTCCTGACCTAATCCTGTACTTGATCCTATGTAAGGGCTTTCTGGTCTAGCTAGTCCCTTCATTTGCATCATTCCCATCCATTTCTTATATTTAAACCAAATAAGGTTAATAATCGATCTCAAAATAGTTTTAAACGTTGAGGCCAAATGAATTCCAAGAATTGAATCCAAAATAGGGTTTAGGGGCTCAAAATCAATCAGGTTCTGGATAGTTAGAACAAAATGATTTGGAAGTTCGAAACCAGATAAGTTTACGGTTCAATCAAGTTTGAAACCAAATAAATTTAAGGGTTTAGCAAGTTTTGAAATCAATTGGGTTAAAGACTCAACAAGCTTTGAGACCAAATAAGGCTAAAAGCTTGATAGGAGTTGAGACCAAGTAATAACTATAAGAGAGTAGGGACTAATTCCGCACCCCAGAAGACTAGGATAGAAGTTGGTAGATCAAGGAATGATTTTAGGAGAAACCAACCAGGGAAAAATCAAAATAATGGAGCACCTCAATTTAGGCAAAACAGAAACCCTCGCCTGATATGTGGATATTGCGATAAACCTAGTCACACGAAAGTAGATTGCTGGTTGAAGGCTGGGAAATGCCTAGTATGCGGAGGCATAGGACACAATGTTAGCAATTGCCCAAATAAACAGGATCGTGAAATGACAACCCAACCCACTAATCAAACCAATTTCAGGCCAATCACAAACCAGGAAAACAGATCCCGATTGCCTGGTCGAGTTTATGCAATCGACCAACAGGAAGTACCAAGACCCTCAGAGGTGATTGAAGGTACCACCCCTTCTCCTTCCTAAATTGGTTAAAGTTTTAATCGATCATAATATCATTCATTCTTTCACATCGCAATTGATTTTATGTATGATTCAACAGTTCAACCTGAGTATTTGCCTTATGATACAGACCCCTACCAAAAAGCGTACCTCGGAAACCAACATAGCACATAGGAATTATGAGAAAGGGATAAGGGAAGAAAGCTATTAGTTGACCTAAGTGCCCTACCAATAAAATGGTTATGACATCATAACTGAGATAGACAGTCTAGTACGGCGAAATGCCCAGGTAAGTTATAAAACTAAGACTGTTGAGTTTCATATCCCAGCAAAGTTGAATCCTTTACCTATAGAAAGAGAAATAGAGTTTAAGACTGAACTCATATTGGGAGTAACCCCTATTTTTAAAATCCCCTATCAAATGGTTCCCGCTGAACTTAAGGAATTGAAAACACAAATACAAGATCTGCTGGACTGGAGATTTTGTTATAATTAAGTGAATCGTCTTAGGGAATTTTGATCCTATTTGTTAAGAGGAAAGATGGAAACTTGAGGCGTTATACAAATTATCAAAGATTGAACAATCTTGCTATCAAGAACAGGTGCCCAACATTTGAGGATAGTGCTCTAGACCCTGAAGAGCCATAAGCTACATGACAGATTCAGTAAGAGTGAATTCTGGTTAGAGGAAGTACCCTTTTAGGTCATGTAATCACTTCAAAAAGCTATCACAGTGGACCCTACCAAGTTAAATCAATAGTAGATCAGAATTACCAACCAACCTGTCCCGAATCCATAATATCTTTCATGTCTCATGGCTAAGAAAATTCTATAGAGACCTATCGTGTGTGGTGTCACCGGTAGATGTGGAATTAGATGAATCCCTGACCTACGAAGAGCGGCCATTGAAGATTCTCGACAGGAAAGTAAAGAATTTAAGAAACAAACAAATTCCTCTAGTAAAAGTGTTATGGACATCATGGTTTAGAGGAAGCTATTTGGGAATTGGAAGAGGAAATTAGATGTAAATACCCTGAATTGCAGTTTTAGATTGTAAATAAATTTCGAGGACATGAAATTTCTTAAGGGAGGGAGAGGTGTGAGAGCACTGTAGCCCACACCTCATCACGGTCAATGTACATGTACGTGCCAAGTCAATAAAATGACCCCTTCTTGTCGAAATTTTACACACTTGTTGCACCTATTTATGGTGCTAAAAAGATTACTAAACGTCTTTCAAAAAGTACAAGAAAACAAGTGGGGAGCAAGTTGTAAGAGCACCTAAACTTCAAGGACTCGAAAATAAATAAATTTTTGCAACCAAGCCCTTTTCTAAAAATAGCAAAAATCTTGCTTTTCCTTCTCCATGCTTGGACGAAATTGCAGCCACAAGAAATAACAAACAAGTCCAAGATATTTCATCCAAGAAGCACGACACAGCGAGTTGAGCCTCTGTCGTGCTTGTTTTGAAACTTTGTCGTGCTTACACCAAATGCTTTGTCGTGCCTACTTCTTTCCTTATAAATACTAGCCAAAATTGCAGACATTTTCAGCCCTTTTTTGGACAAAATGCTGCTGAAAAACAGCCACAAAATAGCTTCAAAAACTAACTCAAATCAGCCATAGCAACTAGGAACAACCAAGCTTGAGATTGACGGATTCCTTGCTTGAAGTCCCACGTGTTCTTGCTTGATCCTTGCTTCGTTTTTCCAGCTTGTTTGAGGTAACTTATGGCTGAAACTCTACTCAGTTTATAACTTCAAAATTTTGTGTGGCATGCTAGATACATCTATGATCATATGTTGAAATTTTCTTGAAGTGAAGACCACATGCCCGATGAAATTTCCAGCTTGCATACTATGCTTTGTATGACATTGTTTTGGTTAATTCTTGCTGGAAAATTGATTGTAAACTTGCTATATATGTTAAACTATGTGTTGGGATTGCTGATTGTAAGTTTTAAGCAAAACCAAAGACCCTAGAGCAAGAACCATTCACGTTTGAAACCAAGAACATGCAGTTTCGGGTGTTATCAGTTTGCCAGAACCAGTCTCAGTAAAATGACCATAACTCACTGTAGGATTATCGGAATTGAGTTCCGTCAGTGGCCCTGGAAACTAGACAGAAAGGGCTTTCCTATGGTATATGAAACACCCATAGATTCTATCCCTTCAGTTCCCAGCAACCCATTGAAGTTCACTGATTTTCTGTGACTGATAAACCTGAATTCTGCACTTTCTACATGTTTCAGCCTGAATTTGAACCTGTTACGGCCTGAATTTGAACCTGTTCCCTTCTGAGAAGTTGTAGAGCTCTGAATTCCATTTACAACGGTGTAAAATGGGCTAAAAATGCACCAGTAAATTGTGAGATATGGCCTGAAACATAAACTGCAACGGGTGGCCGGACTGTCTGCGCGTCCGTCAGCGGATATGCCGTCCCGTGCGCGTCCGTTAGCAGAAGTGCCCATCCCGTGCCCAACCGGTTAGCGGGAATGCCTAGTCTACTTGTGACCGTTAGCAGAAATGACTAGTCGTCGTGCGATCTGCTAGGCCGTCTACCATGCCCTTGGCGTATTCGCTTGATCGGACCGTCCGGCCAGGTCGCTAATCGCGGATTGCCCAACCTTAGCTTGTCGAACCTTTGACGGATTACCTAGACCCTAGTACCAACCCCGTCGGCCTCGAATACCCAGGTCTGTAGATGTGATATGCACCCAGGGAGGTTTCCACTAGCCATCCTAAGGCACCAACCAAAAACAGCAACCAAAACGGAAGCCTGAACCTAAACCCAACGTACCGATCATTTCGGCACCTGACCAGCACCCAACCTCCGAACCAACCATACCCGCACACCACGTACGGAATAGTCAACCGGACAGGCCGAGTAAGGTCCGGAGCCCGCCGCAACCAGACGACATAACACTACCGGATAGCTAATAACCTAGCAACAGTTGACCAATCATAACACATGCATAGCCAATCGTTAACCTTAGACGCATAAGTCACGAATTATCGCCGCAATAGCCCACAAGACCACCATGCTCTCACTAACCACGCTCTAGCCATCTCGTACCCCAACCACTTAACGAGCGTCCACCGACTACCGTTCGCCGAGCTATGTACACCACCCGCCAATCGACTACAGTAACCACCCAACGACCTGTAGCAACTTGAATCGACCAAAGACGCATAATTGGACCCGATCGCGTTCGTCGCAAGGTATCGACGCCGCCAGTCACCCGAGCACCCCGACACCCGATGCATGCCCACACCGCCTATCCGACCGTGCCGAGCGCACCAACGGTAGCCAACCGACACCGACCATTCCTGCCCATGTCCAGACACCCAACACACACACCGATACCCAACATGCCCGATCGGCACCAACTGGTGCCGACTTGGGCCGACCCTTGCCAACTACATCCAAATAGCACAAATTTACGCCAACCAAGTGCTGACATGCATGATCTACCCTCCCGGGCAGGCACCAACCGGTGCACTCGCACGACGGTAGCGATAGCGCCGATGTATCATCGGCCCAGCCCACAAAAGGCGAACACATGCCGATCAGCCCCGACGTGTGCAGATCACATCTAACCGGCCCCGAATTGTGCGATTCACACCCAATCGGTCCCGACGTATGTCGACTTACACCTGGCTAACCCCAACTCGTGCCAAGTAAGGCCAACTTTGCACCGATGATCCACGATTGATACCAACTTATCACCAACTCATACTAATCCACAGCAATGACAACCAACCGGCACCAACATCGCGCCGACTCAGTGACCGACGGTACCAATGTGTTCTAATGAGGTTCGACCGGTGCCGATCAGCATAGTCGCGAATCCCGACCCAAGCCAACTGTTACCGATCGTACTCCCGAACCTACTCGCCCATGTCAACCAGCGCCAATTCATGCACCAATGATAACTAATCGAGATCGGCCGTCTCTACCAAAGCCTAACCATGTCACCAGATGCACCCGACCGGCACCGACTGGTGCCGACTTGGGGTGACAAGCACCGACTACTCCCGAGTCGCACAAACCTAGGCTAACCCAGTGCCGACCCGCACGACTTACCCTCGCAGGCGCCAACCGGTGCCGACAGGTGTCGATGTGCCCCATCGGCAACCCACCGGTGCCGACCCGTGCCAACCATACCCAACCAGCCCCGACTTGTGTCAATCACACCTGACCAGCCCCAACCTGTTCCGACCGGTGACTGACCGACTCACTCACACCAACGGTACCGATATGTTCCCAACGAAGCGGACCGTCGATAGCTACTGGTCGTACCCAGAACCTACTGACTCATGACCGAACTTGCCGATTACACTTAAACTAGCCGACCAATGCCTATCACCACCCCAATCATGTCCGACACATACCAACTAGGGTCGAAACCAAACAACACCTGAATCACCTCTGAGGGTCTTGGTACTTCCTGTTGGTCGATTGCATAAACTCGTCCAGGCACTCGGGATTTGTTTTCCTGATTTGTGGTTGGCCTGGAATTGGTTTGATTGGTGGGTTGGGTTGCCATTTCACGATCCCGTTTATTTGGGCAATTGCTAACATTGTGTCCCCGCATACTAGGCATTTCCGACCTTTCAACCAATCCACTTGTGACTAGGTTTATTACAATATCCACATATCAGCCGAGGGTTTCTGTTTTGCCTAAATTGAGGTGCTCCATTATTTTGATCTCTTCCTGGTTGGTTTCTCCTAAAATCACTTCTTGATCTACCAACTTCGATCCTGGTCTTCTGGGGTGCGGAATTAGTCCCTACTCTCTCATAGTTATTACTTGGTGCTGCCCGTTTCCTGGCTTGAAAGGTGTTTATCTAAATTTTGGTACTTTCCACCCTCTGGGCTTTCTCCAATACATCTGAAAATGTAGTCATTCATTGAGTAGCAGTGCCTCCCATCTCTAGATTTAAACCCTGAATGAATCGCCTAACTCTCCTAGGTTCTGTCATCATTAACTCCGGAACAAATCTAGAGAAGTGAGTAAACTGGGCCTCATATTCACGCTCACTATAGTTCCCATTAGTCGATAAATTCATCCTCTTCTTTCCGGACTAAGGGTGGAAGGTATTTTTCGTTGAATTCCCTAGTAAAATTGCCCCTGTGTCCACAAATGCTCCATTCCTATTCCATTTCTCTCTTATCACATTCCACCAATTTCTTTACACCCCTCAAACCGAATACGGCAGTAACTTGTCTTTCCTCAGAGTAATTCAAAGCCTTAAAAATATTCACTATATTTTCTAGCCAACGTTCTGCCATGTCAGGGTTGGTTTCTCCGGTAAATTTGGGGGGTGAAAATTTCTGGAATCTTTCTAAGGCTCAGTCCTCTCCTGTTTCAGCTCTTTCCTGACCCAATCTTCCTTGTTGATTCGTTATAATTGCTAACAAATCGGGTTATCCCGTAAGGCTTCACACTGGATCTATTTCCCGCCTGCTCACTTCTGTTGGGCATGGGAGGATTCACCCTCCTCTCGCGAACGCGTGTATTCCTCTTTACCCGTTGCCTACCTTCTCCCTTCATGTCGGTCTATATGTACATGTATAAAATATAATTTAGAAAGTAGACAATTTTGAACAATTATTATGAATAGTAAACAAACTTTAAAACACCACTTTATTTATATTGGATAGCAAAACAGGTTTTACACATAACTGCTGCCCTTAGGCAAGTAGTATAGCTCTAAGGCTCACAACTAAAAAGTACTTATGCATGCCTGACATACCGAGTGGATTCCACCACTATCACAAGCAGTTTAGGTTTGAACTCAATTCATGTCTCCACTAAAACTTTCACTTAACGTTCAAATATGTCCCACAGTCCGGCATCCTAGACTTTTAGCTTAGGATACACTACAGAGATTCGAAACCTAGGCTCTGATACCACCTGTGACGGCCCCACTTTCCCCAAAGGCGAACCCGTAGGGGTCTGATCGGACCTGCCTCTTGCCGGGACTCAATCGGTCACTTAACAAGTCACACGAGTAATTACCACAAAATAACTGATAATTCATGCTTAGAAAAATTCAAACCTTAGAACTACACAATAACTTACAAGTAAAAGTCCGGTTGTAGAGGTTTACCCACAAAACTCGATTATCGTCAAGAAATGCTTAACACCAAATACCATCATTTGGTTATAATATTTCACTTACTTCCTAAAACACTTTAAATATGTTCCAGATATTTCTACAATCCATATAGTTTGCTTTATACAAATCACTTAGACTAGCTTGGTCAAGACTAGTGCCTTCAAGACGCTTCACTCAATTCTGGAATAACAAATTTAACGGGACGAGTGTAAGCTCGTGAGGCCAAGACGCATATGCGGCAAGCAAGTGTGAAAATAAAAGTGCCAACTATTTTAAACAGGTATGATAGTAATAAAGTTCAGGTATAGCTCAAGAAGGAAGTAAACACACGTTTAAAAGGATATAGGAGCTCTCAGGAGCTAATCCATAGCCGATCTTTTCAAATGATCCTGGAACGTTGACACTTCGTCAACCAAGCAATAACAATTTCCGTAGAACTTCACTTCATGCCATTCTCCATCCACCGTTACACCCACACCGGGCCTGCACATCACAGTTTTTGGTAACACTCGAGTATACCGGGTTGGCGACACACGCTCCAACCGACAAACACTCCCACGGCTTGTCAAGTCCCTCAGCCAAGCCCTTGCCGGCCCGAGTTAAATGACTTACCAATGAGTTTGGGCATCCTCGTAATTTAGGTACTGGCGGACTCTAGAAGTGGCTCCCGTCCTAATAGATGTAGCACTTAGCTCCGGGCAGTCCTCATTCGATAGCAATCAGTCAACATGACAGTTTGGAGTTTAAGTTGGCGAGTCAATGCTCCAGCCAACACAACTCAGGCACAAGTTCACAAGCTCAAGTAATTTCAATCAATCATGTTCAATAATCATTAATTTGCTCCAAGGAGTGCAAGTGCGATAAAGTACACACTTGCCTTCTCAAGGCATAGCAAGTCCAAGCAAGTTCATTCACAACAAATCAAGTATAATTAACATGCACTTGGACACTCACCTTTGGTAATTTCACTCCAATCTGATTGTTTAGACGATTCACCTACCGCCTGACTGAGTCCTGGGAATAATCAAGTATTAGTTACTATTTTAGGTAACTTTTCCTATTTTACAAGTTAACCAATTAACAATATAAATTAGGTTCGGGTTGGTGTCGGGACAATATAGGGTTGTGGGTAACGGTATTGTTCAGTTTCGACCTTAGTTGGTATGTGTCGGGCGTGATTAGAGTAATTATAGGCATTGGTCGACTAGTTTGAGTGTATTCGGCAAGTTCGGGAATGAGTAGGTAGGGTTGGTACACAATCGGCAATTGTCGGCACGGATAGGTAGGTCCTGGGTACGACCGGCAGCTATCGACACTAGTCGGGACTCGTTAGTGCATATCGGTGCTCGTTGGTGCGAGTCGGGATTAGTCGGGTGCGGTCGGTACATGTCGGGGCCTATTGGTGCATATCGGCACCGATTGGTGTAGTCTGGTACGGATCGGTACCGGTAGGTGGCCGTTGGTGCGTATCGGCACCAGTTGGCACTGTCCAGCACGGGTCGGCATAAGTTGGTGTCTACGGGTGAGTCGTGGGTGTTGGCACTTATCGTCTTCGTTTTGTGCGATTTGGGAAAGTTAACAACAATCGCCTGCGAACCCGTGATGCCAATAAAGGCGCGATGTGTCCGTGTGTGCCGGTGTCTGAGTAGATGTGTGGGCAGAACGGTCGGTCCGGTTGATTGTCGCATGGCACTAGTTGTCTAGGTCCCATGTGCGTTTGAGTTAACGGTCGGCCAGGCATAGGCTGCTGGTTCACGATTACTAGGGTTGTTGGCTTCTTGTGGTGTCATCGAACGGTTAGCTAGCTAGGCGGGTGTGTGCCGGCCTTACCGCACCGGTCAGTGGCTATTTGCACGCTTGCTAGTATGATCGCCTGGTTGGTATTGGTCGTGCCAAGATGGTTGGCGTGGTTCGAAGCTTAGGCTTCCGCTCTTGGTTTGCCGTTTTGGTTGGTGCCCGAGAATGGCTAATGGAAAAAACCTCTCCAGTGCACGTTATGTCTACAGACCTGGATGGCCGGGGTCGACGGGGTCGGCACTAGACTTTGGGTCCGTTAATGGATGTACATGGGTCTGGCACGTTCGCTAACCGGTTAGGGCACACGGGTTGGCTAGGGTCTAGGTAGTCCATCAAGAGTTTGACAAGCTAAGATTGGGTAATCCGTTAATGGGTCGGCACGGTGGTTCGACGGTCCGTTAATGAATCGCACAAGGGCTCGGCAGTTGACCTAGGGGATCGTACGACGATTGGTCGTTTCCGCTAACGGTCATGAGCAGGCCAGGCATTTCTGCTAACGGTCGTAGGTAGACTTAGACATTTCCGCTAACGGGTGCAGATAGGCTAGGCATTTCCACTAACGGGAGTGTACGGGATGGCATATCCACTAACGGACGTGCACACGGGTTGCGACGGACGCGTGCCGGCAGCGCCAATCCGTTAACGGACGCGTAGACAGCCCGGCCACCCATCACAGTTTACGTTTCAGGCCATATCTCACAATCTACTTGTGCATTTTTGGCCCATTTTATACCGTTGGAAACTTCATTCAGCGAACTACAAATTCTCAGAAGGGACCAGGTTCAAATTCAGGCCGTAACAGGTTCAAATTCACGTTCAAACATGCAGCAAGTGCAGAGCTCAGGTTTATCAGTCATGGAAAAATAGTAAACTTCAATGGTCTACTGGGAACTGTACATACAGAATCTGGGGGTGTACCATATACCATAGAAAATCCCTTTCTATCTAGTTTCTAGGGCCACTGATGGAACTCAATTCTGACATTCCTACAAGGAGTTATGGTCAAAACACTGAGACTGGTTCTAGTGGACTGACAGCATCCGAATTTGCATGTTCTTGACATAAACGTGGGTGGTTCTTGCTCTAGGGTTTTTAGTTTTTCTTAAAACTTATAGCCAGCAATCCCAACACATAATTTAACATATATATCAAGCTTATAACAACTTTTCCAGCAAGATTCAACCAAAACAAAGTCATACAAGCATAGCATGAAAGCTGGAAATTTCACAAGCATGTAGTCTTCACTTCAAGCAATTTCGGCATACACTCCTAGATATTCAAAGCATGTTAAACGAAAATTTATACCATAAATTAAGTGGATTTCCAGCTTGAATTTACCTCAAGAAATTGCTGAAATCACGGTGAGAAGGTGGAGCTAAAGCTACATGGAAACCAAGCTTGAAACAAGCAAGAATCAACCCAAGCTTCAACCCAACTTTAGCTCAAGTGTTCTTGTTTTGTGGCTGATTGTACTAGGATTTTGGAGGTGTTTTTGAGAGGCTTATTACCAGAAAATTTCGTCCAAACCAAGTGGTCTTCAAAGGGTTCAATGGCTGAAGACATCAAGTAGTTATAGGCACAAAATAAGCATGACAAGGATCAAGTAGGTGGACAACTAGCAAAGCTGAAATCTTGACACCTTGCACAAGCAGCTTTGTCATGCTTTTTGGTTGAAATTTTCATGAAAATTCAAGGCTATTTGATTGCTGAATTTCGTCCAAGGCTTGAGAAAGACAAGCCAAGATGTTTTTGTGTTTTGTCTATTTTTAGTAAAGGGCTTAGGTGCAAGAACCCTATTTACTTTCGGGTCCCTAAAATTTGGGTATTCTTGTAACTTGCTCCTCACTTGTTTTCTTGCACTTTTGAAAGACGTTTAGTAATATTTTTAGCACCATAAATAGGTGCAACAAGTGTGTAAAAATTTTGACAAGAATCCGCATGTTCAAGTAAGAAATGAACATGATCACGACAAGACAAAAATGGTTGTTTCTTTACATAATATGCACATGTACATTGACTGGTGAGGTGTGGGCTACACAGGCTCTCACACTAACAAGGCTTTATGTCTCTTCTTTCTTTTACTTTTTCACTTCATCATAAAGCTCACTAAAACTCTCTCTCTCTCTTCTCCATTGCTGGCCGAATTCCCCTCCCCCATTTCCCTTGGTTTTGAGATTCAATTTCATCCTCCAAATCATGCTCAATATTGCTTCCATTCTTGTTCAAACTTTGGATCACCCTCAAGCTTAGTGGAAAGCTTGGTGGAAGGAAGAATTTTGGGGATTTAGTGCTTGGTTTCTAGAGATCTTGCTTGACATCTTCGGAAGAAGGTAAAACCCTTTAAAGCTTCAATCTTTCTTTCATTTTTTGGCTAGATCTTAGCAAGATAAAACTTAGGTTGTTAATGGGTTCTATGAACCTTGACATTAGGTAGAGGCCTTGAGGATATTTTACTTGCTTTCTTGATTTGTTCTTAGGTAGAGGCCTTGAGGTATTATGTGCTTAAATGGTTGGATGATTATGTGTTATGCCTTGGATTCTTGGCTTGCTTGGTAACTTGAATTTTACCTCTTTAATTAGCTTGCAAGATTGTGATTTTGATGGTTGTCTTGGTAGCATGTAAAGTGAGCTTTTATGCTTGAATCTTGGTGGAAAATTTCAGCTTTCAAAACCTTTCCTTGGCCGAGAAATTGAAGCAAAACTTTCAGGTTTTATGGCTTCATTTTAACTCCAATCATGTGCTAAAACTTTTGGTTTTAGAAACCTTAATTTGGCTCTAACTTGGAACTAAAAATTTTTGTTTTAAGGCCACACTCATGGCTGAAGATTTGAGCTGAAAAATTCAGTTTTTAGAGCCTCTTCTTGGGTCAAAAGTTTGCCAAAACAACAGCCCTTAGATGCTCCTTGAGTGGAGCAACAAAATTGATTTTAAAAGAAAGGAAAAGAGAAAACTTCCACAAGTGTATAGCTAAAAATTTCGTGTAGCAGGTTTTGAAAAGCAGCTTTTGGAAAACTGTTATATCTTGGTGTTGAAAAATCTAAATTGAGTTCCATTTATTGCATTTGAAACCACACTCAGATTTATTTCAGTGATATAAATTTCAGGAACTAGTTCAATTTCTGTGAATTTTGACAAATTTTCAAATTTGACTAAAATTCAAGACTGTTATGCCCTATTTTTTACTATAGCAGCATTTTTGAATGAAAATTTGACTGGTTTCTAATTTGAATCTTCAAAAAGTGTCTTCTAGAGAGTTTTAGTTCATTGAGTCTACTTTCCAACGGTATAAGATTCATAATTTTTGGAGTTATAGAACTCAAGTTATGATTTTTCAAGTATGTCACAAAAACTAAAAATTCTTCTAAGGAAGTGTTAAAAGCTTAAAAGTGCCTTGAAAACATTTCCTAGTTTTCAAGCCTAACCTTTTGATTATTTACACACCATTCCATACTTGGGAAATGGATTTTTCAACCACATGAGATTTCTCTTGACTTGGATCAGGAAACTTAATTGTTTGAAAGTTGGCCTTGGTTGATTACCTAGGTAACTTTGATTATGCATGTCTCAGGTGATCACGTGGACACCGAAAAACTTGATTGACCTCCTGATTTGCTCTCACTTGCTCTTGATTATTGGTGAGTGTCAAGTGCATGATTTGTTGACTTGCTTGAACTTGTCACATGCTTGAATTGAACGTATTATTGGACTTTTCTAGGCTGACGTGTACTTTATCTCCTCCGACCTCTCTTATTTGACCTGAACTTGTTTGCTTGTACTTGCTCATACTTGAAATGACTTGCATGAACGTGTACTTGCTTGTCGATTAAGTGTTGTCTCATTGACTTACCAATGATTTATGAGGATGCCCAAACCCCTCAATTAGTCAATTGACTGCAGCCAGGCATGAGGTCCTGGTCGAGGAGATTTGACAAGCCTTGGGTCCTTACCTGTTTCATCAATTGGAATGCATTCGTCAACTATTTTCCTGGGTATACTCGAGTATTACCAATTTACCAGTTTTGATGAGCGGGTCCGGTTGGGGGTTTGAAACGGTGGAAGGACATGGTTGACAAGTGGGGCTCTACGGACTTGCTCTTGTTATGTTGACGGAGTGTCAACTCAACTTCAAATCTTGATCAAGCGATGGACTAGCTAATGCGGAACATCCAAGCAAGATGACAAGCAATGTCGAGCTAAGCAATGGCCATCCCTTGGGTTCATTTCAAGTGCGATCTGACCCAATGACACGTGCGAGAGCCAAACGCCTCAAGGAGGAGTTAGCCGCATTGGTTCGGGATGTGCAAGATCAAGTTAAGCCACTTAGCAATTTAGAGGAGCAATCACTGCCTTGTGTCACCATGCTAAGTGTGCATGAGGATTCAATCAACATCACTCCATGATTTGATTTACTTTAGTTAATAAAAGTGCAAACTAGAAGACTTGAACCTGTTAGCCGTGGGCACGCCTTACAAGCCGGAGTGTTTTGATCCCTCTCCTGCTTGTAGAGCGTGGGCACGCTTTACAAGTTAAAGTCTTCTGGTCGTTGAATTATTGAGCAGTCTTTTTCCATCCTTAGTTAGGGAAGTTAGGTTAAAGTAGTTTAGGTTTCCTGCTTAGATTAGGATTTTGTGTCTTGTAGGCTATAAATAAGCCACTTTATTTCGTTTTTAACATACAAGAATTATTCAAAAATTTCATTGAGTGTTTATCACTTCTCTTGCTGCTTTGAAGTGGCTTGAATACCTTAGAGTTCTCTTTAGGTGTTCGTTGACTTATCAATTCAAGAACATGTCGAATTGTGGCGTCTTCTACCATTATACCAACATTCGTTGTCCAAGTGCTCAATTGGTGAAGGTCTTCCTCTGGGTGTTTCCAACTTTGTCTACCAATATCCTAGATCCTACACTTGTTGTGTGCGAGTTGCGTTACTTTTTAACGTAGTTCGTATCAATTGGCCTTAGAGCTAGTTGGAGGTAACAAAGTATATCTTTTTCTTGTTTTAAGTCAATTGTCGTCATTTCTTGAGTCTTCCAAAATTTTTATAAAAAAAAAAAAAATCGGAGTTACTATTCATTGGCACTGTAGCGATACTGTTTACCGCTACTGTTCACTGTTACTGTTCATCCGAATTCATCTTGATTGCATCATTCAAATTCTGTCTTTTTTTGTCTCTGTGTCCTTGCTGTTTTTTGTATCTCTTGTGTGTCAAGAAAATTAACAAAACAAAAAAAAAAAGAAAAAAGAAAGTTCTGTCCGAATTTATTTCTGTCCGTACCTTCCTTTGCTGGAATATTGAAGTCATCTTGTGTTCTTGCAAATCTGAACTTCTTGGCAAAAACTTGGTAGAATCTTGAGCCTTCTTGATTATTTAACTTGAGATCTTGATATTTTTGTGAATCTTGAAGTCTTTGCTTGAGAAAAGCTGAACCCTCCAATCAGATCTTGAGCTTACAAAATTACTGCCCAAAATTCTGTTCAAGTCTCTTGATTACCGAATCCTTGTTGCTGTTTAAAAAAAAAAAAAAGGCAACGGAAGGAAGAAAGAAAAGGAAAGGGGCTGAATCAAGAATCAACAAGAGAGGGAGCTACCAATTCGGTTGGATAAGATATTCCAAATCTGTTTTGGAAACAACCAAGTCCACCGCCTTAATCAACCATTCTTGACCAGTAGCCAAATCCAATTTAGAAACCAATTGATACCCTTGTTGGCTACTTGAAATATGATTGAAAGGCTGCTAAATTCGTCCATAATATTGCCCAAATTCCAGAAAGTCCCAAACCAGAAAATCCAAAGGAAAGAAAAGCTATCCAAGAATCAGTAGGGCTTTCTTGCTTTGCAATAATTTGAGTTTTTGTTCCTAGGGTTGTTACATTATATTTCCAGCATTCTAATTTGTCTAAATCCTGTATTTCTTTATCCTTGTTGACCACGAACTGGTTTAAGTCCTTGTTTCCTAAATCATTGTGTCTTAGTTTCCTAATTCCTTTTATCTTAGTTTCCTAATTCTTCTTGTGAGTCTTTATTTTCCTAATCTGTTCTATCTTTTGTTTCCTAATTTTGTGTCCTTATTTCCTAAATTTCTTGTGTCATTCTTGCCTAAATTCAGCGTGGTCTAAATTGGTAAGTTGGTCTACACTAGAAGAATCTCTAATTTCTTCAAGTTGTTACCAAAGTTGACTCGAGAAGTGATTGGTGAGCATAATAGAGTGTTTATTGAGTGTAAACCCGAGGGATGGCCATTGCTTAGCTCGATCTTGCTTGTCATCTTGCTTGGATGTTCCGCATCATTCTGGTATCAGAGCTAGGTTAAGTGCATACAACAACCTGATTTTAACGTGCATACACGTGAGGGAGTGTGTGAGGACTTTCTAAACCCTAATTTTCACTCTTTTATTGATCACTATGTCTAACGAGGATGAGGGATCTTCCCAAGCCTTTGATTTTAAGATGTTTGCAGGTTCACTCCGAGGAGACCTTAATCGAATTCTTGAGCAAAAGTTGGAGCTCGTGCACCAATGAATTGATACACTGGAGAAACCCCATACAAGTGCAAAAGGAAGTCGTAGTAGAACACCTTTGCATGAGTCAAGTGACTCAAATGAGGAATTTGACAATAGACAATGGCAACCTAAGCATGAGAATAGATCCAGTGAGGATTCCATCTGTGGCATTAAGTTGAAAATTCCTTCATTCCAAGGACGTTCAGACCCTGACGTATACTTGGAGTGGGAAAAGAGAATTGAGCTCGTGTTTGATTGCAACAATTACTCTGAGGAACAAAAGGTAAAACTAGCAGTCGTAGAATTTACTGACTATGCTATTGTTTGGTGGGACTAGGTGACAACTAGTATGAGAAGAAGTGGAGAACCACCCATCGATACATGGCATGCATTGAGGCATTTAATGAGGAAAAGCTTTGTACCAAATCACTACTACCGTGATTTGTACCAAAAGCTCCAAAGTCTTACTAAAGGGCATAAGAGTGTCGAAGATTATCACAAAGAGATGGAGGTTCTCATGCTACGTGCTAATGTTGTAGAGGATCAAGAAGCCACCATGGCTCGATTCTTGAATGGAGTGCGGCCTGAGATTGCTGAACAAGTGGAATTACAACATTACGTGGAACTCAATGAGTTGGTTGATAAAGCCATCAAGATTGAGAGGTGGCACAAGAGGAGGGATGCCATTCGGTCCACTCCTATGTACGTGTTTGCAGCTGATGATGCTTTTCAAAGAGAGAACATCTTCTACTCTCGTTCCCATATCCATGGACGTGTTTGCAGCCCAATTATAGATGGAGGAAGCTGTGCAAATGTTGCAAGCCAGCTCATGGTGGAGAAACTTGCCTTGCCTACACTCAATCATCCAACCCCCTACCATCTCTAATGGCTAAATGATAGTGGTGATGTGAGGGTCACAAAGCAAGTTCAAGTTCCATTCCGCATTGGCAAATATGAAGATGTTGTGCTATGTGATGTCGTGCCAATGTAAACTTGCCATATTCTACTTGGAAGGCCATGGCAATATGATAGAGCTGTCAATTTTGAAGGAGTAACCAACAAATACTCTTTCATGCATAGCCAAAGGAAAGTCGTGCTCGCTCCATTGACTCCTAGCCAAGTTCATGAGGATCAAGAGAGGCTACACAAGGAGTACAAAATGGAAGTCACCAAAAGACGACAATCCAAAGCTGAGAGTAGTACCGGGTCATGAAGATATTGTAAACATCCTCTCAAGTTCTCAAGGACCCTTCCAACAGATTGAGTAGCCATGATTGAGCACCATCCTGAGACAACAAAGGGAAAACGCCTCATCAGAATCATTCTCCGATATCCCGTGAAGTGGAAAGTCCTGCAGACACTGAATGGAATTTCAATAAAAAAGAGGATCTTCATTAGTTAGACCATGGAAAACTGGAAGCATGTTAAAATGTACGGTTTAACTCATAATTCTCTCCCCATCACTTAGCTAGATGCAGTGGACCTTGGATGTCCCTCAAATGAAGTCCAGTAGGTAGAGTTGCTGGTGGCACCACGTGGCGATTGTTATTATTATTATTATTCTGAGGAACTTCTTTAGCCACATTGTGAGGGCCTCAAAAATTCAAATTTATTTCTAAAATGCCTAATAATATTTATATTGAGTTTATTTATTGAAATATTAGTGAAAATATGTTTAAAGTGATTATTTCTCAATTTAGAGAATTTTATACCTAATTGTTTGTCAATGTGTGGTTTTGGCCAAATTTTAGCTAAAATTGTCTGACGCAAATAGTGACTTGGACTTGAAATCAAGCATATGTAGTGATATTTTGAAAATATTATTATGGTGAGACAGTTTCGGATGAAAGAAACCAAGAAGTTAGATCAAGCAGACGCGACATAAAGTGACATAAAGCACCTTTTCCTTAAAATAGGGAAAAGCACTTTGGGCATTTAAAGCCTTGACTCTTGGCCTCCTGTTTATTTGCTGCTGCAAAAATCTGGAGTAGAGAGAGAGAGGAGAGCCGAGAGGAAGCTTGAGAGAAAGAGAGAAATTGTCTTCCAAAAATCCTTCCAATCTTCATCCATTCTTCTTGAAACTTCCAACACCAACACCCACCATCATCTTCATCATCCTAGCAGCCGAGGAAGAGGAGAGAGAGAAGGAGGTTTGGGCTGAAATTCTTGGATGAAAACAAGAGGTAAGTGGGTTTGATCTTCCATTTCCTTTTCTTCCTACAAATAACATGAGTTGGTGAAGAGTTGATGATGATTTTGTGGCTTGATTTCCATCTCCTCACTTCAGCCGAACCAAGGAAAGGAGAGAGAGAGGGAGGTCCGAATTTTTGGAAAGGAAAAAGGAAGGAAGAAAAGCTTGGGTGATCATCTTGGGCTTGATCTTGCACTTGGTGGCTGATATCTTCGACAGATCTTGAAGATCTTGAGTTGGGTTCGAGGATCTTGGAAGTCATCAAGCTTGGGAGTAACTTCCTTGGAGAAAAGCTTGAGAGATCTTGTTGGATTTTGCCGGATCTCGTTGGATCTTGACAGATCCGGAGGTATAAATCTTGAATCTTGTAGATCTAGTTTTATTAGTGTTGATTAGTGTAGATCTGTAGTCAATATTGATAATAATGAAATCATCTGAAAAGATGAAGTTGGGCTCTTGGAATCCCAACCTAGGTAGCGGACTTGAGGCGGCCTCTAGGTAACGGACTTGAGGACCTGATTGGGAATTGATTGTTATTTGTGAATTTGTTTTGATATGGTTAGAAATTAGAGTTTTTGGTTGTGAAAAATTGAAGGAAAATGTATGCTATGGCCAAAACCCATGCCTGGTGATTTCAATATTTGATTTTGGAATGTCGTGAATGTTCTCGAAGGGTTTTACTTTTTGAGAAAAAATGTGTATATTGTTCAAATTGTGAGTGTATATGTGTGTGAGTGAGTGTTTGGGATTTTAAAAGGGTAAAAAGTGTAGTTTTCATGAAATCTGAGTGAAAAGTGCTATTTGACCTGAATTTGAAGGTTTTACTTATATTTTGACTAAAATCTAGGGATTTTGAATACAATGGCTTGGTATAAAATGTTTTGGCTAATATGGAAGTTTTGATTAAAGGTGAACGATCGGTTGTAAAATGAATGTTGAGGTGTGAGACCTCACTTAAATGTTTTGTGATAGTGAACGGTTTGTAGTGCAATGAGTATATCGGTGAGATGTTTTAAATTGGTAAAGTGATTTTCCAAGGGAATTTATTTGAAATTGAGCTATGTGAAATGAATACTTTTCCTCGAGTAAGTTTTGGAAAAGATTATCATTTGAAACTAAAAAGTGAAAGTGAACTGTATTAGTAAATGGAAAAGATTGAAGTGAATCTTATTGTTTGTTTTAAATTATTTTAGGAAGTGTGCAAGGCAGTGACTTTGAACCTTACGAAGTCAACCCTACTCGGGTGAGTTTCATGTTTGTTTCAGGTTTACGCAAATGTTTGTAAATGAATGTATTGAAGTGATTGTTATGTGAAAATTGACTTTGAACCCCTAATGGGGATGGTGTGTACTTTATCGCACCTACTCCATTTGAGTAAAAGTGATTGTGAAAGTGACTTGAAGTGATTGATTGTAAAGTGTTTTAAAGTGTATTATAGTGATTGCATGTGTTTGGAAAGGTCGAAATCCTCGAGACCTATAGGTGAACTCCCAACTCGAACCGGAGGCTAGGCCTAGGTCGAGAGAAAGGGAAAAGCCATAAGGTTACCTAAACGTCACAAAGCACAGCTGACTCGCACTGCTACATGCTCTGAACTTGGTTTTAAACCAGCCTCCAAAAGAGCAACAACCCAAGAAGTGAATTGAAAATGTACTGACTTGGCATGATGGACTCGTCCCTAATGGAGAGTACTCAAATAAAGTGGAATTGTTTCAAAGTGAAAGTGCATTGTACACTCATCAAAGTGAAGTGAAAAGTGTTTCATGCAAGGGTCTGCGTGGGGTTTGAGGAGTAAGGAGAAAGTGAAGTTCTACATGGTATAGTGACAGCTTGACTGAGTGTCAACCACCGGTTCGTGATTCGTGAGCAAGTTTCAGGGAATTTGGCCCCTGAGGGCCCCTGATCCCACATTGTATTGTTAATTGCTTTTCTATCCTGCTTTATATTTCAAGTATTCTTGCAAAGTGAAATTGTTTATGTGTTAAGTGGTTTGCATGTTTTTGGAACTCACTGGCTTTTTAGCTCACCCTTTCCATTTGTTTTCCTTAGTGAAATGAGCAACCAAGTGGTGGTGCCAACCCTAGAGATTAGGCCTCTACATGTTTTGATATGTATTTTGGGAGAATTATGGATATTGCCCCTTTGTGGACTTATTGTATAATGGATTTATGTATTTATCGAATTGTGTTTGGAATGTTATGTTTTGTATGACATTGTACCTCCAGATTGTATCCGTGGTTTTAGTGTTAAGTATTATTGAACAAATAAACAAGTGAGTGAGTCCCAAGGGCAGAGTTGGAAGCGGTCCGGCCGACCCTTCCTTGGTCCTGCTTAGGGAAAGGTGGGTCGCACACACATTTTCTTTGTTTAAATTTCAGAACCCGCTAATCTAATCGCAATATTAATACTAGATGAAGATTGTTGCAAAGCTTGCTTTTGCAACTTGGTTTGTTTCCTGATAGCTTTTGTAGTCTTTTCTACTTCAGGATTGAAAAACAAATCACCACCTTGAGAACAAGTCATACACCAAGTTACCTAAGCAAGATAGTTAAAAATAAGGTGAAGAACTAAGATAGGACTGGCAAAACAAAAATAACTAAAGTAGAAAAATTAGGCATTATCCCTGTCAATGACGCCAAAAACTTGATGACAATTTCCTGCAAGTATACAGGATCGGTTGTAGTATAAATTGGCCTAGAATAATCCAGGAGTCGAACCCATAGGGAAGAGTTAATTTTCTACTTTAATTATCTGCTAAAAATTTGAAAATTAAACTTAAGGGAGAGAATGAGTAATTTAAAGGCAAATTCAGTTAAATAACACAACTAAATAAATATTGAGAAAACTTAAGGATTAAGAGCCTAAGTGTCAGGTTTAATCTAGAGTTTTGGATTAATTTCCCAATTGTCTTCTTATCATGTTATGAACACATCACACTTTTGTATTTTAAATCATCTCTCGGTGCATTTAAAGTGTGCCTAATTAAACGATCTCTCTCGAGATCATAAGAAATTAATTAAACCTATTAAGAACTTAGGTGATATATATGCATCATACAAATCCTAACATACTCTCGTGATTAGTCTAAATATATTTATCTATTTAGTGCATGGTTCTATTTCCTTTCTCAATTCAATACAAATCCAAAAATTTATGTTCATGGTGATCAAGCATAAACATGTAATTAAGAGCAAAATAGATAAATCATAGCAAAAGACAAGATTTAAATCAAAAAAATTAATCAAGAACTCATTCATAAAACCCTAGCCTTAGAAAAGAATTTTAGTTCAACATGTTGGAACAATTAAAATCACAATCTCAAGAAATCAATACAAAGTAATGAAAAGAAGTAGGGAAATTCTCAGTTCATTGCTCCAAATTTCTTCTTTGCATGCTTCCCAAACTGCTTGAGCCGTCCTTGATCCCCTCAGACAAGATAAAAAGAAAAGTGTTTCTAAGCTAGTTCTGATGTTTCTAACTACTAAAAACAACCTAAAGCAATCCTATTTATAATTACGTAAAATTACAGTTGAATCTGGCGCCACAATCGAGCACGATAAAAGTGCGACAACAACCGACTTGAAAACCGATGCTGGTTGTTCTTCGTTACAATTTTTCTTTCTTTTCAAGTGATTATGGCGCTGGTTATCTGCACTACCATTTCTTCAATTTTACAATTTTGCTCCAGAACTTTTAATTGTTGTGCCATTTCTATCCAATTTCGTTGAAATCTTTAATCATGTCCTCGCAAACACATAATCACCAAAATTAGATAATTTTATGTTCAAATTAGAGATGTGGGGCATAAATAATGAAGTTCAAACACATCTAAAATGCTATAATTTATGCCCCATCAATCAAAAGTACCTAATTACAGTATATAAACAACACGATGCATAAGCCGAAATCAAGTATAATACCACATTAAAATTTAGGTCCTGTTTAGTTTGTGTTTTTTTACAAGTTTGTATAAAATTTATTTTTCCTACTTTAACTACAGGAATCTCAAAAAACTTTCCAAACTTTTAATCTACACACCTCAAAATACCTAAAACACATCCCAAAATTCTTCTTACACTTCAACCCACCACCACCCACCCCCCAAGGTTAGTGCCACCATCTCTCTCCAACTGCAGCCATCTTTCTCTCTCTCTCTCTCTCTCTCTATTTTTTTCCTTCCTTTCTCTTTCCCCTCCTCCACTCCTCCCTCACTTCTCTCCTCCTCCTCCTCATCCTGTTCCCTTGCCCCAGTAGTAACCTGCACCTGGTCGCACGACCAGATCACACCAGGGGGAAGGCGAGGGCAGTGGGAGGGAAAAGGAGGAGTGGAGGAGAGGAAGAATGAGAGAAAAGAGAGAAAAAAACAAAACAAAAAAAAAGGAGAGAGAGAGTGAGTGAGTGAGTGTGTGTGTGGTGTGTGTGTCACCCATGACCAGGATGGATAGCATGCTGCCAGCAGCTAGCAATGAGAAGGGAGGCCTAAGGAGGTGCAGTGGGATGGGGGGAAGAAGAGGAAAGAGGAAAAGGAAAAAGAAATGGGAAGGGAAAAAAAAAGAAAGAAAAGAAAAAGAAAAAGAAAAAAAAGTTGTTATACATCTCAAAAAGTTTTTCTCCAAATTCTCCAATAAACTATAATAGATTTTTATACAAATTTTCAAAAAAATCAACTGACAAACAAGGCCTTAAATTACGGTTAGAAATGCCAATTTAACTACTGAGGTGAAGCTTAACCGGATATATTTCCTATCTCCGCTCGAGTTAGTAGACACATGATTATGAGTGCTATACCAATTCAGTTGACTATGCATGCCAGTAGATACACTATTGTTCTTGTCCCATGGCAAAAATATATAAATTAGTTTTTTAGTTGATAACATACCGAAGCCAATTAATAGTTACTCATGGTTAACTAAACACGTGCTAGCATCCCGTATATGTACTTATACACATATACATATATATATCAGTGAATAGATAGGTCTCATGATTACTTGACCCCTTGTTGTTCTGTAGTAACTTATTTCAAAGTTCCATATCTAATCATGTTCTCTCCGAGCTATTAATGTGCACAAGTAATCAGAACAATTGAGCATACAATTACTAGTAGTGTGTCACCTTAACCCAATTTAATCATTCAAGAGCATTTAAACTAAGGCTTACATGCATCTAAATGCAACCTGGGCACTTCTAAAATCGATCAATCACCTAGCTTCTGATTTTCGGCTTTCTTTTCTTATTTCCTGCTCACGGTTCCTTCCCCATTTCCTTCTCCATTTTTACGTTTCTTGTGCTGGTAGTCTCTTTACAAGGACGTGTCATGAAGTTCCTATTTTAGTACTAGTTATAATAGTGTTGGTTAGGTTGACAGCTTCTGCTTAAAAAAATAAGGAGAAGCTAGGTGGTGTCTAGTCTCAAAAGTCCATGTTTTCCTTCCTTCTCTTCTCTCTTTGTTTTTTTTTTTTTTTTTCCCCTATCGTTATCCCCTCTTTTCTTTTCCAGAAATTTACCATCTAGCTTATTATTTCACAAGTTCCACAATATCAATTTGTGATTCACCACCAATACGGACCTAGCTGATCACACAATCATGAAAACTTGTAATAACTGGCACTAGAGTTAAGTAAACTGTGTAATACCGGTGCCCTCACAGAATGCATCATATCCAAGAATAGGTAACAACGGCCTATGAAGTATGAATAGATTAGTACTGTAATATTTAGAGGGAAGATTCTCAGATTTTGAGAAATATAATGATTGATTATTTTCAGAAAATCAAAAATCTATTTTAAGAGGCATTTAGGACAGCAGACGTAATAAATCATCAAGGAACACGAGATAGATTATATAGTAGGTGGGCAGAAGCGGTTACGAAGTAAACAATTAACAGCATGGAAAATAGTCCAATAACGATAGTTATGGCAACGAAATAATTTTTACCTAATACTATAGGTAAAAATATTTTTAGTGATCATTTGATTACCTGTTAGACCAACCACCTAGATAAGATAATGCCTAAAAATTTGAAGTAAGTTTTGTTTCTAAAACAGTAAGTTAACTTAATAAATTAGCAACTTTATGTTTCAAAAGGTAAATCGAAATAATATGAAACTTACTTTTTTAAAAAAATAAATTACTTTTTTATAGCTCAAACTTACTTTTAAAGAGAAGTAAGTTTTACATCTAAAAAAGTAAGCTAAATTAATAAATTAGTAACTTTTATGTCTTAAAAGGTAAATCGGAAATAATATGAAAATTACTTTTTTAAAATAAATTACTATTTTATATCTCAAACTTACTTTTAAAAAGTAAGTAAGTTTTGCATCTAAAATAGTAAGTTAACACAATAAATTAGTAACTTTTGTGTTTCAAAAGGTAAATCAGAAATAATATGAAACTTACCTTTTTTTAAAAATAATTTACTATTTTATTATCTCAAACTTACTTTTAAAGACAAGTAAGTTTTGCATCTAAAAAAGTAAGCTAACTTAATAGATTAGTAATTTTTATGTCTCAAAAGATGAATCAAAAATAATATGAAACTTAATTTTTTTAATTAAATTGCTATCTCAAACTAACTTTTAAAGAGTAAGTTTAGGTCAAGTAATAGTAAAGTTTTATAGAATAGTAGTAAATTTTATGATAACATAGTAAATTTAATTAATGATCAAAACTTACTACTTTGAGACATAAATTTACTATTTTACTTAAAAAACTTATATGAAACTAGTATTAAGAAGTTTAGTTAAAATAATGCTAAATATTTTATTAATGATTGAAATTTAACATTATATTCAATAAAAAGTACTCGTAATATACATATATGATATATAATTGTACATATCAATTATAAATCTTTTGTATTTCATGCATTTTAAAAATATTATAAAACTATTTTACACTCTTCACATGACCTTGTAAAGTATGTAATAAAAATTTTCCTATCATAAATTTCTCAATTATTTTTCAATTTTTGAAAAAATTGAAAGTTTGGTTTACAATAATAACAAATCATCCGAGCCAAGTTCTATATATAATAGTAGTTGTCTATTCATCACAATTTCTATAAATTAATCCATATGAATACAATAAAATGATAAATTTTTAAGAAATTCATTGTCAAGGTCATAAGTATAAAAGTTAAAGTTATATTAATGTAGTATAATCTTTGAAAATTATATTAAATTAACTATATATTAAGTTGTGTAACTTTCAAATATATTTTTTATCATTTACATCTTGGATTTGTCTGTAATTTTTTTTATCAAACTCAAATTTTATCTTAAGCTTTTACTTATATATAATATTGACACATATTAAATTTTATATCATATCTATCCAGAATTTCAGTAACTATGGTTATTACTCTATAATAGAAACTACCCCAAATTATCTTGTGAACCTGATACATAGAAAGAATTAGTGAAATTTATGAGAATAATCTTAAGTTTTTATGGGCAAATGATATGTGAAATATTATGATATGGCATTTTTATAATAATCATATTTCTTTATAGGTGAATGGTATGGAAACTGCTAAAATTTTTCATTTCACAAATGACTTAAACTTACTACTTTGTAGCATATATAAGTCTAATTTACCTAAAAATTACCGCAATCATGTATAGGATGATTGTTACTTTGAAATTTTCACCACTGTCACTGTTTATATTATTTTTGGTAGAAGTACTTGTAATCAAATTCTTTTTGTCCATTTTGAAATAGTAGCTATGTTTACTAGAAAATTATTATACCATTTTTACAATACATAGTTTCTCCTAAAAGTAGTAGTATTTTGTAATTCAATTTCAATAATTTGTAAAAGATCTTATGCATTTTTCATCAATATAATACAAAGAATTTTGCACCATTAAAAAAAAATAGAATAAGTGATAATGACATGAGTATACTTAGTAGATTTCCTAGTAAACTTACTTCAACCAACCTGGATTCAAAAAAGGTAAATTTAATTAAAAAGTAAGCAAGTTTGTTTATTGAAAACGTAAATTTTCATTAATGACTATAACTTACTGTTTTAGGAGTTATACTTACTAAATTTTTTAGCAAACTTACTTGTAAGTTGAACTCAAAAAAGGTAAATTTTATTAAAAAGTAAGTAAGTTTGTTTATTGAAGATGTAAATTTTCATTAATGATTATAACTTACTGCTTTAGAAGATAACTTACAAAATTTTTTAATAAACTTAGTAGTAAGTTGAATTCAAAAAAAGGTAAATTTTATTAAAAAGCAAGTAAGTTTGCTTATTGAAAATGTAAATTTTCATTAATCACTACAACTTACTATTTTAAGAGATATACTTGCTAAATTTCTTAGAAACTTACCATTATAATATTAGAAAAATCGCTAAAACATATAATTTGTCACTAAAATCTCTCGACTTATGAGAGTTTCTCTCTCTAGGCACTCTAGAGCTTTTTCTCTCCGAGTGAGAGTGATAGGATAGCTTCGGTGTTTGATCTAAACCAGTTTGAAACCTGTTAAACAACTTTGTCCGATCTAGAACTCATCTTTAACCTAGATCATTGTGTCACTGCAGAGATTTGTACCCCGAGCCAAGTATGGCCATTGGGTGTTTGAAGTCGGGAGGAGTTGTCGGAAGAGGAGTCCCCGCCGTGCAAGCTAGGATCCATGAGCTTGAGCTGAATCCTTCCTTTCCTTTCTCTCGAACTCCGTTTGCTTTAGTTTTTCTTTTCTTTTCCCCTTAGTTGTTTTTCTAGCCTTGCTCTTTCTAACTTGGTTCAACTGCAGGTCTGGTAGAGGTAAGTTTACTTCACAAGAATAGACACAAAATACCCCAAGATCTCCTTAAATGGCAAATGAACTTGCCGCTGGTCCTCCAGATTTGATCCCACAAACAAAGAAGCTGAAGGAGTGGATTTGACTGATGATGCCTTTGAGAAGGAGGAAGAGTGCCGGCTGAGCTTAATCGGAAAGGTCATAGGAGAAAAAGCGGCCAACTTCACCGGAATTAAGAATTTTGTCAATTTCATGTGGAATCATCCAAAGAACTTAAATGTGATTGAGCTTGGGGTTAACCTTTTTCAATTTTCCTTTGCCCTTCAGGAGGACGTTGATAGGGTGATGCTGGGGTGTCCCTATCTCATAGATAACCAATTGCTGAACCTCAAGAGATGGGAAAGGGGCATAGATAAAAATCTGAAAGCCTTCATGATTGCACCCTTGTGGATTCAGATATGGAATTTACCAATCCAATCGAGTAACTAGGAGGTGGGGAGAAAAATTGGAAATATCTTCTCGTAAGGTTGTTGATGTATTGTACCGCTCAGAGGCAAGTGAGGGATGGGAAGACTTTAAAAGTTTTGGTTGAGGCTGATATTTCAACCACCGAGAGGGAGCATGGTTAAACTAGATGGAATAGTTAGTTGGGTCGACTGATACTAACGCTAAACGTTCTGACTTCTGCTACAATTGTGGGATTGTTGGCCATAGGGAAAAAAACTGTACCGACAAATTGAAAGATATTATGGACAGAAGTAGGAATCAGTATGGTATATAGCTAAGAGCACAAGGAATGAAGGCCTCACCAAAAAAGCACCAGGAGAAAAGAAATAAGGAATCCTCTTCACCGGCAAAAGCTAAGGCCTCATACAGCAAGGGGCAGGAAGGAAAATGCAATCATGATGTTCAGGACCAGTTGACAGAGTCATTAGAAAAACTCCAGGTGAAAGAAGATTTTGTAAGAAGGAAAAGAGATCCGAAGCTCAAGGTCGAAGTCGATAGCTGATAACAGTGAATCACCATACCAGCACAGGAGATGGATAATCTAGGAAAGATCAGAAATGAAATGGACAGGGATCATGCTAATGCAGGAAATGCAAATGGTAAACAGGAAATTCAGTTAGCATACATGATAATTGACCAGAGCTTAGGAGCTCAGGAAGGGAGTGTGGACGTACCAACCAGCCCGGAGAATGACAAGAGTACTGGGGAAAATAAGCACAACAAACAAGAAAGAGAGGAGTCTTGTGACAGCCCCACTTCTCCCTAGGGCTGCACTTTGGGTATCCCTGGTACCCAGCTTCCCCTCGCCAGGACTCACTTACACAACAATCACTGATATACCAAACTAAAATACCACTCTCAAATCAAACCAAATGATGACTCACAAATACATTGTTTCAAACTTACAATCCCAAATTACACAAAGTACTTAATCATACATCCAGATTCTCATAATACAAAAACCCTTATGTCACAATTTGAGTTTGTCATACCAAATACAAAAGTGAACCCTAAGTCTAATGGTTGGCTCCTTCACTTGATTGGAAAGAATGAGCTAAAAGCCCAGTGAGTTCCAAAAGCATGCAAAGCACATAGCACATATGATATTTCACTTCAAATATTCATCTCTAGAATTGAAAAAATAAGGAAAGTGATTAACAACACATAGGAAGGATACGAGGGCTCTCAGGAGCCAAGATTCACGCAACTCGATCACGTACCGAGTAGTTGACACTCCGTCAACTTTCACATATAAAACCAAGTAGACCTCCACTTCTCCTAACTCCACCAAACCCCCATCGGGCCCGACTCCACACATAGTTTGTCACATAGGTTGTCACATGGTTATCACATAATTTGTGCATTGCTCTCCAAAATGGACAAGCCCCACGGCCAAGTCCGTAACACATCATATCACATCACATCTCATCACATCACATAGTTTGTGTTTTGCTCTTTATAATAGACAAGTTCTTATGCCACGTCCAGAGCACACATCTCATCACATCACATAATAACCCTATGGCTCATCACTTTCTCATCGGCTTAGGTTTAGCCTACAGCTCGAGTCGAATGACTTGCCGATAGGTCTCGTGAAATCCCAAAATTTCATACACACATAAATCACATCACATCACACATTCTCAATTCACATCAAAACATTCTTACAAATTTTCCACTCAAACATAGGTAAGTGCGATAAAGTAACACTACCTCATTTGATCGTTTACTAAACCAGGTTTTCATATCAAATCACATAACTAAATACAAATCTAATCCACTTCACATAGTCACATAACAAGCATGAAAACTCACCATAGTAGCAAAGTTCGTTTTCCAAGGTGGGATCTCACTGTCAAATCCTTCCTCACCTCCTATAATCAAACAAAGGAAGAAATAAGTTTCTCACAATTAGCTGTAAACTAAACTCAGTAATTGATTTATTTATTTTATCAAAATTCTTCATAAAATTCCACTAGCTCTGCCCAAATGAAAAGTAACCATTCGAGTCAAAACTCATTTTACAAGATTCCATTTTCATATCAAAATTTCACATAACCAAACAACTCTATCGATGTACTCCATCCAAGCGACCTCTAATTTTTAGCACATTGAAATAAAGTGAGGTATTCCACCTCAAAATCACTCATTTGAGTTCAAATTCAACACCAAACTTTTAACCAAAGTTCTAACACATTTTTCAAACAATTTTCACTAGGTCTCAACGTACGAAATTCATGGAAAATAGGTAAAACACTTCAAATTCTCAAATCTGTCCAAAACGGCACTTTTACCTCAAAATTTAGTGAAACTCAATTTTCCCCCATTAAAGTTCAAGATTTTAACTCTATTAAAACATATATTTATAATCAAACATAATACATATTTACTTAAGCAAAATCTCATCAAGAAATATCGCAAAATTTCAAAATCACACATCAAAATTTCCAAGGCATGGTTCGGCCAACCCATAGCACTTTCCTTCAAATTTTTCAACAAAAAATCTACTTTCTAGCCGTAAAATGAACTCATTTCACGAATATCAATCACATCCACAATCAGGTCCTCAAGTCCGCTACCTAAAATCCACCTTAAGTCCGCTACCTAAGTTGGGAATTCAAGAGCCCAACTCCAATATTCCACATATAGACATTTCTAACAAAATAAACTGTAGATCTACTATATTTAACACTAATCAAGCTAAATCTAAGAGATTCAAGTCTTATACCTTTAGATCTTTCTAGATCTAACAAGATCAAACAAGATCTTGTGAGCTCCTCTCAAGAATGATACTCCCAAGTTTAGAAACTCCAAAAGCTCCATCCTTAACCCACGATCCACTTGGTTTGATGATGGTTTTCGACAACAACTTCAAGATCAAGAAGCAATCAACTCACACAAGCTTTCTTTCTCTTCTTTTTCTCTCTTCTGAAGTTCGACCCTCCCTCTCTCTCTCTACCCTCACAAGGCAGCCAAGAAATGGAGGAGAAACAAGCCAAAGCCCTCCAATGAGTCCCCTGCTTGAGGAAGAAGATGAAGTTGGAAGAAAATCTTACAACTCTCTCTCTTTCTCTCTCTCTGTTTTGTCCCCTCTCTAAGCTTCCTCAATTTGTGGCTGAAAATGAAGCTCAAGAAGCAAGAGGTAAAGCTTTAAGGGGACAAAAGGTGCACTTTCCTCATTTAGGAAAGTGGTCAAACGACCACTTTGTCACGTCACATGCTGACATTCTAACTTTAATTATTTTGTTTCATTCGACACTGTCCAACCTTCAATATAGCTCTGTAATATCTCTACATGTACTCGGTTTCATCTTAAAGTCACTATTCACACTTTGGAACAAAATTTAATGCTTAAATTAGCCGAAACCATACACCGGCAAATAATTCTTGAAAAATTCTCTAAATTAGTAATTAATCACTCAAAACATGAATTCACTCATATTTTAATAAATAAACACAATATAAATTTTACTATACATTTTTAAAATAAAATTCAAATTTTGAGGCCCTCACAAGTCTACTAGTAATCATGGAAGAAAACTAAAAAAAGGCAACTTAGGAATCAATGGTGGAGGCAAAATAGGAAACCCTAGGCCAGCTGGATAGTAATATCATTAGAGATGTATCAAGTGGTAAGAGGAAATTCTTTCTTAGAGATGAAGCTGAAAATCATCAGTTGAAGAAGGGAATATAAAAGGGGAAAAGGAGCAAGTGTCGGAGTGAAGGAGAGTGACCTGGACGAAAGCCATGGAAGGGGTGGAGACCACCGCTGTATCTAGCCTCCGGACCAGATCAATGAAGGTCATGACGTGGAATTGCTGAGGTGCGGGGAGCTCCTTGACTTTTCCCTGTGCAAAGGAGGTAATTAGACTCCACTCCCCATCTATTGTCTTTCTGTGTGAAACAAAAAATAATAGCAAGTATATGAGGAGATTCATGAGGAAAATGGGTTATGATGATATAGCAATGATAGATCAAGTGGGTAAGGCAGGAGGTTTAGCTGTAATGTGGAAGAACGAGATACAAATTGAGAATGTTTTGTTAACAGAATGTTCGATTGAGGTCAAAATTATGGATAGAGAGGTAGGCTTGTCCTGGTGGGGGGTATTTGTATATGGTAGTACCAATGATAATAAAAGAAGGTCACAATGGGAGATGCTCACTAATAGGAAGAGTATATGGGAGGGCTATAGAGTAGTTATGGGAGATTTTAATGACCGGTTTCCAACCGTGAGAAGTGGGTGGTCGACAAGAGAGGAATGGAGCTTTAAGGACTTTAAGAAGTTCATTCAAGAAAACGAGCTGGTAGATATGGGGTGGGAAGGAAATCCGTGTGAACTTGGTGGTGTAATTGGGATCATGATAGGAACATTAAAGAAAGATTAGATAGAGGCTTTGTAGCATGCCATGGATGCAATCTTTTCCCACCGCAGAAGGTGACTCACATGGAAACGGTGGTTTCGATCATAGCATCTTGATGTTAGACACCCGCCTTAGCCAAGAAAGAAAAAGAGATTTGTTGATAGGAAATGGCTCCAATATGAGAGAGGTGAATCAAGTGGTCAACCAAGCTTGGAACACAAGACAGCAAGGGTCGAAGAGTTTCAAAGTTACCAAGAAGATCAAGGAATGCAGGATGGCTCTACTAACATGGAATAAAATGCTGAATGGAAATGCAAAGAAGATATCAACAGAATTAAAGGGAATTGAGCGCCAAACAATCACCCAATGGCAGCCGGGTTAGGATATAGCAATTAAGTCGAAAGAGTTGGAAGTCGCTTATAAGAAGGAAAGAGATTTTTTGGGCACAAAAGGCTAGAAACAAGTGGTTAAGAGAGGGGATAGGAACATAGCTTATTTTCATGTCGTGTAGCTAATAGAAGGCTGAGAAATAGGATTACAAAGATTGAGAAAATGACATGGGTTGGTGCTAACACAGAATAGGAAATGGGAGAGGAGATCGCAAAGTACTTCCAGCATCTTTTCACAAGTTCTCAGCCTTCAGAATTTGAGGAGATATTGGGTGGTATTCCGTGGACTATATCTGTTGATATGAACAAATTCCTTAACCAGACATGTATCTGTCGAGAATGAGGGCCCTTTTCTATGCAGCCTAACAAAGCCCTAGGACCTGACGGTATGTCCCCCATCTTCTATCAAAAGTTTTGGAACATTGTTAAAAAAGATGTAGTGGCTGATATTCTTAATTTTTTTAGCAATGGTTTCATGTCTACAGCCTTCAATGAGACGATGATCACCCTCATCCCGAAAATAGATTCTCCGACTAATCTCACCCACTAAAGACCTATTAGCTTGTGTAATGTGGTTTACAAGATTGTTTCTAAAATTCTAGCTAATCAGATGAAAGTAGTCCTTAAACACTATATTAGCCAAGCCCAAGCTGCTTTCGTACCAGGTAGACAAATACTTGACAATGTTATTTTGGCTCATGAATTTGTTCACCACTTAAACAACATGAGAACTGGTAAGGAAGGATTCATGGCTTTAAAGCTGGACATGTCTAAAGCGTACGACAGAGTAGAGTGGGTGTTTTTAGCTGAGGTGATGAATAAAATGGGATTTTGCCCTCTCTGGATTAAATGGGTGTGTAACTGTATTAATTCAGTGTCCTATTCTTTTAATGTTAATGGGGAAAAAGTGGGGTTTGTTAGACCATCGAGAGGTATTAGACAAGGTGATCCATTATCACCTTATCTATTTTTAATATGTGTGAAGGACTTTCTAACCACTAAACAGCTCGTGGATGATGGAAGGATCACAACTATGCAAATATCAAGGAAAGGACTGGAATTACTCACCCTTTTTTTTTGCAAATGACTCGCTTTGTTCAATAAAGCAAAACCAGAGAAGGCAAAGGAAATTTGGAGAATTCTAAGAGTTTAGAAAAAGGCTTCTGGTCAAGAGATAAACATGGAGAAGTCCACTATTTTCTTTAGCAAGAATACAAAGGATGAGAAAAGAACTGAATGCATACAACAACTTGAGCAAATCCAGCATGTGCTATATAAGTATTGACCCCTTTGGTGGTTGGAGGTCAAGAATAGTGTGTTCGGTATATTCTGGAAAAAGCTCTTGGGAAACCTAAAACTGGAAGGGTAGATTACCGAGTCGCGTGTAAAGATGTGCTCTTAAAATCTGTAGTCCTTGCTATGCCATCCCATGCAATGTCGGTTTTAAATTGTCCAAGAATCTTTGTAATGACATTAGTAAAGGTATACAAATCAAGTGGGTGACCGTGAGGGTAAAAAGAAAACGCAATGGAAGAAATACGATGAGTTAACTAAGGTCAAGGGTTCAGGGGGGCTGGGTTTTAGGGATATTCAGCTATTCAATACTGCTTTACTAGCTAAGCAAGTTTGGAGATTTGTTACTAACCCAAACTTGCTAGTTAGTAAGGTGGTTAAGGCCAAGTATTTCCTTAAGACAAATATCTTCAAAGTTAAGAGAAAAAAGGGCATCATGGATTTGGCAAAGCTTTTGCTCAACTATACCTCGTAGAAGAAGGATTGAAAAAAACTGTGGGTAGTGGGAGGAGCATTGATATATGGTATGACAGGTGGGTTCCAGGGAGTCCTGATGGGAAGATCAAATCAAGCCGGCCTTAAGATTGTCCAATCTCAACAGTTAGTGATTTAATTGAGGGTGGAAAATGGAAGAAGGACTTGATAAAGGCAATGTTTCACCGATGATTGCAACCAATCCTGGCATTCCATTAAGCATGTATAGCCAAAAGTGACAGTTCCAATGGGCGACACTTCCATGGATGTTATATAGTCAAGTCGACTATAATGTCTGCAAAGCTCTATGTGGACCAAGCAAAGTTCCAGATAGCAAATAAAGGTGAGTCAAGGTAAAAGATCGAGATCAAGAATCTGGAAGGCAATCGCTGTGGGGCCTCAACCTAAAACATAAAGTGAAACACTTCATCTAGAAATGTATTCATGTCATTCTATGATGCAAGTGCAAGATCCTATGGAATCAAAGTCGTGTCAAGTCCCATGCATTCAATACTTTCCATGCCAAACTCGGGGGACCAATGAACAAAGTGAAAACAAGGCATTTGGATTCATTTTGCTCGTGGCTTGATATCCAAGTAAAGAGTCAAGTTTTGCCGTTTGGTTAGATTGGTGAATAAGGGCATTGTTGTCCATTTTTCATTGTTTTCCTTAGTTATTAGTAGGAAATAAAGTTGGACCAGTCCTCTTGCTAAGCTGACCGAATTCCTCTTAGATTTTAGTCCATGTTTGAAATTTAGTAGTTTCCTAAAAGATGGAGCCATGTTTGCCTATTCTAATCAGGTTAGGTTTTTAGTAATTTGAGTCCAAGTTACATTAGGATTTTGAGTCTTTTGTAAGGCTATAAAAAAGCCTACAAACCATCAATTTTATTGAATCAAGTTATATCAAATCTTTTGTGAGTTTTCACTTTCTCTTTCCAAGAGAGCCTTTCTTGAATACTTGATAGTTTTCTTGAGTTATTCAATCTTGAACTTATCAATCAAGTAATCACCTTGATTGTGGTGTTCTTCTACCAAAAACGTTGGTTCACTAGATCATTAGATTGTGGGTCAAGGTTAAGCCCAAGGTTCATAATCTCAAGGTTTAGAGGGGTCAATTGTTCCGCCATCCAATTTGAATCTTCGTTTAGATCCGTCATTGACAAAGCACGCGGCTCAACCATTGGGAGGGTTCGTATCATTCTACCTACTAATGAGCTGATCTTTAGAAGAACAAAGAAAGGCTGTCCGATCAGCATTGGGTGTGGGCAAGATATTGAGACCACGTAACACTTGTTGTTCCAAGTAGCAAGGGCAGAAGAAATTTGGAAGGTATCCCGATTCAATGGGATGGCCTAAAGCAACACCGCCGGAATTTTTGGGATTGGTGGGGTCATCTCAAGAAGCGTAACAAAGGCATGAAGGAAAGAAGCATATCGCTGATCGCTAACTTACCGGTATATTTGGAAAACCAGGAATGAAGGGACCTTTAATCAGGAGCAAAGACAACCGTAGTGGACAGTTATTAGGGCCATTGATAACTGGTGGGAATTCAGAAACGCTTGGGAAAATGAAAACAGAGGAGATCAAGTGAGAAATCTAATACCAAGAAATCCGAGAAGAGCATATTCCTACCAAGCAGCTTTTACAATTAACACAGATGCTGGCCTTAGTGAATCAAAGCTAAAAGCAGGTCTAGGCATTGTTGCTCGTGATTGCCAGGGGAAGCTTCACAAAACTTGGGCCATCCCTGTGGATTATAGCTCAGAACCAGCAATCTTGGAAGCGGAGGCAATCAGGTTAGCATTGCTATATGCTAACAGAGAACCAGCTGCAATCATTATTTGTTCAGATTGCAAGGTGGTTATAGATAAGATTAACAACCATGAGATTGATAAGTCTATGCTGTCTATAGTCATTTTTGACATTCTCAAACTTGTTGAATCCTTTGGTTTTGCTCCTCTTTTTGTTAAGAGGGAGGTAAATGGCGATATTCTTTTTTTGGCGAGTTTGCCATTAATCTTATTAAGGAGGTTATGAGAAGCAAGTTTTTCATGTGGCTGAAAAAAAGTCACAGATGATGATAGGCATTGGCCCAATAGTTGTAATTCTTTGTAAAGCCTTGGCTTTTATGATAGTATATATAATGATGTCGTTTGACAATATATATATATATATATATATATAATTTGTCACTAAAGACAATAAAACCTGCTATTGCAGTTACCTCCTTAGCGTTATCAAAACTTGCGTTACTATAGTATAGTCCTAACAGCATAAGTAGCAGATGTTTAAAAAGATAACAGCAGAAGGATTATCTTTGCTTAAGACATAAGAATGGTTCTTTCAATAATTATGGGCATGTTAATCCATGAGGAATACAAAGATCCTTGAATGACCAGGAACTATATAATAAAGAATAATCGAAGTACTTATAAGTATAAGATTCATAAAATAACTAACAAATTATAATTCTATATTAGTAATTGTACATCTAATAGGAAAGTGTAGGATATTTAGCTATGACAGCAAGTAAAATTAATTAATGCCCGTGAAATAACAAGATATGGATATAAAAGAGAGATTTGGCAACAAAAGAAGCATGATCAAAAAGGAAATGCCTCAAATAATAGTTGACAATGGCCTATCAGAAGATTAATATCAGAATATGCATAGGGAAGCTGGTCGAATAATGGAAAGTACAATAATAAATTATCTTGAGAAAATAAAAATGCATTTTAACAGACACCTAACATAGGTAATAGTGGTGTGTGAGAAGATTAATATCATAATGTGTGGAGGTAAGCCTCTCAGGTGTTGAAAAATATAATGATTAATCATTTTCAAGAAGTGAAAATCCATTATAAGAGACATTTAGGGCAGCAAGTTGGGAGAGCAAATGGAATGAATCACCGAGAAATGTGAGATAGATTATACCGTAAATATGAAGAGGTGGTTATGAAGTAAACAATTGACGACATAAACAGGACATATTCAAAAAGACAATAAAGGAAGGGCTATCCATGCTCAAAGCATGAGAGTGGTTCTTTCAGTGACTAATGAATATATTACCCTTCAGAAATACAAAGATGCTTCCAATCATTAGGAACTACATAATATAGAATAAGCAAAATACTCAGAAATAGAGGACATATTCAGCCATGACAGAAGCAAAAATTAAGCAATGTCCAGCCAATAAGAAGAGACAGATGTAACGGAAACATCTGACAAGAAAAGAAGCATGAACAGAGAAAAATGCATTAAAGAATAGTGCATAATGGCCTATTAGGAGGTTAATATGGTAATGTGCAGAGGGAACCTGCCCAAATATTGGAAATAAGATGATTAATCATTTTGAAAAAGAAAAATGCATTTTAACAGACACTTATAATAGCAAAGATGACTAATCATCATTAAACATTAAATACATTATACACTAAGTATTTTCCTAAAGTTGGGGAGTTAGGATATGGGGATCATATTTGTAATAATCAATCTAAAATATTGTTGTTTGCTGCTAGAGAGGGTAGGGGATTAGCATGTTAGGACTTGGGGTGATGATCAGGCTGCGTCGGACTCTCAATTGAATGATAGAGGGCCTACTTCGCTCACTTCAGATGAGGAGGATTCCTCCCCAATGAGGCATAAGCCTTCTTTTGCTTTGCAAGTGTTGGCAGGAGATGAGAAGGAGGACGAATTACATGGATTACAGGATCATGCTACATGTTTTCGGTCTCCTTTGTCCTCACCAAAAAAGGATACAAGGATCATGGATTCCCACTTTCAATCAAAGTCGGTGGGGGAAGATTGTCAGAAGCACACATTCGCACAGGAGTTGTGAGATTTTTATGTGGAGCTTCCAGGCCGCATACAAACATCAACTATTTACATTGAACCAGTTCAAATTCCAGCCTCATCTACTTCAGATTCTGGAGGTGTTGGGGGCCAAGAAGTGTGGATAACTGGAATAATATACAGCCCATTCAGTCCAAAAAGATGGGCCGAAATGTTAAAAAGAATAAATAGAAGTTCTTGGTCTCTGAATCTACAGCTAAGTACTTCCTCCGTTCTAATAATGTTACAACCAATTAATTTTCTTATTTGGAACTTCCATGGCCCTTCTCAAAGGAGATTTGGTGCAATATATTCTTGATGTTTGTAGTGTTAATAAAGTGAAATTGCTTGCATTACTTGAACCTATGTCTGATGATGTTCATATTCCTCAAGTTCAGTCGTTCTTGCATCTTGATTTGGGTCAGTCTTTTCTTCAGGGAAAGGTCTGGTTGTTCTGGATGGATGATTTTAGATATTCTTGTGTGGAGTGGGCTGCTCAATTGATGCATGCTAAACTTGAGTTTGTGTCTGGTTCGGTTATTTATTTTTTGACTGTTTATGCTCGTTGTACTAGAGCTGCACATAGGGAATTATGGTCTACCATGGAGAGTTTTAAGTGTATTAATGCAGCTTCCTTGGCTTGTTGCTGGGGATTTTAATATTATCCCGACAGGTGAAGAAAGGATAGGGGGTGCACCTCCGAATGTTGGAAGCATGGAGGAATTTAATAGGGCACTGTTGAATACTGGTTTATCCGCGGTCAGTTTTCATGGGTCTTTTTTCACTTGGACTAATGGCCGAGTGTGGCAGAGACTTGATAGGGTGCTGGTTAATTCTTGGGAGGAAAATTTTGCTGTCACGCACATAGTGTTGGAATGTATGCCCTAAAACAATCATTTTGTTTAAATACATTCCTTATTAAGTTTTGTATTTTATGAACTTCCATTTTATCTGTTAAATATTAAATTCAACTAATAAAGTCCTTAGAATATTTATTGATGTGATGGTAGTCACAAGAGTTGATGACTATGAGATATCAATCACATTTATAGTAATATTCTTAAATTTCCCTAGTCATAGTATTAATGAGACAAGACATCATTAATACGGAAAGACTAGTACACAGTTAGCCTTTACTTAGTGTAAGTAGTGGTTGTTCTCATCAACCATGGTATAGGGATACCTAGGCTAATATGTAGATGGATTATAAAGTACAAGTTTATTGGAGTGATCCACACAGAGATCCCATTAGCATATCTATCTAGTACCAATGGTTGAATCTCTTGTGGAAAATTGTGTAAATGACCCTAGATTTGAGATTACCACAGTATCTTGAGTGTGAATCACTACCTTTTAACTCTATTACTTGTTACTCACCAAGAGTGACTTAAAGAATAGAAATTGGGGGTAGTGTGAAGCATAGAAAGATAGTAAGTGATCAAGAGAGGATTCACTATTCCGATAGTGGGAGTTGATATCCAGAAAGGCCACTAGTGGGAAATTAACTTTAATAGTCGACTACATTAGGTTAATTGAAGAATGTCTTCAAGTTAACTTAATCTAAAGTTAATTCCGGGAACTAGCAAATTAATTAGTCATTAAGGAATTGGCACTTATTCCTTATTCCCTGACTAATAGGATATCAATGGTGAAAATATAATAATTACATGGTAATTTTTTTTGGAAAGGTTAGGTCAAAATTCCCTTGACTAATTTCGAGTACTTGGGTGGTTGTGATATGTTGCTAGACACTGCTCACAATCTATAATTATGAATGAGTTAATTATTGTAATTAATGATAAAATAAAGTTGTTTATTTTATCTAATTATTCTTGAGAATTATAATTCATAATTATTACTAGTGTATTTGGAACCTATTGGATCACACACTTAGAGATTGAATTCTGGATTAAAATTGTGTGTCCAAGTAGGGACTTGGAAATAAAACCTTTGGGGTTTAATTGCAAAGAAAATAAATTCAGTGGGTTTATCTTCTGATAGATGGGATAAAGTAGTTATCTCTTATCTGTCAGATAATAGAAGATAGAGTGAGGATCAGATGTTACGTTGTTTGATTTTGAATCAAACAACCTGATCCTATCTATCTCATTTTCTCTCTCTCTATCCTACTGATAAAATAGACTATACGATACGTCTGTTTTTATAAGATGATAGAATAGAAGAGGTTAGACTCTGTGAAAGCTAACGTAGAGAGAAAAATCCTGAGAGTTTGAGTGAGAAAAAAAAGGCTAGCACCTTCTTCACTCACACACATAGATCGTAGAGACGATCCAGGATCATTCTCGCGTGGATTGTAGTAGAGGCAGGACGTTTGGACTGCTCAATGGAGTCTTCATCTTCTCCAACGAGCCAAAGAAACGTCACACGGATTAAGGTAATCCATGTTTATCTCCCTCTTCAAGTTATACGTAGAATCTAGGGTGATTCCCGGTGGGTTTTGGGGTTTAAATTTTTTATTTTTCTCAAGCCGCTACCCCACCCCAATTGGGTATCGAGCCATCCCTAGTGTTTATGTATGACTTTATTTGCTATTGTTCATGGGTTAATTATGTTTGGATGATATATATATATACATGTGCAGAATTTTGGTTGAAAGTTTGTAGCATAGATTTGATTAAAGTAGATTTGCAATCTGGAAAATTTTCACAAAACAAAGTGTTATGATTTGTTTTGAATATCCTGTGCAAAAAGTTGCAAAAATCTGATGTATGAAAATCTTTTGAACGCTTGATGTTTTAGCCAAAGGTTTTTATGACTGTTTTCTGCAATTGTTGTTACTGTTGGATGATGTTTTGGTAAAAATTTCAGACTTGCGTAGCCAATCGCTATTACTTGTGCGAAGTAGAGTTGACTCGATACGACGCGGATCCTGAGGTATACCTGCATGGATCTGGAAACTCTCGAAGTTCGGTCGCATCGGGATTCGCAACCCAAAGGCATTCATGATCCGCCTCTACATGGATCGTAAACATACTCACGCGGTATCGTGGATTCGCGATAGAGTCTCACGGATCAGGTCGCAGATCTTGTACGCAGCTCTCAGAACCTGATCCGCGCACTCAGAGATCCGTGAACCAGCTTCACGGATCGGGTCATGGATAGTTCTAGAAATGGAATTATAAACAAAATTTTGAAAAGTCGAGTTTTCAAGTTTTGAAAATTTCTCGATTTGATCCAAATTTTAATTGTTAAAATTTGTTATGAAATTTGTTATTTCATGTTTTATTAGGTCGAATTGATTTAAATTTTAATTTGATTAATTCAAACAATGTTCCCAATTATTTTCTAATTTAGTTAGGAATAAAAGTGACCTAATAAAATTATTTTTACCAAAATTTCTTGCACATGTATGGTCTCAAAATTTGTTTGGGAACTTGAGATATAAAATCCAAATAATCCATGAATGATTGATTACTGTAATTACATGCTTTCCTTTAATTTAAAGTTGTTTAAATTTGTGTGGATGCATGGTGGATGGTTGTGGATATAAACCCAATATGATTGTGGATAAATGGTCGAATGGTTGTATTTTTATAAATAGGGCATGCGTGTCCTGCCTTTCTTATTTTTCTGATTGTAATTTCTCTCCTCATCTAATTCCCCCCGAATGTAACTCGGGGTTTCTTCTATTCTATTTGTAATGTACAATAGATAGGAATAGATGATAGGAAATTATGTAATTAGTATAGAAATTGTAAATTGGAAGATGAAAAGGAGTCGGCAACCAAGAAGAGAATTTGATTTAACTTTAGTTAGCCACTAATTTCCCTAATGGCCGGAGAAATTAATTTAGGAATATCCACAACCATCCACGATTTATTTTTCATGCTATATTTATTTTTGAAATGTTTATATGCATGATGATTGATGAGACCGACAAATGAATTTTTCAAAACCTCAAACCACAAAATGTTTTGAAAAAGGAAACAAAGCCCTCAAATACAATGTTAAATCAAGACTGCCTTCCATCATTATAGTATAAAACAAAATGTGGTTATTAAGTGCTAGTTTGTTGGGATTCACCCAAAACTGCCTTACTTACTACATGTTTTTACTATAAAAAACGTTCTTAAGAATGATGGGTTTGATTTAACTAAAATTATGGTTTGTTGGGATTCACTCAAGACCATGAATTTTAGAGGCAATTGTTGGGTTAATACATAAGATGTAAAATCAAGAGTTGATACCTAACGGATCTAGAAATTACAAATGGGTTGTAATTGGTAAAGTACCTACCTGTTAAAATTATTTTTTATTTGTTGGGATTCACTCAAAATCGAAAATAATTAAAATGGGATTCTAGCCACTATGAAAGTTTAGAAAATCCCGGATCAATTGTTGAGGGTAATTGATTTGAAAAATAGTGGAAATAAAATCATGATTTTGAAGTTCTTATGATTTTATTGAACAAAAATTTTTCTAACAAACTCTATCTTTATTTTGTTGTAGAATGGGTAATAATCTGAGTCTACGTACCATTCTCACTGATTGTAAACTAAACGACACAGACTTTCTCGACTGGCATCACAATGTCCTACTCGTTCTCACCCATGAGAAAATCGAATATGTACTTGATGGGCCTATGCCCAAGGAACCTGAACCAAACGCACTTTGTTGCTGTTTGAAATGCTTAAAGGAAGCATAAAGATGATAATAGGACAACTTCATGTATCATGATAGCCTTTATGTCTCCTCAACTTCCGCAGCAACACATGAACATGGGGGCATATGAAAATGTCCAACACCTAAGAGAGTTGTTTGAACAACAATCAAGGACGGTGAGATATGATACCTCCAAAGAGTTGTTCAGGTGCAAGATGGCAAAGGGAGCACCGGTTGCTTCACACGTCTTAAAGATGATTGGGCTAATTGAGAAATTGGCCGAATTGGGTTTTAAGATGGACCAAGAGCTGAATGTTGATTTAGTTCTCCAATCCGTGCCAGATTCTTTCTCACGTTATGAACTACCGGATGAATAATCTACAGCATACACTTTCTCAATTGTTGAATGTGTTAAAGACTGGTGAGAAAGAAATCAAAAAGGTAAAGGATCCTACTGGAGTGTTTGTTGTTGTTTCATCTAATAAAAGGAAGAGGCAAGGAAAAGGGCCTAAGAAACCAAATAACAAGCCTGCCAAGAAGCCCAAGAAAGTCAAGGCAGACCAGTCCAAGGCAACCTGCTTCCATTGTGGACAAACTGGACATTGGAAGAGGAACTGCAAGGCCTATCTAGACAACCTAAAGCAAAAGAAGCTTGCCGAATCTTCATCAGCAGGTACGTATATGATTGAGATTAATGTTTCTACTTCCAAATCAGACTCTTGGGTATTAGATACTGGATGTGGTCCTCACATTTGCACATCTTTGCAGGGTCTAAGGGACAGTAGAAAACTGGGAAAAGGAGAAGTAACCCTACGTGTGGGCAATGGAGCAAAAGATGCTACTTTAGTTGTAGGGACTTATTACATTAATTTACCCAGTGCATTGATTCTAGAATTGTCAAATTGTTATTATGTTGCAGCACTTACTACAAACATCATTTTTATTTCTTGTTTGGATTTAAATGGGATTAAGATAACCCAAGAGAATAAATTTTATTCTTTTTCAAAGAATGGTGTGTTTTATGGTTCTGGAAATTGGAGTAACGGTTTATATAATCTAAATCTTGATAACCAAATTCTTAATGTACAAGAAAAGAGAATGAAATTAGATAAACTAAACAAAACTTACATCTGGCACTGTAGATTTGGTGATATAAATGAGAAACACATTTCCAAGTTACACAAATGTGGGTATTTGGACTCATTTGATTATGAATCATATGATGTATACGAAACTTGTTTACTTGGCAAAATGACCAAAGTGCCCTTTACTGGTAAAGGGGAACGGGCTAGTGATTTACTAGGGTTGGTACATATCGATATATGTGGCCCAATGACAATCACTGCTAGAGGTGGATTTTCATACTTCATTACCTGCACGGATGACCATTCTAGATATGGTTATGTATATTTAATGAAATACAAGTCTGAATCTTTTGAAAAGTTCAAAAAATTCAGAAATGAAATAGAGAAACAAACCGGTAAAAGTATTAAGACACTACGATCTAATCGTGGTGGAGAATACGTAAACGATTAGTTTCGATTTTATTTAAAGGATAATGAAATAGTTCCACAATGGACTCCTCCAGGGACACCGCAGCTAAATGGTATATCTGAAAGGAGAAACCGAACCTTATTAGATATGGTACGGTCAATGATGAGCCACTCGAGTGCCCTAAAATCGTTAGGGGGATATGTTCTGGATGTAGCTTCTTACACTCTTAATAGAGTAACCACTAAGGTTGTTGATTCCGCCTCATATGAGATATGGAAAGAAAAGAAACCAAATCTATCTGATATGAAGGTTTGGGGTTGCCCAACGTATGTGAAGAGAGCAGAGTCAAATAAGTTTGAGACTAGATCTGACAAGTGTTTATTTATAGGGTATCGAAGAGAGTCTATAGGATACTACTTCTATAACCCAATTGAGACTAGATCTGACAAGTGTTTATTTATAGGGTATCGAAGAGAGTCTATAAGATACTACTTCTATAACCCAATTGAGCACAAAGTATTTGTCTCAAAGCATGCCATCTTTCTAGAAAAAGAGTTTATTTTAGAAAGGGGTAGTAGGAGTAGAATAGAACTTGAGGAAGTTCAATATATTCAAACAAACATTGAACAACCTATTGAAGAAAGGGTTCAGCCACACAATGATGAGACGCATACAGAAGTTATGGATATTCAAGAGTCTCGTAGGTCAGTAAGAGTACGCTCAACTCCCAAGAGATATGATTTTCTTGTGAGCCAAGGCAATGATGTACTAGTCATTCAAGATGACGAACCTACTACCTACTAAGAGGTTTTGAATAGTCCAGACTCCTCAAAATGGTTAGAAGCCATGAATTCCAAAATGGATTTTATGTATGACAATAAGGTATGGACCTTGGTTGATCCACCCAAGGTTAAAACTCGAGGTAAAATGGGTCTTCAAGAAGAAGACCTACATGGATGGTAATGTGATTACCTATAAAGTTAGACCGTAGCCAAAGGTTACAAGTAGAAAGAGGGAATCGATTACGATGAGACTTTCATCGTGAACTATGCTTAAATCCATTCGATATTACTTGCAATAGCATAACTATGAGATTTGGCGTGATGGATGTAAAGACTCCATTCCTTAATGGGAATTTGCAAGAGGATGTGTACATGACACAACTTGAAGGCTTTACATCGCTAAATCCCAATCAGATATGCAAACTGCAAATATCCATTTATGGACTTAAGCAAGCATCCAGGAGTTGGAACATCCGATTTGATGAGACAATCAAAGAGTTTGAATTTCTCAAAAATCTGGATGAACCTTGTGTATACAAGAAAGTTAGTGGGAGTTCAATTGTTTTCCTTGTATTATATGTGGATGACATATTAATAATGGGAAACGATATCCCAATGTTACAATCAGTGACGGGTTGGTTGTTCAAAAACTTTTCCATAAAAGGTTTAGAAGAGGTAGCTTATATACTAGGTATTAAGATCTATAGAGATAGGTCTAAAAGGCTGCTTGGTCTTTCACAATCTACATACATAGATAAAGTGCTAAAGAGATTTAGCATGGATCAGTCTAAGAAGGGTTTCTTACCTATAACTCATGGTATAAATCTTTCTAAGAGCATGTGTCCTAAGACACAAGTTGAGATTGATAAAATGCATAATGTTCCATATGTTTCGGCAATTGGATCAATAATGTATGCTATGTTATGTACAAGACCAGATGTCTCCCATGCTCTAGGTGTCACAAGCGGATTCCAGGCTAATCCAGGTGAAGGTCACTGGATAGCCGTTAAGAACATTCTCAAGTACTTAAGAAGGACTAAAGATTTGTTCTTAGTATATGGAAATGGTGAGTTGGAACTTGAGGCCTATACTGATGCAAACTTTCAGTCAAATAAGGATGACTGTAAGTCACAGTCGAGTTTCATTTTTACTCTCAATGGAGGCGTTGTATGCTGGAAGAGTTCCAAACAGGACACCACAGCGGATTCTACAACAGAGGCTGAGTACATTGCAACCGCAGAAGCAGCAGCTAAGGAAGCCGTTTGTATCAAGAAGTTCGTATCTGAACTTGGTGTGGTTCCAACCATTATTAATTCAGTAACTCTGTACTATGATAACAATGGGGCTATTGCCCGAACAAACTAACCTAGGTCTCATCAGTGATCCAAACATATACTTAGAAGATTTCACTTAATTAGAGAAATCATTGCCAGGAATGATGTAAAGATAGAGCGAGTCCCCACAGAGGATAACATAGCTGATTCTCTTACTAAGGCACTATCACAAAAGAAACATGATAGACATGTACTTTCATTTGGACTGAAGGTCATGAATGACTTGTTTTAGTACAAGTGGGAGGTTGTTGGAATGTATGCGCTGAAACAATTATTTTGTTTAAATACAATCCTTATTAAGTTTTGTATTTTATGAACTTCCATTTTTATTTGTTAAATATTAAATTCAACTGATAAAGTTTTTAGAATATTTATTGATGTGATGGTAGTCACAAGAGTTGATGACTATGAGTTATCAATCACATTTATAGTAATATTATTAAATTTTTCTAGTCATAGTATTAATGAGATAGGACATCATTAATACGGAAAGACTAGTACACAATTAGCCTCTACTTAGTGTAAGTAGTGGTTGTTCTCATCAACCATGGTATAGGGATACCTAGGCTAATGTGTAAATGAATTGTAAAGTATAAGTTCATTGGAGTGATCCATACAGAAATCCCATTAGGATATCTATCTAGTGCCAATGGTTGAATCTCTTATGGAAAATTGTGTAAATGATCCTAGATTTAAGATTACCATAGTATCTTGAGTGTGAATCACTGCCTTTTGACTCTATTGCTTGTTACTCACCAAAAGTGACTTAAAGAATAAAAATTGGGGATAGTGTGAAGTATGGAAAGATAATGAGTGATTAAGAGAGGATTCACCACTCCAATAGTGGGAGTTGATATCCAGAAAGGGCACTAATGGAAAATTAACCTTAATAGTCGACTACATTAGGTTAATTGAAGAATGCCTTCAAGTTAACCTAATCTAGGGTTAATTCCAGGAACTAGCAAATTAATTAGTCATTAGGGAATTGACACTTATTCCTTATTCCTTGACTAATAGGATATTGATGGTGAAAGGATAATAATTACATGGTAATTTTCTATGGAAAGGTTAGGTCAAAATTCCCTTGACTAATTTCGAGTACTTGGGTAGTTGTGATGTGTTGCTAGACACCATTCACAATCTATAATTATGAATGAGTTAATTATTGTAATTAATGATAAAATAAAGTTGTTTATTTTATCTAATTATTCTTGAGAATTATAATTCATAATTATTACCAGTGTATTTGGAATCTATTGGATCACATGCTTACAGATTGAATTCTGGATTAAATTTGTGTGTCCAAGTAGGGACTTGGAAATAAAACCTTTAGGGTTTAATTGCAAAGAAAAATAAATTCTAGAGGTTTATCTGATAGATAGGATAAAGTAGTTATCTCTTATCTGTCAGATAACAGAAGATAGAGTGAGGATCAGATGTTAAGTTGTTTCATTTTGAATCAAACAACCTGATCCTATCTATCTCCTTTTCTCCCTCTCTATTCTTACTAATAAAACGTGACTATACATGATATGTCTGTTTTATATCGATGATAGAATCGAAGAGGTTAGGCTCTGTGAAAGCTAACGTAGAGAGAAAAATCCTGAGAGTTTGAGTGAGAAAAAAAAGGCTAGCACCTTCTTCACTCACACACACAGATTGTAGAGACGATGCAGGATCATTCTCGCGTGGATTACAGTATAGGCAGGAGTGGATTATAGTATAGGCAGGAGGTTTGGACTATTCAAGGGAGTCCTCATCTTCTCCAACGAGCCAGAGAAACGTCACACGAATTAGGTAATCCATGTTCATCTCCCTCTTCAAGTCATACGTAGAACCTAGGGTGATTCCTGGTGGGTTTTGGGGTTTAAATTTTTTGTTTTTCCACTGCGTCTGCTGCCCCAATTCCTAACACATATCTCATCTAGCTAGGGGTAGATCGAATCACACCCTTGATTTGGAAGTCAAGCTAGGAGAGCTTCATGTTTTCATTTTCTAAATGTATGGAGTCATTACCATATTTTCTTGCCCCTTGTTCAGCAAGTATGGGTACAACAATCTGTTCAACGATGGTATTTGAAGGGTCCTATGGAAGTTTTCTCAAAAATTGGTGAGGCTTCGCAAGCACTTACAATCTTGGAATAAGGACACTTTTGGGAATATTTCTCTAAAGGTAAAACTGGCTGAGGATTTTATGCGAGCTTGTGAAATGAAGTATGATCAATTGAGGGATGATCAATCTAGAGTGAAATTGGGGCAAGCACGGCTGCTCATACACAATTGGAAACAAATCAGTGAAATGGATTAAGAAGGGATTGACACCCTTTCTTTCATGCTTTGTTAAGCAGAAGTTCCAATTTCATAGTCCATATAAAGGATATTCAGTGTTCTTGCTTGAAGATATTGTGGATATTAAAAATTCAACAGCTGATTTTTATTCAATTTATTTAAGGCTGACTGCAATATCCAACATATCGCTTACTGCCATTCCAAAGGCGTAAAAGTGTCGTAGAGGATAATGAAATGATTAAGGCTCTTTCATCTCTGGAAGAACTTAAAGCAGTGTTTTCTCATTAGATAATTATAGTACAACAGGCCCCATGGTTTTAGTAATGGGTTTTATCAGTCATATTGGGAGATTATTATGGATGATCTTCCGCAGTGTGCAGATTATTTTAGAGGTGTTTCGCTACCTAGGGGTTTCACTAGCTCTATGATAGTGTTAACCCGGAAGGAGGGCGTTCATTGGAAAAAATTTGGACCCATCAGCTGCAATGTACCATCCAAAATCATTTCTAAAATCTTGGCAAATAGAATAAATAAATTGCTTCCTTCCCTCATTTCACCATGGCATCGGGTTTGTTCCCGGAAGAGTATAGTTGCAACATTCTCTTGGCTCAAGAATTGGTTAGTGAATTGATGAAGCTCTGAATCCAAATATAATTCTCAAATTGATTTGGAGAAGGCATATGACCGTGTAGATTGGTCTTTCTTATAGCGATGTTGCCGGAATTTGCTTTGCACTTTTTCTAATCATTGGTTCTCTGTCTTGTTAATGGGGAGCCAACAGTTATTTTAAGTCCTCCAGGGGTAGAGAAGTTGATCCTCTCTCACATTATTCCTCCTAGGTACTGAATTTTGTGGTAAGGTTGCAACAATTATTTGAGGATAATCCTGATCATTTTATCATTCGCTTGGTGGTAGGTTCCTTACTTGGTTTGTTGATGACACTTATTATCTTTAATGTGCCTCCAAAAATTCTTTGCGCTTGATTCGTAACTTTTACTTTTTTATGAGTCCGGTCGTCAGCGGTGAATGTTGCTAAGGGATCGCTTATTAGTCCGTCAAAATTCATCCGTAAGTGCATTTGATTACATATTTAATGAGCTATAGACATCTAGAGTTTACCCTTTCGGTATCTTGCCCCTATTCAGAAGGGAAATCAACAAGTGTCTTGTTTAATGGAATTCTTGAAGGTAAGGCAGAGGTTGCAGCATTGGAGCAATAGATTTCTTTCGCAGAAGCAAATTGATTTTAATTCATCGCTCTCTCTACACAATATTTACTGTGCCCTACCAAGTTCCGCTTTCTTTCTTTGAGGAGATTGTGTAGGAACTTAATCCGTGATCCCAATATCAGATATTTGAATACGCTACAACAAGTACCATTGGAAGCGCACTGAATTCATATTGATCGAGTAATTTGACTCAATCCTTAGATCCAAAGGGTGGCTCCGTGCATCTACATCGCATTCTCACTTTTCCTCTTGAAGGAGCCTTTAGTCTCTCTCCGTGCATTATTTCTGAGGACGGGATGTCTAGAAAATATGACGGCTAGGGTTACATGTGTGCACCTGGGGACCATGACCCTATTTATAGATAACTTTCCTGCTACTTGAAACCCTATTTTAGCCCATCATCATGAAATAGGAAATCCCCTTAAGTCTCTACACATTAAAGGCCCACACCCTATTAGATATATTAAAGCCCAAGTCATAATAGATCACTTTATATGGGCTAACTTTATTTGATGCCACTGCAACACATAATTATTTACATATAAGTCCAACGTTGGATTAAGGATCCAACAATCTCCCAATTTGGACTACATGTGTAACTTTATAATTATGTTTTGTAAAATAACCATATGAGCTCAAAATTTGCTGTCATAACCAAATGTATCTTTAACCACTCATTCCCACACTCACACCAACATAGGATCCAAGCAGCCTTTGTTACAATTTTCGAACTCTACCCATCAATGGTCACATATGCTAATATAATTGAATGACATGAATTATGGCGGATGTGTAGCATGAAAATTTCATGGGCAATGTGATCTTAACATGCCTATTTTCGATCGGTCCACCTTAAACTTTGTGAGATCAAACCATACCAAAATCGAAAGTGAAAAATAAACTCAAACTTACTATACGTAAATATCCTTAAATACAAATAACTGAAAAATATCAATGTCTCAAGAGTATCCTAAAATAACAAACTCCCACTAAAACTGAATATCATCTAATGCCGCTTACACCATAAGGGCAAAGGTGCTCGGAAACATCTTGGGTGGCAATCCTTAGTAAGTGGATCCGCAATCATGGAGTTTGTTCCAATGTGCTCTATAGACAACCGCCCACTCTGAACTCTTTCTTTAACAACCAGGAATTTGATATTTAATATAATCGGAATCAAGCATACCCAATGATCTCAACTTATCTCCATCCTCGACACGCGGAGCATATAGTCTTTTGTTTCTGTAGGTACCGCAAAGCCCGCTTGTTGCTTTCCACATAATCCAATCCTAGATTGCTTAAATACCTACTAAGCATCCCGTAATGTAAATGCAATATCCGACGCATACATACCCAAGATACATTAGATTCTCTACCGCAGATGTATGGTATAAGGAATCTTCTGTGATTCCATTTCCTCAAGAGCATTTTGGGGAATCACCGAGACTAAATTTGTCTCCTTGTACAGGGTATCACTTGGTTTGTAATTTTGCATGCCATATCGCTTGAGAACTTTTTCATATAGGCCTTTTGTGAGAGTCCAAGAATACCGAACCATCCCATGTATTTGAATGCCTAACACAAAAGATGCATCACCAAGATCTTTCATCTCAAAAAAGTCTAGTTAGAAATCTCTTGGTTTCATGCAACAATTCTATATCGACGGCAAGCAAAATATCATCAACATACAATACCGTGAAAATATACTTACTCCTACGTAACTTGTAGATATGCATTCATCAACCAAATTCATCTCAAAGCCAAACGAGATGATCACTTGATGAAATTTAAAATACCATTGTCAAGATATTTGCTTGCTTGAGCCCATAGATGGATTTTTTTTTAAGTTTGCAAACCATATTCTTTGGATCACCGATACAAAAGTTTTCCTCGTTGCACCATATAAATCCGCTCACCAAATGCCATTGAGAATGCCGCCTTTACATCCATCCATGTAACTCAAGATTAAAATGCGCCACTATGCTATTATAGTTCTAAAAGAGTCCTTCAAGAAACCAAGGTCTCAGATAGTCGATGCCTCTCTTTTGTGTGAAACCTTTGGTTACTGACAAGACGAAGCTTTGTACCTTTCATCCATTGCTCAATCCCTTTGGTTTTAAATATCCATTTACAACCAATGGGTTTCGCTTCCTCTCCCTCGCAATGAGACAAGATCCGTGACGTATTGTCTTTCATAGATTTCATCTTCGCTCACATGGCATCAATCCACTTTGAGAATTTGAACTTTCCATGGCTTGATGGAAGTTGATTGGATGATCTTCCATCAATCCAATGTCATCCCTATGTTCTTGAGAAAACAATGTAATCATCTGCACCGCACTTCTCCTTTCTCTCTTTGTGGGATCTCCTTAATGGCACCACCTTCTGGTGGTAGAGTTTGTTCCTCCGGAGTAGAGATTGTCCGATATTGTTTTGACTTATTGTACAATAATGTTAGAATAGGATCCTCAACAACGCCAATAACACCTGTGGGAATATTAACATATTCCCTCTTCAAAGACAATATCTCTAACTATATCTTCTCCCCAAACTCGACATCCTCAAAGAATCGAAAGCATTTCCTCGCCCTCAAAATTGATTTAATCATGGGATCATAAAATTTATAACCCCGATCTTCAGAATATCCAACAAAGTAACAACTAACCGCTCTTGAATCTAGTTTCTTTCATTTGGCCTATAAGGTCTTGTCTCCATACTGGACAACCCCAAACATGTAAATGCTTCAAACTAGGTTTCGCACAGTCCAAAGCTCATAAGAGGTTTTGGTAGTTGCCTTAGTTGGAACTCATAAGGATATATACGCAGCCTTTCTAAGCCTTGAGTGATTCTTGTATAGAATGACTTATCATACTCCTCACCATATCCCAAGCCGCTCTATTTCGCCTTCAAGTCATCATTCATAGTGGATGAACCCGCGATAGTAAAATCGTGGGGATCTATACCGCATTCCTCTAGGTACTTAGCAAAAGGCCCTCCTGGACCTTTTCACACCGAACCATCATATCTACCGTAGTATTTCACCACTACTATCGACCGATGCTTTAATCCTTTTGTCGAAGTTGATTCTCAACTCAGCTTTAAAATTTTTAACACGCCTGGACTCGTGATTTTTTCATGAATGATATATGTAGCCATATCTCGAAATCGCCTATAAACTATAAAATATTGTTGACCATTCCAAAGTGTATCGTAGAAATGGTCCACAAATGTCTCAGTATGTATAAAAGTTCTAAGACGCCTGAGACCCTATTGGTTTCAAATCTCTTTTTTTATTGGTTTGTTTCCTTTATACGCTAATACAATCACCAAAAATCTGTGTAAATTTCTACGGCTGGGTCGAGAATTTATCATTGACACAAGTCTTTCTATTCTCCCTTGGGAGATATGACCCAATCTCTTGTGCTACAATGTAGCTGAATTCTCGCTATTAATTTTCTCTTGGCCACACCTCTCGGTACTTAAATGCGGATTCATTATATGAAATAATTGTGTCAACCAAATATATTATCATAATATACGTAAAGTACCGAACCAACCAATTTTGAATCATGAAACAATCTAAATTTCCATTTCCAAATGAACAAGTATAACCAGATTTGTCCAAAAGAGAAACAGAAATTAAATTCTGTCTAAAATATGGTACAATAAAAGTTTCATTGAGATCCAAATAAAATTCGGTCTTTAGTAATAATCTAAAAACTCCAATTGCTTTCAACTTGAACCGTTTTGTCCGCCACATAGATATATATCTTTCACTATCATTAGGTTTCTAACTCGCAACCCGCATAGACACACCGATGAGTTGTTGCACCGTAATCCATCCACCAAGTGTGTCCAAAATCAAGTTAAATTAATCTCTTAACAAACCAAATTAAGAAGCATACCCTTTCTAGCAACGCCAAATGATAATTGGTGCAATGTTTCTTTTCTATGCCCTTCCACAGATGAAACAATCCATTCTTTTCCTGTTCAACCGTTTCTTTGTTGTTTCTTTGAGGTGCACCTGCAGCTTCTTTATCCATCTTCATTTTACGCCCTTCCCTTTATTATTAGTGGTGAGACTAGGATCACTCTTCTGATCCTGGATCTCGTTTCAATCTTTCCTCTTCCCTACACACAAGGTGAGATGAGTTCATTTAGAGACCGTCTCCTTTGACGCTATAGCTCACCTTAAATTGACTAAACTGTAGAAGAGATATCAAAATTAGATGCACCAACAATTCCTCTAAATTGTAAGGTTTAGTGCACCCAATTTAGAAACAAGATGAGACATCTCTATGATGTACTCAACCGATGTTGCCTTTACCATCGATCTCATTGAAATTAGGCTGTCAAGAATGTACTTATTTCAACCTTTCATTCTTGACAAACCTCTTCAAACTCAAGGAACGCTTTTAGTCGAATGTGTCTTATCGCATATAGTTCCTCTAAATGCTTCGAATGGTCTTTTCATGATCATTAGACACATGCGATTTGATTCTCCCACATTTCCAAATTCCCCTCTTTATCGAGGTACCACCATCCTGTAAGTGGTGTATCAACCCCAATGCAAGGTCTAGATCCATGACTCTAAGAACTATCGAGATTCTCCTTCCGTGACTTGAAGTTGGCCATTTAATAAAGGAATATTGTCGATGCTGGTCATAATATTTGCAGGATCATTCACAACTAAATAGAAAACAACACATATGATTAAAACAAGCTCACATAACCAAAAATAATTATAAATTCAAATAAAGGTAACCTATCACAAGACATCGATATTCCATTAATATTTGTCTTGGACAAAAATATTAACTTAGTGATATATCTTGTGTAATAATAAACACCGATAATAAATACATGTTGAAAATAAATTTTCCTTTGGGCCAACTTATAATTCAACATGCAAAATCAAAATACTATCAATGTGATGAGTTACAAGCTGCGTATATGTAATTTGTTAAATATTGACCTTCCTTAAATGATCAATATTCACAAAATACAAATACATTAACTAATTATATTTTAGAATAAATTAATTTCCACAAGAGAGGTCACTTTGGTGACATGTTGTTTCAATTAAATTTATCCCAAAATATATAAAATCATACCAATATTCAATTTAAAAGTATACAAAAATTTTAGGCAAAATCAACCTTAGTCAATTCTCATCGACTGGTCAACCAACCGGCCAATCGTCAAATCCACACAAACTTATTGATCAAAGATCCATATCCATAGCCCAATAGTTGATTATTTAAACCCAAATACTTATTAAAGCTTCATAAATGTTTTATTAAACCATATGTTTATGGGCCAACTTTTGACTTTATAAGGCTTTCAAATAATTTAAATTAGAAACCCTAATTTCTTAACATAAACAAGTTACTAAAATTCATAAAACCCAATTTCAATGGAATAGTAAAATGACATGCGAAGTCGAAAGCGACATCAATTCAATACAAAGCTAAGCATGTATTAGCTAATGACATGAGCCCAACGCCGACGTGGGATGATAAACTCATGAAAGGGACAAAAAAATTCACGCTAGCCCACTAACCATGCAAACATGCATGTCCAAGGTGACTATCAAGTCGGTTTCTATAAACCAAAGAAAAAGACAAGAAGACTTTTCATCATCAATCATTAAAGATGGTACAAAATGCTAACGCCGCTAGACATCACGCAAACCGGAATGTTCAAAGGCATTTAAATAATCATGATAGCCAAGAAACATGCCGGTCCCACTCGCTATTTCGTTTGTCGGTTTCTTACCGCCAGCTTTAAGAAGCCAAACAAAGCCGCGGATCATATATGCACCAATCGAAAACAAAGCCATGGACAAAGCTACGCATGGGTCCTGAATCAATTCATCTTTGTAATCTTTAGGAAGAAAACTTTAAGATCACAAATCATGAACTTTAAATTTTAACGATTCAAAATCTAATATTAGGAGTTCTGATACCACTTGTAGGAACTTAATCCAAGATCCCAATATCAGATATTTGAATACAGTTACAATGTAAGTACCATGCGAAGCATACATGAATTCATATTGATCAGTAATTTGACTAATCCTTTAGACTGAGGGTCTTCCGCATCTACGCACTCGCTTTTCCCTCTTGAGGGACCTTTAGTCTCTCTCTGGTATTATTTCTGGAGGATGGGATGTCTAGAAAATATGACTGTTAGGGTTACGTGTGACAGGGACCATGACCCCATTTATAGATAACTTTCCTCCGTGGAAACCCTATTTTAGCCTATCATTGAAATAGTGGAAATCCCTTAAGTCTCTACATTAAAGGCCCACACCCTCTATTAGATACATTAAAGCCCAAGTCATAATAGATCACTTTATATGGGCTAACTTTATTTGACAGCCTGCAACACATAATTATTTACATATAAGTCCAATGTTGGATTAAGGATCCAACTGATTGTTTAATGCTTTCCTTTGAATGGTCGGTATTCAGAGATTTCATTGGACCTCTTGAATGGTCTAGGGTGTTTATGTTTTCCAAGGAGGAGGATGGTCTAGGGGTGAGATCGGAGGATATGTGTACCGCTGTGGGGAAGTTTGAGAAAAGATTCATTTTGGTCTCTTGTTATGCATCGTAAGTATGTCAAGAGAGACATCATCCGTAGTGGGAGCAAGATAGAGGTTCGGCTGTTTGGAGGAGATTACTTTCAAAGTAGAGATTTAAGAAGAAAATATTAGTCTCTCTTGGAGAGGTCTCGTTGATTTTGGCTTGATCAATGGGTTTTTGATGAGCAATTGAGTCAGTTGGTTCCCATGATAATTTGCCTCATTTTTTAGTGATCTAATTCTTGTTGGAATATTCAAAGGTTGCAACAATGGTTGCCCCAAATTTAGTTTCATGCACAATCCAAATTGATTATTCAAGGAGTTCCGATTCATTGCTTTGGGTTCCATCTTCCAATGGATTCTTCTAAATACTTCTCCTGGGAGGTGGTTCGTAAAAGGAGGAATCAATCCACCCAAATTATTTGGAACCCCACGCCCCCATATTTCCTTTCGGATTGGAGGCTAATGTTGGGGTTTTCCGTTGATGATGCTCTTTCAGCACCATAGTTTTTCCTTGGTTTCTCTGTAGGTGTTGTAGGAGTAATGTGGAATCCATTTCAGATCATCTCTATCAAGCTTTGGCTTGCCCAAGAGGTATCATTTATGTGTTTCTTCGTTGACTATATTTTGGTTTATGTCACCCAACTTCCACCAATTTTCTAAAACCCCTTTCCAACAAAAGTCAAGTCCGAAGGGTAAGGCAAAACTCCCAGCGGTTAAAACATCATGCTCACGAATTCTTTATAAAATAAAAACACCATTTGACCTCAAGAATCCCAAGATCCCTATTTTGAAGCTTTTAAATTTGAAACTCTAGCATCGGTGTTCAATTTATAGACACCGATCTTGGCCTTTCCAATTGACAGAACTACCTTCTTGAAGGAGCCTTCAACGTGAAAATGCTAGCAACATATGTATTGAAATCAGCAACTAATAATTTCTGGAAACAAGTGCAGCCCAATCAGTCTCAAAAAGCTCCACGAACCTCATAAATTATATGCAAAGTCGAAAAGGTGAATTTTGAAACCTTGCCCGGTTCCCTTCCAAATGCACCATAATATGATGGTTGGGACCATAGTGAATGTGATGCACATTTCCCCTTGGATTCAGCTTTGGTTTCCTTAGTAAATGGCTCCACTCATTAGCTAGGTGGCGCTTATGTAACACATTGAGCCAAATCCGAGTTTCCTTTAGGCTCACGGATGGTGAACTTTACATATTTCCATGGAAGCTAATTCGCTTGTTGATGGTTTGGCTTCATTGTAGTTTCAAGTGTGTCGAAGTTTCAGTAAACTATATATGTACATTTAACATGTAATACGCAGCGGAAAACTAAATGACTTACCTCTAACCATTGTTGTCAAGCACCACATGCATCCTGTGTGCCTTCTTTTCACCATCCATTGTTGTCAAGTAGAGATACCACATGCATCCTGTGTGCCTTCTTTTCACCATCCATTGTTGTCAAGTAGAGATTAATACCATGTCTCCTTTGTCTTCTTCCTCTTATTATCTAAAGTGTCAAAATATGTAGGAGAAGAAAATAGGAGAAGAAAATACGTAGAAGAGAGATTTAGGGTAAGTGAGTTTCTAACCTATGTCTAACCAAAGGCCATAGTTTGATGGACTACCACAGGTTATTTATAGGCTAGGTTAGGGACCCTTACTGGCAAATATCAACATCCCTAGGGTTTCCTTCCATCAAGGAAATCATACCATAATTCATAACTGAAAATAATATCTTTGACTATTTGATTGATTTGATTGGTGATTTGATTGAGTGAAATATCAATCAACAGAATATACCAATCAATTACCATTAAATGAGAGATATTCAATCAATGATTGACAAAATATCAGTCAATTAATCAAGATATCAATCAATATCAATCAATTAATCAATCAACCATGTGGGTCATAATTGCCTCTAAAAGAGGCTAGTCTTACATTCCCTTCCGCTCACTAGCTTCCATTGAGGATCCGAGCTTTAGTTGTCGGTTAGGTGAAAATGTTTCATATCTTGAACTTTCACTATAAGGGAGTAGTACTCCTCCTTTAGTTTTCCTATATATGACTTGTATTGGAATAAGGTTTATGTCCCCTTCAAATGCTTTCTTCTTTTTTATTTTTAATAAAACTAGGTTTGTTTGCCTGATGCTTCGCATCAGGTTGCTCTTTAGGTTTGTTCTCTGTCTTGATATTTCCAAGGGTTGAGTTTTTTTTTTTATGTCGAGCAAGGGAAGAGGTAGTTTGTTGCCGGTTTTAGTTGGATATGGTGTTACATGAATAACATGTTTGTGACGTCATGCGTGTATGCGTGCTGAGTATGATAAATGAGTGTGTTGTTAGTTTATGATTGAATATGTTATGTGTAGGAGCATGTTGTCAAGAACGGTTTGCTTTGTGTTTGCATGGTTGCCAAGTATCGATGGTTGGAATGACATTTGTCAAGTAGTTTGTCTTTTCTGTGACAAGTACCGTTCTATTGTATTCCTTTAGATGGCTAAGGATTGATTAATTTTTTAAAGTTGTAGGAGGGGTAGTATATAAGTTGCTGTATGTAGCAGTGTTGGTTGCTTGTGTTGAAATGCGTCAGTAGTGCTTTTATAGTCTTTCTTTAGCTATGGAGTTGAATTATGCATCTATTAATGAGTTGAATGATAATATATCTGGATGGTTCATTCGTGTTGTTGTGATTGAAAAGAGCTTGGTTCGGTATGATGACTTGCTGCCTTGTAGGTATCAGTGATATGTATTTGTTGATGACTCAGTAAGTCCTTAATAATGCATGTTTTTTATGTTGGTTGCAGTTTAAGCTATGAATTTTTTTGAGATGTTTGGTTTTATTTTGGTGTTTTTATTTTTGGTTTGTAGGGTGATCGGATTCAAGCGGTTGTTCAGTTAAATGATATTGATATCATAAATGAGACGTTGCAATTGTATTCGACGTATTATGTTGGAAATGTGATGATTCGACGAGTGGTTAATAATCGGTTCCTTCTTGGTACTGTTCCGTTTGAGATAATAATGACGCAGTATGCTTTTATTGAGCTGGTCTATCCACGATTTGCATTGCCGGTTGATAATTTATATCATTTTACGTCCTTTGGATCGTTGGGGTCGTTGAGGCATTATCGGGATCCAAGTTTTGGTAATGTTTTGTTTGTCTTCTTTACCTGAATCGTTCTGTGTATTTGTTTTCTTCTGATGTGTTGTTATTAATGTTCTGTTTTTTGTCTTAGCTGTTCTTGCTGTTGTTATTGAGGTGTTGCCGCTGCAGCTTTTTTTCTTAAGTGGGCGTTATGTTCGAGTTCAGGAGTTTATCATATTAAATGAGGAGTATGTCTTTTTTTTCGAATTTTTTTTTGTATTTTGTTGTTATGAATATTATTGTAGGTAGTTTGTAGTTCTGAGTTCTATTGACGTGGTTAGGATGATGCCAATGGTTTTTGCAATTTGGGAAGAATTGTTCGAGCCAGATGGTTTGTACCTTGTTCAGATTGCACATGAGCATCCTATTATTCTGATATGCAGGCCCAAAGTTAGTGATTTTCATGGTAAAGTCTTGAATAGTTGTCCGTCTTTTGTTTTGATTGTTTATAAGGGAAGACGTTCGAAGTGTCTGAGTTTTTTCCATTGTTATTTATCTGGTTATGTAGTTAGTAGAGTATTGCTAGTTCTTGATGTGCGAGGGTTTTTAACAAGAAGGAATTAATTGATGCTATTTTTTTTTTTGTAGGTGTTTCTTTAGCGACACAACCGCAGACAGTTATTATGTATGATGTTAATATCCCACAAGCTCTTCAGTTACGCCAATGGTACGAAACATTGCCTGGAGATGGAGATGGCTGATATGGATTAGTTGTTTGGTTCTTTTGGAGCTGTGTTTGGACTATTAGAAGTGTTTAATGTTGGAGGACTCTATAGTTATTCTGAGAATGGTGTATCCATGTTTTATCTTAGTTTAAGGATGTCTTTCTATAATTTAGTAGTATGGAGTGTAAATTAGTTGTAGGTACATAGATGGTTTCGGTTGCTGATATGTTAGTTTATTGTCAGTATAGGGACTTTATCTTTTTTTTTGTTGATGATCAAAGGGATGTAAGTAAAGGCAAGATTATGTAGGTTTATATGTTATATGTATGATTATGCCTAATATATCTTGTTTTAGTTTATGAACTTGCTGTTATCGTTGGCAAGCCCTCATTTTTTTTTTAAATATATTTCTGTCTTGTTCAAAGTAAGATAAATAGGTGACAAAGCTAATTTATATTCAATGTTATTGGTAGTGGACTTAATATAAGGGATGCCAGATATAGTGGACCGACATAATTAAGTATGTTCTGTTGATGAGAAGGGAAGAAATTTGGGTATTTTTGGTTAGTGATTATATATCAGAAATTTCAAGATGTTGTAGGTATAAGGGGTTAAGCTATGAGTATTCTTATCGATTGTGAGGGAGGGTAATATAAATTTGAATATTTCTACGAGGCAAAGGTTTAATCAGTAAATAATATGAATTATTTATGCAAATTGTCTTGGGTGGAGTAGTTTTATAGCAAATTATTTTCTGATTTGATTTGTTTTGTGATTTGGTTAGGGTCTTCATTGATACAAATGAATATGGCTACCTATCGTTATGGAAGCATTGCAAGATTTCTAAAGCGAGACGACATGCAATATATGTACATTCTACAAAAGGGCAGAATATATGTACATTGGACAAAAGGCTATGTGCTAAGGTGATTACATAAAGGTAGAAGCCAGAGTACCTGCATAACATATGTACCAAAACATAGAGTGCTGGGCCAGGAGATTTTATCCTGGAGGGGTTTGGGAGTTAGATATTTACAACAAAACAATATCCGATCACCTAGGAAGATTGGCTAGATTAAGGTTTGATCTAGAGTAGGTTATGATGGTAGGATAATATTAGCTGGACTTGCAAAGAGAAATTCCATAGTCATGGTATTTCGAAGATGGAGTCGAGAGCAATTACATATGTTTGAAAGACTTGGACGAGGATGTAGATGCAAAAGTGCTGATGCGTGTTGACTGTGGAAGAGCTGGTTGGCTAGCAAAAGCATATGTTTAGAAAGATAGAAGAGAGGCATGTAGTGGGTTGTGAGTGTTGCTGAATGGGAGAGATAGTTGAATACTTGTTTTGGTAGGAGGTTTCCTACTGCTCATTTATGAGACTTGTAACGTTTTGGGCGAGGTTCGACCTCTGTAGAGACTTGTTCTTTTTCTGATTGACCCTCATGATGAGGCTGCATGCGGTCTGGGAGAAGTGCAGGGTGCATTTCTGATGTAGTTCCAGCTGATGGTACTGGTTCTGTTTGTAGGGATGGAATATCGTAAGAGCCGGAGGATTCAGATATTGGTTGGCTGCTTGTGCCTTCGGTTGGAGCTGGTACACAATCAAGAATTGCGTAGCGTGGTTGCTGGACAGGGTCGAATGGTCTGACTATGTTGCGAAGATGAATATAGAATTGTTCAGCTCGGAGTTTCTTGTTTATGGTTTTGAGATCGGGCTGTTCATTCTGCATGTTGGAAATTTTCCATGCCTGGTATTATATAAAGGGATTTAGTATTACTCGATTCTTGGTGGGTGTATGGTTGAAATAGATACCTGAAGTTGCATCGACAGTATGGTCTCAGCTGGCACTTGCAAGAGATCTTCATCATGTTTATCTTCAATTGAAGCTGATAAAATACCAGTACCATCAAATAGTTGCACTTGGTATCGTAGCCTGAAAGTGGAAGGATAATTGTATTAGTTATGATGTAGAGTGGTTCTAATGTAATTCATCCGAATGCATTGATTTCTATATTAGTTGAGTGTGTCAAACACTGATAAAAAGTTCTTCAGCAGAAAAACATGCATTTGCTATGAAAATGATTATGGCTTAGCATTATTACCTTGGAAGGGGCTTTGGGTGAACAAGGTGACAGTAATGACAATTGAATCGTCTCTGTGGTGCAGCACCAGTAGGCTTTAAACAAGTTGGATTTGGGCAGGACAGAAAGTAATATTGGGCAGTTGGGACGGGAATCTGGATTTGTCCTTTGATCCAGCAAGATTGTATCTGGGATTTCTTGTTGTAATAAAATTAGCGAACGGAGGAGGTGATATTATATATCTTTTCAAAAAACTAATTTAGTTCATACCTGCTGTCCGGGGACACAGATGCTAATAATCTCATGTATTTGTGATGGAGTTGGGGGTTTTAGAACTTGGTGCTCTTTTTCGTACAACTTCCCTCTGATGGCCTCTTGAATGTATGAAGCATTTTGTTTTAGCCTGTGGAGACTTCGAATCATGAGATGTTCTGAAGATTGTGAAATAGGTTAAATTTGATATGGTTACCATTCTCGTAGTAGATTTGCTCCCTGCACATCTGGATTGAAAAGAATGATTGATGTTGGCTGGGTACTTATTGATATAGCTGCAGAGAAGAAATAGCAGATACAGTAACAAGAGAAATTAATTGCAATATAATAAGTTGTAGATCTTTGTAAAAGGAAAAATCAAAGCTAGGGAAAGATATACTGTGGTGATGATTGACTCTCGCTCTTGTCACAATTATAACTGGATGTTGGCTGATCATTGATCTAAGCATAGCTCCTTCAACAGTTATGAATTCATCCCAGATAGACAGTATAAGTGGCCGTTTTCTGTGAAATGATATTACTTAGTATCATGTAATTGACGAATGAGATGAATTTTAGAAGTTCATAGATCAGGAGTCATACTCCTCATTTAGGACAACAAATTCTTGGATAGTTGATGACTTGTTTGGTCCGGATATGGTGCGTGGGGGAAATGCTTGGATGGCTGCACAAAGTATATCTAGAAAATGGAGGAAGACAATGTTATTATCTGTACAAAGTTGTAGACAGTTACTGATTGATAAGTAATAAGAAACAGAAATTATTGAAATGCTGAATTACTGGTCCTTGCTAAGGGATTCCCCATGTGTTTATCAAGCTCCTGGAATGGTGTAAAATCGTAGAAGTCGTCAAAACGAAGTGCGTTTTGTGCAGGTACGGCTTCAATGAATGTCCGTTTTGTGATTGATAGCTGGTAGTCGGATGATCCCTGGTTAAATGGAATTGTAATTCTCGAAACCCAAGCATTTCCAATGTAGTATGTATAGTACAGCTGAAGTTTCAGATCAAGAGCATCAATATCCCGTTCATATATAGTTGCCTGGATCGAATTTTTCTACACAGTGTACATGGTGTTGGAGATATATATGTCTTTAGTGCATAAGGAGATTAATGAAATACCCTGGACGGTGTCATGATGAATAGGAAGAAGGTGGGAGCTATGTAAAGAAGAGCGTACCATGCTGTCAGCAAATACGAGGCGAATATATGGTGCTCCACCTTTTCATCCATAACGAATTGGGCTCTTTTCAGTGACAAGTAGCTTAGCAAACCAATTGTGATTGTTATCACTTATCTCTGGGATTGTAATACATTTCTGTTCCAAGGAGTTACTGCAGGAAGTCGGAAGAATATGGTCAATCAACGAAATAAAGTTTTTTTCTTGTATTCTATACATAGTATAGCAAAAAATGGTGTTTTCTTGTACATAGTATATCTGAAATTGTACCATTGTAAAGATATTAACAAAGACATGTTAGAAAATGTAATAGTTTAAAACGGAGTTAGACAAAATTAAGAAATATCTTTAGCAGGCTAGAATAAAGATATAAGATTTGGCTAGGCTCTGTGGTACATAGCTGATAAACATAATAGGCTCATTAATGTATTAGAAGAAAAGAGGGAGCCAGGGAAAGATACCACTGAATGAGATGGTTTTTTCTCTTGGTCTGATTCTAGCAATTGTTAATACGATATAGCTATAAGTACTCATGAAGTAGGAAAGAAAATAAGTACACAGTAGTAATTCGTCATGCTAGGCGGTAAGAGGTAAAATTTCATTATGCCCTAGAGAGTTTCAGAAACAAAGCATGAACATGTTTAAATGCAAGCAAGCTAAACGGCTGACGTACTTAGAATTGGAACACTGATTAAATTGGGAGACAGCCATATATAATATAGAGAAAGACATAATGTAAGGAAAATTAGGTAGGTATATGACGTTGGTAGAGTACACTCTATCTAAACACATGATTAATACAGTATCAGAATACATGCATGGGCTAGTAAATCTGTGTCAGTAGATATGCATTATATTAAGATAGATAGATTTCCAGACCATATTAGTATTAGCGTTGAAGGGATAATTTTCTTTTCTTCTAAGTATTGTTTAGTGCAATAGCAATTTCTTAAGGTAATGTTGCTGGAGCTGCAATGAGAATTTCGATATTTCCATTTGTGTAGATAATGCATAGTCTTATGGATAATTTTCTATGCAATCGAATTTGTTTATTGCTGCTATAATGGAACTCGGTGGACTATATATCTTGGGGTTTTGCTAATAGGTATCCTAGTGCATATCATGAAAGGTAAGTGTATCTTTCTAAGTTGTACAAGAAGAAGTTCACTGGTTGAATATTCTACCGATAATAGTTCATGAGTGAATTACATTGTGCAACAAACGAACAGTGCTAAAAAAAGCTTCGCATGTTGAAATAATGGTGTGTAAAAGAAGTGGATTTTGATCAGTGAGTAGGCTTTGATAGACAGGTAAATGTTGAAGCCGGTATAACAAAGTTAGTAACAGATCAGAAAACATAACTATTGAACTGCCTCTATTAAATGGTAATGATTTTAAGTCCTAGCAGAAGAAGACATGTAATTTTTTCCAGGTAATAGGTATCCATAACATATAAAGGAACTAAAATGTGATCATAAAGTGCCAACCTTGGATATCAGAAGAGGAACGGTAGGAAAAGCATAAAGAGAGAAACAGTGGATATTATTCTCAAGAGTGTATTAGTCAAGCAAGGAAATAAACATGCATGAATCGTAATACAATGCATTACAAAGAGATTTCATAATTGTATACCACATGGCATGAAACTTTAACCGAATGCATTCTTGACGAAGCAGTATGATAGAAATATATGCATCTGGAACTGTTTTTTTAGAGATACTACATTCTTAAAGAGGATGATTAGATAGCTATGTTGATCAGTATCGTGCAAGAAGGAAGACTTCTTTGTAAACTATGTTTTTTGTATAGCCATTTTCTTTTGAAAATAATGTTTCTGGCCTAAGAAGGACTTTAACATTTTTACTTCTTTTTCCCCTTGATAGTGCAACGTAAAGCTGTCCATGCGAAAAAACTGGTTCTTTTAAATATAATCCAACAGAATCTAATGTTTGTCCCTGAGCTTTGTTAATAGTCATACCAAAGGAAAGTCTTAAAGGAAACTACACTCTTTTAAAAGGTACAGAAGTAAATTCATCAGTTGAACATTCTAATGGAATTCGAGGGATAAACACAACTTTACCAATAAATGAACCACATGCTATCTCTGCTCTAATAACATTATTTTCGAAGCCTCTGCATAGTAATCTAGTACCATTTGAGAGGCCCTCTGCTGGATTAATATTTCTTATTAACATAACAGGACAATTAAGTTTTAATCTAAGTTCATGTGGAGGTAGGCCATTTGGAATTAGAGTATTAAGAAAGTCCGTATTCTCTGACTGTCTATGCCTATCAATCACTTCATCATAACTTAGATAGATTTTTTCTGTACCAGGAAATCGCTCTAATAATTTGTTATTAATTTCATGCACATAATCATTTCTCGTGGTAAGAATTGCTCGGTTGATAACTGATGGTGAATCGTTAAAGAATGCTTCCATATTAGGGAATATTTGCTGTATTAGTGCCTCCAGAGACGAAGTATCATCTACGAATGGTATCCTCATTGATTCCGGAATCCTGATTTCTTCGTTGTTGTTTGTATCTTCGATTCCTTCTCCAACTCGAATAAGAAACTCAGAAAACCAAGGATCTAGACGTGCTCGCATATTTTCATGAAGCCTGAGTTTTGTTAGGTGAGGCCAAATAGAAGAGTTGACTAAGCTCGCATCTAATATCTCTTGCTTTCCACCTTTCGTGATCACAGGAAGAGTCTGACGGAAGTCACCCCCAAAAATTACAATTTTGCTACCAAATCATGCATCGCAGCCTGTTACGTCTCTTAACATTCCATCAAAAAGCTCAATTGATCTTCGCTTTGCCATTGTTACTTCATCCCAAATAATAACTCGTGCTCGACGAATTAATTGTGCAATTGCTGTTTGCTTGCCAATGTTACAGGTCATAGATTGTTCATCTGATAATGGAATCTTAAATCGTGAATGAGCCGTTCTTCCACCTGGTAAGATTGAGGCTGCCACGCCTGAGGAGGCAACTGCCAGAGCAATATGTCCTTCCGATCGGACTTTTACAAGTATAGCTTTGTAGAGAAAGGTCTTTCCAGTTCCACCAGGTCCATCAATGAAGAAAGATTGTCTATAGTTTTGTTTGATGGTCGATAATATCTCATCATAAGCAGCCTTCTGGTCAGAGTTTAGTGCATCAATAGTAGCGAGGTCATCAGGAGCAACATTAATATTTTGCTCTGCTTGAATTTCCCTTGCTATTAGTTGCTGGTATTCTTCATGATAAGTTGTTCGCTTGGTACAATATTCAGCTAGGGACTTTCCCATAGAGTTCAAGTGATTGTCAATTACTTGGAGGGCTCTCATTTCAGACACAGTTTCCAATAATAATTCATTTCTGTGAAAGTCCTCTGAAAAAAAATGTTTGTAGGTTAGCCATAGTTCCTGAGGATTCTTTGGAGAAGAATGTACCAAGATTGATGCAAATAACAAACGCAACGAAGAGGGCATTTGATAAGTAATAGCTTCCTCAAGGCATAAGTTAACTGTATTATCAGAATCTAGCAAACCTAGCATATTTGCAGCCTCTCTAAAGGTTGAGCATACACGACCGTTAACATTTCTTAAGTGTTCAAATGAAATAGGTTTCCTAACATGCATAAGTAATAATTGAAGATAATAACGTTCTCCTTCTGATGGATGTGCATTTAAGATCCTACCAATGACATGCTTATTTTGTCGACAATGCCAGTTTTTAGTTTGTGCACTCCAGGAAAAATGTGCAGGAAACTCAGTATACAAACAGTTAAGCTTCTTAGCATGCTCATCAGATGAGTTCATTTTGAAGAACTCTGTTAGCATAGTCCTAGACGAACCTGGATTATTAACAATGCTATGGAGCAAAGTATTCTCAGGGAATGCCACAGGTTGTCTCTTCTGAAGATGAATTTGCAAAGGTATAACAGCAGGGTATGTGTGATTCAGGTCAAAAGCATAGATGCGCCACATAGCCTCTGGAGCAGATACCCATCTTGCCTGGACGTAGTTCTTTATTTCATCTATTGAATCATTTGAGTTAGAATCAGTAATTTGATAAACGATTCTATCATGGCCCTTGTATATATATTTGTAAATATATTTAACAGCTTGAATAATTGAGCATATTTCTACATTTATATGGCAATTGAATTTTGCTAGTAAATATGGATTATAAGGAATAACCCACCTATTATCAAGAACGTGATTACGAATTTGAACTTTTCGTTTGTTGTTTTGTCTTCGGTATAGGGGATACGAATTAATACTATGAGTAGTTGCCTCTGTAAATTCCTTTGGATACTTATCTTTGCATCCGATATTTGGTCGCATACAAGGACATTTTGGATTCATGCTTCCACAGGGTCCATGCATCATATGCTTGATCACAAGAGAATATAAATAATTCTGTTTCTCTGGATCTGGTAATTCTGCAGAAACAATTCGGTCATAGGCAGTAGGGGCATACATCTTACTAATTTGTTTCAGAATAATTAAGAAATGAGCATGTGGTAATCCTCTTTTCTGGAATTCTACAACATATGTATATGCAGCTACCTTCCCAAACACTTGTTTTTTGAATAATTCATTTTTTAGAAGTTCTAGTTTGCCATGAAAAACGAAAATGTCTGGCTTTCCATATTTTTGAACCAATGCCATGGCATCCATATATCTTCGACGCATATCACGAGGTCCACCAATAAAAGAACCTGGTAGGATAATACGTTTTCCTACATTTGAAGATGATGCTTCACCCTGTACTAAACTATCAACTATTCCTTGATAAACTTCAGTTCGTAAACGATTTTGTTCATTATTTTTTCGGTGGAAGTCAAGTCTTGTTGATTCTATTTTAACATACATATCAACTACGTACTATTGTAGAAGTCTACCAATATGTAATAGCATAGATTGATCATTATCTCGTATTTGTAACTTGTAACAATAGTATTCACGGCATGAAACAGCACTTCTTTTTCATTTTTTTGGTGTCGCAGCTGGTAAAAGTAAACAAGAAAGGATAAAATGTAAGTAATGTAACTTTTTATGCATGAGAGGTAAGTTTGCATAAGACTGTCATGAAAAGGCATAAATAAATTGCATGAGTATTAACGTACCTTGTTCTTGGGCTTTCATAACACCTTCAGCACTTCTATATAAGGATGGATTGATTAGATTGTCACCATCACATGTGCTGGAACCTAATGAAGTGTGTCCATCCTTTAAGAGTCTCGGAATACCTGGATACCATCCAGGTTCACCATTGGCGAATATCAATGGGTACTGCAAGGAATCGTAGCAAGCAAAATAATGCTTTACTATTTGTGTTTTCCCATTTTTCCCATATACTTGGATGTGTTTTGAAGTTAATTGATCATGATTTGCATTTTCTGGCCAGACTGCACCGATTTGAGACACACTTGGTATATTGAATATCCGTTGATCAATAGATGGATTGGATTCTAAGACAATTTTGTAGTCGTCTATACTTGGTAGTCTTGTAGACCTCGGAAAAAGGCTGAATAGGGATTGATTTTCAATATCTCTTCCAGCTGTGTTATTAAAGTTTCTCTGAACCTTGAAGAAATAGATAACCTATTCTGGACTTCGTTATCGGTATCAAAGAAATAGAGCTGCAAATTCTTTGGTTGGTCATTGTAACTTGGCACCAATTGGTTGATGTAATGGTACATTTGGCCTTGAATCCGAAAGGTGTATATACCATTAAATGCCGCCTGAAGGGATTTGTCTAAATGAACTCCAATTGATGTAAACGCGAACATATTGTTGTAGCTTCGAACACAGCGGCGGAATTCAACTGCCTCTTCTGAATTATCAAGATATAATAGCATAAGTTCTCTTGGCATTTCTGTAGGCAACAATTGGATTTCCCCAGATGAGCAACAAAAGGAAGGTGACTCATATTGGAAGCGTTTTGCACCACATAACTGACAATCTGGAGCATCTGGTAGTATAACAGGTTCAGTCGCCACCTGATCAAGTGGATCTCTCCTTCTTCTCTGGTGACGATGCGCATTAACATGATAATCTACTGAAAGTTGAGCGCCAGTAGGTGTTCTGTGCTGAGTATTTAATGGTATAGTAGGGTGGTCAGCATATCTAATCTCCACAGGGAATAGATTCAAGCCAGGATTAATACTTGATATACTTTCGGAGTTGTCTGCAAGAACTGCTCTCTGAATGATACCTGCTACATCAATCCTTGAGTTATCATCTAAAGAAATCTGACATTTATTATTAGTTTTTGATGGAGTGCTTTGTTCTTTAAGTAGACTCGTAGCCAGTGTTGTAGTCTCAGCCTCATTCATTATATTAATATCGATAAAGGAACCGTCGGAGGTAGCAGCATTTTTATCAGGAATGGTAGACCTCCTGTTTCTGGAATAGGAGATCGCTTTCTGTTTGAGAGAAGTAGTTTGCTTGGCTGAATCGAAATTAACTGCGAAAGAATTACCATTCACTCCAGGCAAGCGGGAGTTTTTTTGTTCAGATGCTTTGCTCTTGTTACTTGTCTTCTGTATTTTCTGAGGTGATTGAGGAATGGCCTTATTAGAGTCCCACCTCTGTCGATTACAATTAGGAATCTCATTATGAAGTGGAACAGAAGTGGTACATAGAGCCGATGAGCCAACATTGTTAGGCATGTGTCCAAAGTAAGATCCTGACATTGTCTTCTCAGATGACGGATCAAGAGGTGAATGAGTGTTTGCAACCCCAATATTACAATTATGTTCTGGTCGTTCTGAAGTAGAAGGAATAGTTTCTGCGAAGTGGCCTACTTGTTCCTGGCCTACGGTGGATTTATCTCTATTAGTTGCACTGTCTAAGGAGAAGACATGAGCATCAGTAGCTCTCTGGATAGGATCAAGGCTGGGTTGAAACACACAAATAAGGAGGATCGACACAGTTGACGACAAAGATGAACCGGTGCCATCGAGGCTGGAAAAGTAGCATTACTTTGTTGGGTAGGTTTCTTAGTGGGAGGAGTGTAAGTGCCTGTAGCAGGTGTTGGTAATAGATAAGAGCAATGTTGGTCCACTGAACCAATTGCAGATACGCAGTAATTACATCCACTATGAGGATGGACATCTGTAAGGAAAGGAGAAAGACCACGCCTTTGGCAAACTGCGGTCTAGAAACAAGCGGGAAGATCAAAATCGCCAGCCAGAGCAGATACTTGTTCAGGCTTTTGCCTTTGCATGTCCAAAGCATACAGCTCATTCATAGAAGGGACCTCCATAGGAGTAGAACCAGTATGCGGAATAGCAAAAGCTTTACTGGATTCACCGAGAGAGGAATTATTCATCTTAGCTGCTTGGCATTGAACATGAAATGCACTCAAAGCCACTGTACAACTGCTAGAACTTGCTTGATCAGTAGATTCAATTCTCCTACCTGGACATTGCTTACGTCGAGTTTCATTTCTTCGAGCATAAACTTCTTCAAGAGATGCGTACTTCCGACGGCGTCCCATATTTCAGTAATAGTCTACTCTAAGAAGGGCACTTAATGTACTAATACAATTGTAATAAGCATCAAAAGAATCTCTCACGATGATAGTTATATTCGCAATTCATAACAATGAACCAACTAACCAAAAAAAAAAAAAAAGAGAATCTCCAAACTAACAGAATCAGAAATAAAATCTGATTATGTAAATAACCTTACACATAAAGTGCAACCATTGATGTTCCAGTAAGGAAAAACAAAAGAGTAAACAATAAGCAACCAATAAAAAAAATACTAAGAAATGGAAACCAGAATAAAACAAGCAAGGGGGAAAAAAAACAGAAGATACCAAAAAGATACAAAAAACGGACAACAGAGGATTACTAAAGTAAGAAACAGGGCTGTCACATGAACAAAAGTAGAACAAATGCAAAAAAAAGCCAACTACATCGAATAAAAGAACCTCGTACAATCGATAAACGATTCCAAGCATCATGACTAACCTCAGTTCCTCCATAGTTAGCGGAAGTCTGGAACGCTAGCAAAGACTGCACTCTCAGCAGAAGATGAACTGCAGAAAATGGCAGCGAAATCAAGTCAAATACACGAACAGCAGGAATGGAAAGAAAGATTATTTGCATAGTTAAAACAAAGGAAAGACACTGAACACATCAACAAAGGAGAATTAGTGAACCAGAGCAGAGAAGGTAAAGAATACAAAGAAAGCACAGCCAACACCTATTCTGAGAATAGAGCCAAATGCAAGCAGCCAACAAATCCCACACAAAAGCAACCGGAGAACAAATGGGTAGCTAGACAATACAATGAAAGCATCAGAAACAGCCGAGGTAAACAAAAACAGCCATGCATGCAACATACAATAAAAGAAAGCTTCAACAGAGAAAACAGCAGGAAAATTTAGCTCCCAGAAAAGCAAAAACACACGCACAAGGAAAAAAATTAGAACCAAACCAAGGAACCAAAAGCCCGAGCAAAGGAACAAACAGACAACATACCACAGATAATAGCACAGTGAACAGCAAAGATTAAGAAAAGAAATCAATAGAGTCAGAACGAAAAGGAACAAACCAGAGGAAAAGCACAGCAGCGCTAGAACAGAACCAATAGCAGTAAGAAAGCTGAAACTAAAGATGGTAAAAAGTAAAAAAAGAATGACAACACCACCGCTTGAGAAGCAAGATAACATGCCAGCTGGTCTTACACGTGTCCAGTGCATGCCAACACTACTGCCAAAGCCCCTGTATACTTGCCACCGGAACTGAACATAATCACAAGATCATCCACAAGCAACAGCTCAACACATGCAAAACACTGACTTCCATCCACAACGAAATCAGCTTATAAACGGACCAATCACAGAACGAATAAACAGTCAAATTCTCTGCCACTCAATTTCAGCTAAATCACCAAATTACCAGGCCAATTGAGCTGCTGGACGCAAACCTGAATCGAGCGAATGCACTTTTATTCTTGGTAGGATATGGCACCCCTTCCCCGTGTACAGGGTTTGCCCAAAAAAAAAAAAAAAAAAGTGGCCATGAATCAAAAATTTAATGAGATGAACACCAAACACTCAAAAAGACAACAAATGAAGGATTATCTGTGCTCATAACATAAGAATGTTTCTTTCAACAAACATGAACATCTTAATCCATCAGGAGTATAGAGATCGTTTAATCATGAGCAACTATATAACATAGAATAAACAAAACATTCATAAATAGAAGCCTGATAAGATAATAAATCATAATTGTATGCTAGTAATTGTACGTGTAAATATGAAAGCATAAGATATTCACCTATGATAGAATGTAAAGCTGATTAATGTCCAGCAAGTAAGAAAACTTATTTATAAATAATATTTTTGGTGCAATCCTTTTCTTCGGAAAAGATTGTTTGAGGCCTAATGAGAAGCTTAACATTTTTACCTGTTTTTTTCCCCCTCAAAAAGTGTTACATAAAATTGTCCATGTAAAAAAATAGATTCTTTTAATTATAATTCAATAAAATCCAATCTTTATCCTTGAGCCTTATTAATAATCATAGCGAAATAAAGCCTTAATGGAAATTGTATTCTTTTGAAAGGTACAGAAGAGAATTCATCATTTGAACATTCGAATGGGATTTGAGGGATAAAAACACTCTTCCCTGCAAATGAATAACAAGCTATTGCTGCTTGAATCACATTATCCTGTAAATTTTTACATAGTAATCGAGTACCATTGGATAATCCATCTGCTGGATTAATATTCCTTATTAGCATCAATGGACAATTTAGTTTTGACCTGCGTTCATATGGAGATAAACCTCTCTGAATAAGAATATTAAGGAAATCTATATTATTTGATTGTTGATGTGTCTCGATAGTCTCATCATAGTTGAGATATTTCCTCTCAATGTTGGAGAAAATATCTAGTAATTTGTTATTGATATCACGGACAAAACCATTCCTTACTGGTAAGATAGTGCCGTTCATTTGTTGTTGTTAAGAGTAAATTGCATTACTATTTGAATTCATGGTTTTAATTTCCAAATATATAGAGCTAATTTATTTCTAGGGTTAAGTTTTATAAAAGAATTTTGGTCTGTCATTTTAGTTAAATTATTGACTGTTACTACGATTTATCTTGATTTCAATTACATGTTTATACATGATTAACATGAACACAAACATGATCTTTACGGTAATAACTTGATGTGAAATTTTAATTTAAACTCAAACTTCTTCTTCTACATGTATATACACCATACACAAGTATAGGGAGGAGGATCCAAGTGTCAATCTCATAGGAAAGATTAAACAATTACTAATGTTTATCAAACTTATTACTATTATTTAGACTCATGAAACTTGCAAGAAAATAAAACTACACCAGAAAACAAATAACAAATGAAAGTACAATAACAAGAAAAGCTCGTAGGGTTTTGGTTTTACTCCTACATTTGCAAGTTAAACAGCCCCAGTATTCATCTCTTTGGCTACGTAATGACATAATTTCCTAGCATATGTGATATTCGCTTTCACAAGTATATCTACCATACCTATAACTATTTCAAATTTAATTTCATAGTATAAAACTAGCTACAAGTTTATTAGACTTTGTGAAATTACTTGTTTAAAACTACAACAGCGTATATCTACTTTCGTGAATTTACAATCTAAATTTCATACTTTTACTACTAGTATTAATTTACAACTTTCCTTCATAATTCAACACGTTAGATAGTTTATAACTAATGTCCAGTTAATTGCAAACATGAAATATAAAAATATGAAATAACTTGTACAAAATATAACAACAGCAACAACCAAGTTCAATTCATCCAACAAAGAATAGATAAAACCTAACTCTAAATATGTTACTTAGAAAAACATAAAGAACATGAAAGAAAACAGCAAAATTTTCTTACAACTAAATATTGAATTCAAGTTACAAGAAATAAAGAGAATGTGGAAGAAATTCTTATGCCAAGCGCCCAGAAAAAAAAAATTCCTCTTCCTTCAATCTTTATCTCTTCTCTAACATTTATTTGTCTTAGTACATGAAACCTACCGTATTCCTACTCTAACCTAAGAAACCAGGATTTTTAATTGAAATCTATTTTTTTTTTCTAGTTGTTTATTGCCTCAAAGCTGCTCCTCAAATGTCTCATATTGTTCTATTCATAGGAAGGCAAAAAGTAGATGGAAAAGTGAAGAAAATCCGTTGAAAAAAATCCTAGCCAACATAGAACGATCTTAGGATTTAGTCCTAGATCTGGTCCCAGAAACTTTATAAAGAAGGGCGGGATCTCAAAGCCTTGTTTTTCACTGCTGTCGAAATGAGAATCGTTCTTGGATCTAGCTTTGGATAGCTATGGATTCGAGGCCAAATTTGCAGCTCTATTATTTCACCAATTTCAAGCGAGAATATCTCAATGAAAGATGATGATTTGCTCTTATATAAAACATAAAAAGTTCTAGGCAATTGAGTTATGTTTCCACTGGATTAAGAATCAAGTCACTTGGATATTTTATGAAGGAGTTATACCAAAAATATCAACAACTGGCTAGAGACTATTTTCAAATCATAGTAACAAAAAAAAAAAAAATTGCTCTTGTAATTGGGACTTTCGATATGAAAACGGAAGAAATTGTCTTTGATGTATGCATAAGAATCATAATCCTTGATCGTCACTTTATAATGAATTAAGAATCATATGAATCCACAGTATGTTGCTCATGCTCTATCCAAAATATTGAAATGCATAATTCCTCTGCATCTTTGTATTATTTATTTTTTTTATCGCATTTCATCCCTTTAACTTTTTTATAGTTCATGTGCAGTTGAAATCAACTTTAAATTATTGAGAAAAACCATCGTCTACTCATCATGGCAAGTACATTTGATTCATCAATACCTAGCAAAATGTGAAATTTACATCATTTAGTTTCTTGAATACAACTTTCTGCACTTCAATAGCACAATGCAAAAACTTAACTAAAACCTAGTTATTTAAGTAAAAATTGATCAAAAACACACTAAAACAATCTTAAACACATGCTAAAATACATGCAAATTAGTTACTATATAATTAAAATACAGTAAAAATAATCATTTGAAGAGAGAAATGTATTGTCATTTCCAACTTAAAAAAGTTGCGCTTTTAAGTGAAAAGGCAATTGTTAGAACACTGATTTGTTATCACTTTGGTTTTTTTCTTTTTAGAATTTTTTCCTGCATAATTGTTGGATTACATAATGGACAAAACATAATATAAGATTGGTATGAGAAGACTAAGAAAATGGAGGAGAGAGACATTTAAATGCAAAAGTAAATGTTAGAATGGACTCCTTTTGTGGATAAATAATTATTACAATGCAAGGGTAATAGATGGAGGACTGAAAGTGTGGGGGTGTGTTTAAGTGAAAAAAATTATTGAAATAGCCATTTTTATGGATTTTATTCTTTTTATTTTCCTTTTTTTGCATAAATAATTGTTAGAATTTCTAAGGTTGTATTTGGATCGATAGATTTAGATTTGAAAAAAGATTTGAGAGGGATGGATTTCAAATGATTCTTGTATTAAATGGATTTGGAATTCCCTATACTAGTCTACTCCATCTTATAGATAAATTTGAAATATCATTCTTAAAATAAAATTCCCAAACACTGAAAAGAATTTGGATTGTAGATTTGAAATCAAATCCATCCAAAACTACCCATCCAAATATAGTATAAGGTAATTTGAAATAAGGTTGATACAGGATGACAAAAATAAAGGGGAAGGGATGTTTAAGTGAAAAAAAAAATTGTTATAGTACTCTTTCTTATGGATTTCAATTCTTCCTCTTCCAATTCTTTCTTTTTTTTTCCCCCCTAAATAGTTGTTAGAAATACAAGGGTAACTTAAGTAAAGTCGGGAAGAGAGATGTTAAGTACAAATAGTTGCTAGAATATCCATTTAAGGGATTTTTACTATTTTTTCCTTTTTCAATTCTTAATATTCACAAGAGAATTAAAGTCGGGAAGAGAGAAATATAAGTAATAGTCACTAGAATAACCATTTAAAGGATTTTAAGTGTTTTTCTTTTCAAATTGTTTTTACCTTTTTTTTTTTTTTTTTTGGTAAGCGGGAGGTTTTTGAACGTAGGACCTCCTACTCACAATCAAATTGTTTTTACCTAAATATATGTTAGAATAGGGAGGGTGATTCAACATATAGTTGGCATAAGAGGACTAAAAATATCTAAGGGAGAAGCAGTGTTCAAGTGCAAGAATAATTGTGTTAATAGCCATTGATTTTGATCGACTTGGATTTTTCCTTTAGGATTTTATTTGCCTAAATGATTATCAAAGTAGCACAGGTAATTTAATATATTGTTGGAAAAGGAGGATTAAACAAGTCTGATGGTTTATGGGCCAAAACATTTGGCAAAGTGATAATTTTGAAAACCTCTTTTAAGATTTCTTGTAGTATCACTTGAGCCTATTAAGTTTTTTAATATCTCACTTACCTCTCTTGCTAGTTTGACAAAACTAGACATTCCTATCAAGGTCACAAACTAACTACATTACCCTTGCACTCTTAATAATTATTTAACCAGAGAGACCAAACAAAGTGAACTTTTAAACCAAAATATATAGACAAAAACCAACCAAATGGCCATCCAATCTTGGTTTATGTTTCTTTATATTCTGGTGGTGGGTAACAAAGGAGGTGGTTAAGTTGAATTTAATTAGCGTCAAACAGTTGAAGGATTTTGGTAACTAATTAACACCATAAAAATTTTTCCCAGATGGATTTAAGCAAGCCAAGCAATTTTTAGGAAATATACATTAATACGATGGTAGTCAAGTCGTGCTCAAAATTAAAATAATTGTTTTATACATGTCATTTGCATGTGAACTTACTTATAGGAAAAAAATCATAAATGTGCTAGTATCAAAAGGGTTAATATTAAAATAACTTCACACCAATATCTAGAAATTGCCTTTTTTTTTCATTTTTTAGGTGTGAAAACAACATTTGTTATGCTAGGTATAGTTGATATATTGCTGCAAAATTACTCTTTATTGTATTTATGGCCCTTATATTTTCCCTCGTATTTTTATTGTTGTTGTAAACTTTATAAATAAGATAACATAAGATTAGTAATCGAACTCTTTTGCTTTTTACCAAAACAAGCTGACATGCTATAGGAAATGTCAATTTAAGAGAGACAGGTGAGATTTTTAAAAGGTCAAACATGTTAAGTGATATTACGAGAAATCTAAAAGAAGTTCCAAAATTGTATTTTTTGTTAAAATAGCAAATTTGTTTTAGCTATTTTTATTTTTTCTCTTCCAAATCTTTTTCAAAACAATGAGGGTAATTTTAAAGCAATGAGGGTAATTTTATCAATTCATATCTAGTAATTATGATTAATAGTTCCATCCCATTGATAAGAGAAATAAGTGATATTTTTAAAATTTTAAAAATTTTATCTCATATTACTAGAAACATTAGTAGAGGACTAGAGGTTTATGAAATTATCTTTATCAAGAGGTTTCCGCCTCACTGCGTCCTGGTTGAACAGCCAAAGAAACCATCTGACCACTGCAATTCGACCTTTCGGGCTCTGTTTGCTTTCAGATAAAGTGACCTTTGGAACTGAAAAGGACAAATTCGGAACTATGTGGCCTGAAATCACTTTTCCAACTCCATACAGCATCACGAGTTCCCAACCTTGCCCACTGCTTTTCATTTAGATTCAGCTCTGTCACAAACTATTCCTTCTGTGGACCCCTTTGTCCCCCCTCATACTACACGCGCACGCCTTCAGATCACTTTTGTGGTGAATAAACCTCCAAAATCCAAGCCCCTTGTAATCATTTCACTTTTGCGCCACCCATCAACATATTTAGCTGAACTGATCCACCAATCATCGAACTCCACCTGTCTCTGACATTGCCCTAGATCAGCATTGGTGATTGGACGGAACGACCATCCCTGCCTCGCCTGAAAGGCGCATTGGACAGCCAAAGGACAGTTTTGTATAATTTTTCACGAGCGGTATTTAAAATTGGATGGTTGAGATTCAATTTGAGGTACAAATTTTAACAAAAAGGATAAAATTTATTGTGTTCTACATATTGATATTTTTTTATTTATATTTGTCATTGTCGTGTTTGCTTTTATTATATTAGTACCTACATTGCATCATGTATTTCTCTGTGGCAATAATGTACCATTATTTAGGATTTTATTTTTCAATTTGTCATACTTTAATTTATTATTGATTTAATCCTTTCATGAAATTACACTTACGTGCACACACAGATACATATAGTGGTACAGGGGACAGAGGAAGTATAAATAAGAGATTTAAAAGTCTCCCAATTATATAAAAAATAATTATATATGTATATATGTATATGTATATGCATAAGTATATATATATATATACATATATGTACATGTATGTATATATATAGACACACACACACATATAGATATACATATATTACATACATACATACATATATATATATATACATACACACACATATAAATACATACATACATACATATATATATATATATATATATTTACACACGCACAAATATATATAGACATACACACACATATATACATATACATACATGCATGCATGCATACATACATATACATATATACATATACAAACATACATATATGTGTGTGTGTGTGTCTATGTATGTATGTGCCTTTTCTTTTAAATTTGCAACAACACATTAAATGACATAAAAGTTACTCATCATATCACAATGTTAAAGTCATTTTTCTCTTATATTTTTTGGTGTAACTAAACTAAAAACCATCATTTTGAAATTAATAAAAATTATTAATAGCTATCTAAAATTCGTTTTTGGAAATATTAATTTTAAATATTTATGCATATTTACCAAGTGATTATTTTAAATTCAAAGCTTCTCAAAATCCACCTAATATAATCCAAATTAGATATGATCGTTACAAGTCTCTGTAAAATCGAAGTTGGATTTCACAACACAGGAAAATAGAGCAATATTACAAATGTGACAATTTTGAGCATTGAAAATCAATAAGTGAATTTTATGCCATCCCTTCTGAATACCACAACCATACTAATAATCTGAAAATTTTTTGCCGCATTTTTAATAATTTAAACTCCTAAAATCATTTAAGAGCTGGTATCTACTTTTATAATCCAATGGTTAATTGATACTCATGGCACCTTTTCATCTAAATTCTAGATATTTTTACTTATATAAAATAGACACAGTTAATGATAATGGAGCAGATACAATTTGTTTAGATCTTATTAGGTACGGTTAATGCATTCTGTGCACAATATGGGCGTACGTTTGCAGGGATAGGTGTATTTTATGTATTGATAAGATGGATATAAATAAAATTTAAGAACATAATAAATTATGGGTTTTTTGGGTGTCCAATGAGCACGCGTTAAAACACCTAAGATTCAATTCATTTACCATGTATATATAAATACTAATAATACTATCCCCATTGCATTTGTATATTTTCTCTATTTAATCTTACATAGGCTCCATAATAAAATTTAAGAGTATAATAAAATTATGGATTTTTTAACGGGTGCCCAATGAGCACGCATTAAGACACCTAAGATTCAGTTCATTTACCATGTATATATAAATACTAATAATATTACCCCCATTGCATTTGTATAATTTCCCTATTTAATCTTACATAGGCTCCATTATATTTATTTAGTGCGTTTGATAAAACTGAAATTCAAAAACTGACGTCTAAATCTAAAAATTGAAATCTGAATCCATTAAGTGATTGAATTATTTATTACTAAATCTAATATATTTGAATGTATATCATATTTAGTGATAATTAAATAGTTTATTACTTATTTTTAGGAGCAAGTTTTGTCTACAAAATTTAGTACCACTCAATTAATTCAGATGTTCTACTTTTTATTATCAAACACATGTGAATTTGTTAAAATTTGAACACATTAAATTTAAATGTTGAATTGAGTTATCGAAATTTTACCTTTCCTTAATTTATCTTATATTTTTAAAAATATAATACGTGAAATATATTTTAATGCGTATCCACAAGACAAGCATACAGTATACAAAGTACAATAATTGGACAATTGTATAAAATCTCTGGTCCACGTCTAATTACATTTACCTTGTGTATTATATTCTAGTGTAACATATTAATTGCCGCTGCAACGTTCCTATAATTGAGAGACGGAAACTGCGAAAATCGTACGACGGAGTTCACGAAGAAAGAACTATAAAGCTACAGCTGGCCCCTCCACAAACCGTATATTCCAAACCTCATCCTTACCGTCTAATCACCAACGCCTCAGATTTATACGCTGCATTTCGTAAAACCCCACCTCAACCGTCCAATGTCAATCCAACGGTCGATGTTTGTCCACTCAAATTTCTGATTTTTTAAAAATTGAGAATTCCAACATTTCTCAAATGTTAAAGCTGAAGGTCCACTCTGCTCAGATCTCCCAGAAAACAAAGCAGCGCCAGTTGCGCCATCACCAAAATCCATGGCGTCTTTGGCCCTCACCTCCTCCCTAAACCTCCATCTCCGGCCGAATCCACCTCACAAAACCGACTCCCAAACCCCCTTCTCCTCCCTCAAACCAAGGTTCCAATCCAACAATGAGAAGAAATGGCAGAAATTCTCCCATTTCACCGGCAGAAGATTGAATGGTAAGACTTTTACTCACGTTTCCCCCTCAACAGAGCGGCGAGGCTTGATTGTAAAGGCCGCCGCAGCCTCCGCCGCATCGCCGGGGAACCCAGCAGCGTCTTCTGTTCCAGTAGAAGTGAAACAACCCGAGCAACAGCCGTGGCAAGGTGCAGCTATGAAGCCATTGATTGCTTCAATTGCTACTGGAGTTATTCTCTGGCTGGTTCCTGCACCTGCCGGCGTTTCAAGAAACGCTTGGCAATTACTGGCGATTTTTTTGGCTACAATTATTGGGATTATTACTCAACCTCTGCCCCTTGGAGCTGTGGCGCTATTGGGACTAGGAGCTTCTGTAATGACTAAGACGCTTACTTTTGCGGCTGCTTTTTCTGCATTTGGCGATCCAATTCCATGGTTAATTGCTCTAGCATTTTTCTTCGCTCGCGGGTTCATAAAAACTGGGCTTGGGAATAGGATAGCGTACCAATTTGTGAAGTTATTTGGGAGTTCTTCACTGGGATTGGGTTACAGTTTGGTTGTCAGTGAGGCCCTTTTGGCCCCTGCTATTCCCTCAGTTTCCGCAAGGGCTGGGGGGATTTTCTTGCCATTGGTGAAGTCACTGTGTGTAGCTTGTGGGAGCAATACTGGGGATGGGACTGAGAGGAAGTTGGGATCATGGTTGATGTTGACTTGTTTCCAGACGTCAGTAATTTCGTCTTCTATGTTCTTGACTGCCATGGCTGCAAATCCTTTGGCTGCGAATTTGACTTTGAATACGATAAATAGGCCGATAGGGTGGATGGATTGGGCTAAGGCAGCCATTGTGCCTGGATTGGTGTCATTGATGGTTGTGCCATTGCTTTTGTATTTGATTTATCCTCCCATGGTGAAAAGTAGCCCTGATGCTCCTAAGCTCGCTCAGGAGAAGTTGGAGAAGATGGGACCAATGTCCAAGAATGAGATTATCATGGCTGCAACGCTGGTTCTCACAGTATGAATCTTTATCACTCCACATTACTCGCATCTGAAATTTTATTTTTGATGCATGCTTGCTTAAGAAATTTAATTGTTTGCTGATTAAATTTGTTGTTGTACTTTTCTACTAATGCTTTCTGTTAGTGATCGGTCATGATTTTTGAGAAATTTCTCATGGTAGTGTTCTGCTTTATGCATATATCAGATCTCAGTGTAAAGTGTTACAAAATACCTATGGTGACAAATCAGATCCTTATATTAGTTTGCCATTCATTAATACTAAAACCTTGCAGAGTCAGTCCTCTGGAGAATGAAAGTAATGCAACTATTTCGTGGAATTACTTACTCTGGTGTCTTGTAAAAGGAGTTGAAGTTGATTTAAGACATTGTAAGGGTATGGGAATTTTTTGAGGTTTTAAGCTGCGAATGTTCTGATTTTTGTTAGGGAGCGATCTCAAGGATCTAAAAACATTAGGCAGTTAGTTGTGTATTGTTTAGTAGTTTTTAACCTTTGACATATTGGCTTCGGCTGGTTTTCCCATGTTTACTTTTGGTGAGTTTGATTGATGATATCTGAGATACCTGGGTGAACTTCAGCACTGTTGACCAATTCAAGTGTCAGAGTAGCATAATTAGGAGTTTTTCTTTTTCTTTTTCTTTTTTTCCAAGCAGGATAGGAGTGGGATTTAAGAAGCAGTGAGAGAGGGGGGGGGGATTTGAGCTTAGGGCCTCTACATCCTGAGACCTCAACCTAATTAGGAGGTAGATGAGTAGTTTGTTGGTAAGAAAATTAATGTAGTAGGTAAACTTTGATATGCATTATATACTTTTATGATTTTTCATTTATCTTTGCTTTAGTTCGTAGAAGCAGAGCTTCAATAGATATATGCAGGGCATGCCCCCAACCGCTATCAAAAATTTTTTTAAACTCTATTTGATACCTCTACTTGTTTTGACTGCTTGTAAAAGAATATAAGAAACCTGTTCTCAGACTGTCCAATTTTTGAACATATTAAAGATTTGGAGCACTCATTTTGTCTCCTCTGCTTCTAAGTGTCTGGTTTTCTTTATTAATGGTGCTCCACCTGCAAGATAAAAGAACCTCGACCTTTATTTCTTAACATAACCAAATTTATGTTGAGAAAAAAAAAATTATTGAAGCCATTTTTCCTTTTTTCTGTTGCTCTATGTGTAATTTTCTTCTGTTTCACCTATCTTGCTGGCAAGATGATTCATTTATATTGCAACAGTTGAATACTAAGATGCTGATCAAAGTACCTTTTGTGACTAGTCTCTATGAACAAGAGTAGTGTGGCCGTAATTCATGATCTATAGTCAACTAGGAAAAGTCATGTCTTAGCATATCTGGTGAGCATCTATTTGTACATTTCTGCTAGTCCCTTTGTTTTCATGGTGTTTATCCGCCAACTTGTGTAGCAATAAAAATTTTCAGTGCCGCCTTCAGTGTGCTCCTCCAAAATTTATCATTAGGGTTAGGTAGATATTTATCTATGTTTTTGTCTAGGACTTCCTGTTGGGAGTTTTCAGCTAGACTTAGATGTAGCATTATGGGGGGAGTCCAGTATGCTCTTTCACATAATTCTCCTCTGTGTGGAAGTTCTCTTTACTAGTTTATCTAATTCTGAAACAGTTAGATCTCAAATGATTTTGTACTTAGTCTAAAGCACTGTCCTTGAACTCATTATTGCATGCTATTACTTCAAAAGCAACTTTAGGGAAGGTCCTTATTCTTCTTCTTCCCTGTGACACGGACCGCGTTCCGCTAGCAGTCGTGCCTACCCATGTGCGCGACCGTTCCTGAAGGCATGCACTACTACATAAGGGGCTTAAGGAAAAAGTTGCAACCAGTAGGTAAAATGCACCTTTTTGTGACTTGTATGGAAAAGGCCATATGGGCCATGGGTTATGTTTAGAGGTTATTGTAGTGTGTTAGTAAGTGTTTTTTAGTGTGTAGAAGGGTATGGATGAGCCTAGATCTTGCTGGAACCTTCTAGGCCGTTCTAGGTCATTCTTGAAGTTTGTAGCAAGTAGGAAGACTTGTAGAATATTCTGGAGTAGGCAAGTTGTGCAAGTTGCATGGAGTATTCTAGAACTTCATGGGTTGTCTATAAATAGGTCACAACTCCTTCATTTGTAACCAATGAAGACTTCAAGCAATACAAGCTATTGCTGTAGATAAGTGTTCAAGAAGCCTTTCTTTCCTTCTTTCTTCTCTTTAAAACGTTTTTCTTTCCTTAGCTTCTTTCTTCTCTTTAAAACGTTTTTCTTTCCTTAGCTTCTGCTCAAGTCGCGCAATAGAGGTTGAAGGCTGAACTAGCGACCGTTTCTTGCTTAAGTCTTGAACATCACTAGTGCCACACGGCATGTGTGCTTATAGACCGATAAGCAGCCTGTGACATCCCTGCATATTGCACAACTGGACGTTATTATACTTTTGTTTTTTCCTTCTTATGAAAGGGAGGGGTGTGGAAACTTTATTACAACTTGTGTTCCCTTTGTGTGAAATAAAATGAAAAAGCTGTTTGTTGACTGTGTTTTCTTTTCCCTTCTATATGTTCTCTTACGCATCAACGTGAAAAAGAAATTCCTGGTGGATAATTTGCTAGCTATTGGCTATAGCCTGATGGATTACCCAAAGAAAAGTTGAAGGTTTTCATCATTGCACTGAATGAATTGATAGACTGATCCTGAGTTGGTTTCTGTTCATGAATAATTGAATATTGTTGCATCCTTCAAATATGCTAAATGTTTTCTCCTGCTATGATGATTTTCATGTTGTGGCGATAAGATGTGTTTGCATGCCAGCATACTGGCTAATTTTGAAACTGTTCTGTGTCAAGGTTGGTTGAGATCAAAAGTTGTTTTCTTAGATCATTTAAGTACCACTCTTTGCATCTGTCATCTTCATGTATCTCTGGTTATGTTTTTATTTGCAATTAATCCTTTAATTGAGTCTTATTTTTATTTCTCGTGGTTTGTAGCTTGTATCTAGCATCGTCTTAAGAGTTATTGTTATCTGATCTGTTGGTGTCACTCTGTTGTTTGTATCATCTGCTTCATGAGAGCAGGCCTTGGCCAATGTTTTACAAGTTTGAAATGCAGTTTTGTTGCCGCCTATCTGATTGGTCAATACTTCTTTATTGAGCTTGTATCATATTGAACTTGATGTTTTTTCTGTAGTTTATTACTGTTATGTGATAGGTACTGTCATTTTATTATAAACAACATAAGACTTTATTGGTGACACAGGATCCCTTGTTGGCTTGCAATTTAAACTTTGGTAGAGTTGGAGAAGCACACAAATAGAAATAAGACACAATATCTTGCCGAGATAGCATGGATAGTTTTTATGGATTTGGTGGATCTCTTCGGCCATATATGTATCTTAGAGGTGTTTGAATATTTTTGTTATTTTGTCAGCTAAAGCTAGATAAGCATGGGTTTTTTCTCATGCCCACATTGCTTTTTTCACTGGTTGTTTGCCTGGGAATAACATCTCATCTTTTCAATTTTAATGAAAACTTTCTGTTGTTTGTGCTCTTCATTCGTGTGACTCCTATGATATTTAAGAATGAAAGCAGTGATTTTGTATGATTATGCCCAAAAACGAGTTTATATAGTTTACTTCCCAGGAGAGCCATCTTTACCTTTTACATCTGTGCCATATCAGGTTGGGCTTTGGATTTTTGGAGGTGCACTAAATGTGGATGCCGTTACTGCTGCAATTCTTGGATTGTCTGTCCTTCTTATCACTGGTGTTGTCACATGGAAGGAATGCTTAGCTGAATCAGTTGCTTGGGACACCCTAACATGGTTTGCTGCACTTATTGCAATGGCTGGGTACTTAAACAAATATGGGCTTATCTCATGGTTTAGCCAAACTGTTGTCAAGGTTTGCTTCGCTCTTTTTTTCGTATGTTCTTAGTAATATGAGTGTTAAATCTTTTTCCTTCTTGTTAAATGGTGCAGTAATTTGGTAAACTAATGTTGGTAATATCTTCATTTTAAAAATGTTGTGTTCAAAAACTGTGTATATGTGGTTATGTTTCTGATATGTGGGTCGTTACATATTTGATTTTCAGTCAAAATTTCTGAATTGAACTTCTTCGCATGCTTTCTTACAAATTAGTTCCCCCTGCCTCCTGCTTTAAAATCGTTATGTCCTTCAAGTTTGCTCTTAAAGACCATAGAGTGAAACATTTGGTCACTTTTTGATGGTGCCCAATTTTATTTTGTCCAATTTGTCTTGGTGATCCTTTTTTTTTCTTTATTTTATTACTTATTGTACTTTCTCTACACTCCATAATCTAGTTACAATATTTGTATCTAGTATTTTATCTTTCTAAATGACCTTTACCATTTAACATGCATGAAGCTCCAACAGTGCAACTTCTGGGCTTTGCCGTTTATATTATTTTGTTTTGCTCAGACATTCATTCTTTTTGTGCAATTCTCCATGTTTCATGATTCATTTCTCATGTCCTTTTATTTTCAGCTTGTATGTGATTAAGGATTTCTTTGATGAGAATTTGTACAGTCTGAAAGAAGTTATGAATTCTCACTGTACAGGTCATTGCCAATTATTATGGTAAAGTGCATGGATACTGTCTATTATGTGCTTTTAGTTTGGTTATGCACATTTTTTGGGTTGTAAACTTTTTTATGTGTCCTCATTGGTTAATTGAAGGATATGTATGTTGAAAAATGTCAACTTTGACTTGCCAAACATAAAGAAAATAAGCAACCACCTGCATCTTCATCTCATACCGTTACAAATTACATTGATGTGATTGTTTTCCATATGTGATGGATATCTTACAGTTAGTCTTTGCAAATATTGTTGGCTGAGACAAGTAAAAATAAAAGGGATATAATTGAATTTTTCTGCAGTTATTACTTTGGTAGTCCTTCATGGAAACTGACCTTCAATTGCATCCAACAGTTATGGATGGTTAATTTATATGCTTTCGTGCAGTTTGTTGGTGGATTGGGTCTGTCTTGGCAGCTTTCTTTCGGCATTCTTGTTCTTCTCTACTTCTATTCTCACTACTTCTTTGCCAGTGGGGCTGCTCATATTGGTGCCATGTTCACAGCTTTCTTATCTGTTGCCAGTGCCTTAGGCACTCCACCATACCTTGGTGCACTGGTTCTCTCCTTCCTCTCTAACCTAATGGGTGGCCTAACACACTATGGCATTGGATCGGCACCTGTGTTCTATGGTGCAGGCTATGTGCCCCTTGCACAATGGTGGGGTTATGGATTCCTGGTGTCTGTTGTCAATATTCTAATATGGCTTGGAGTTGGAGGGGTCTGGTGGAAGGCCATTGGCTTGTGGTAGAGAGTTGCTGATTAAACCCTTAACAGTTTTCCGGCCTACTGATGGCTTTGAGGTCCTCATTTGCTTAGTAGACAGGATTCTTAGCATAAAGTTCTGATTCTTTACTTGGTAATAAGATTCTGATAGACTTGATGGAGAGGGGTTAGGGTGAGGCGGGATACAGATGATGACAATTTACAGCTGAAATTAGCATTTTGTACTTAAAATTTTGACGTTGCATGGGGGCTGCAAATTGTAACAATCATTTTAGGCACTGTATGTCAGTTTTGTTTGGACGTTCCTTCTCATTTCAGATTTTTGGCTGTGGTTGTGTCTAATCCATATTCTTTGTTTTCTTACTTAACTAGTACTTAACCTGTTGTTTGAACGGGTCTACACATAATTTGTTGAAAGATTTTGTAAATCTGAAAATCATTTTTTGTAATAAAATATTGGAGTGAACATTTTGCTTTTGAATATGCAAAATAATTTGGTTTGAAGATGTTAAAAAAAAAAAATGGAGTAAACTTCCTGTGCAATAAAATTGTGAAAATATTGACGGACACTGAACGTTACTTACATTTATAGAATGGCTCGTGTATTTAAATTAAAAATTATCCATGAATATGATTTACATATCTAGAATGGTTCATGTAGTCAAATTATCATCAAAATATTAACTAGAATTTGAGTAAACCAAGACATAATGCTAGTGAACTTGTCAGTTGGTTTGAAGATGTAAACAAAAAAAAAAAAAAAGAAAAGAAAATGGAGTAAACTTCTTGTGCAATAAAATTGTGAAAATATTGACGGATATTGAACGTTACTTACATTTATAGAATGGCTCGTGTATTTAAATTAAAAATTATCCATGAATTTGACTTACATATAGAATGTTTCATGTACTCAAATTATCATCAAAATATTAACTAGAATTTGAGCAAACCAAGACATAATGCTAGCGAACTTGCCAGTTGAAGAGAATAGAGTACTGAGACTGTAATGAATAATTTGGTGATAGTGAATATGAATTTATTAAAAAAATAAAGAAATACTCATTAGGGAATTATACATACTTTAATGAAGAGAACTCTTTTTACTTCTACAAAAAAAAAAATAAAAAAAGAGGCTTTGATATGTGTTGAAAAAAAAAAGAATATTAATGTGGATACAAAACGTACCTAATAGGTTGTATTGGAGGATAGAACGAAAAGATTAATGTAATGAGTATAAGTGATATATTTATGGTTATTTATAATCATTGTACAAATCTAATTAGTACAATTATGGGATATCAAACATACGTAGATTTCATTTGCGTGTAATACAAATATAATAAATGATGAAGAAATTTTAAGAAAAGTATACCTAATTCTACAACTTGAACGAATCAGTATAAATCATATGTTAAAAATATAGAATATGGAATAATAAAAAAAAGTAAAAATTGTCAATATTTTAGAAGTATTAGTAAATAATCAAGCCAAATAATAGAAACAGAAAACAAGATAGGAGAAAAAAAATGCTATGGGTTGATTGATAAAAAAATAATAATAAAGAAGTGCAAAAGCAACAATCTTGCAAAACAGGAAATTAATAGCGTTAAACTGAGCACAGCTCATCGGGCCCCAACTCCTTCTTATCCTACAAGTATATAAAAACGAAGCTCTCCTTCCTCCACATTGAGCCACGTCGGATAGTGTGGAGGGGAGTTTTCATGTGCAGCAACGTGGTGTGCCAGATTTGTCCTCAAAAAGTGCCCCTTCTACTAAATAGTGTGTAGCTATTGAGGGGTTTTTCGGTCCTTTTATTTTCAATTACGACTTTGCCCCCCGCTACATACCTTGCTTCCGGAACAGTTTCTAACTGTGTCGGGTTAGTTTTCGTAATTTCGTTTGTCTTTCTTTCCACTTCTCTTCTTCCTCGATTGTCTCTCTGCCTGACGGGAAAGCAGCAGTTCACCTACTTTTCCTTCTCCATGAGTGGTTCGCTGAATTTTGACCAAAATTTCTCTTTCAGCCTCTCTGCACATTCACATGCCTCATCATTGACCTTGAATTATTGCCATGGAAGGTACTGATTTTTTGGTACATTTGCGTGTGATTTTAGCCAAAAAAAATAGGGATTTTTATTCTTGAAAAACCACTGCTCATTTGCTTCCATTTTGCCTGGCGGAAGAACTGCAAACTCTTGTTTTAAAATTCCTATAGATGCTCAACATAGTGCAGCTTGCAATGTCAGCAAGCAAAGTTCCTTAGCATCAATAGTTACACAAATGAAATTGATGCTCTTCAAAAGTTGATTGATATTGGGGAAAGATCTAGGAGGTGATTTCAAATAAACACTTCCAATTGTTTGAAAAGGAACAAAAATGAGATGGCTTCATGTTTAATAAATTCTCCATTATGGCAAACCTGTGTTAGGAGAAAAAGTTGATTGATATTGTCTAACTTTCAAATGCAAACCTCTCGTCACAGAATAGGGCAATTTTGACAACAAAAAATGACTTTGTAGATGAAATTAACGATATCCTCATAGATAAATTCCCAGGTGAACTGACTGAATACTTGATCTATGATGAGACACTGAATGAAAACCAACAGCCTGAGTATGTTGATTTATTAAGTACTCTAACAGCTAGCGGCTTGCCACCACCGATTAATCCGAAACCTAATGTTCGATAATACTTTTGAGAAATCTTGATCCTCCGAAGGATTATGCAACGGTACAAGACTTCGTAGTAAAATCCTTGAGTAGAAATATCATCCATGCTACAATTTCATTCGGTGATTTTTGTGGCAAAGATGTTTTTATTCATAGAATTCCTATGCAGCCTCCAAGTGATGAGCAGTATCTAGTATCGTATAAGAGAACCCAATTTCCTATTCAACTGTGCTTTGCAATGACCATAAATAAAGCGCAAGGCCAAACATTAGATTTTGTAGGAATTTACCTAAAAGAACCAGTATTTTCTCATGGTCAGCTATATGTTGCTTTATCTAGAGCAAAGATAGCTTCAGGTTAAGGTCCTAATAAAGTCAATATATTTTGCTCCTCTATAGATCGACCAAACAAAAAATGTTGTGTATAAAGAGGTTCTCAAAAATCTCAGTTCTGAATACCAACTCCATCATATTCAGAATTTCCTCTTCACCTTACATATACATCAGTGAACTTCTCTGTCTTACTCTTTTTATACAGGGAACTACGTTTAGGAGAATTCTCAGTTTTGAATGAGTGGTCAAACCTGTTTAGAACTTTATTTTTAGTTCCTGTTTACCCCATACAATTCGTCTTTGTTACCTGCGACACACAAAGAAATAAAGATTCCCCGGTTGGTTGAAGATAAGCGTGTTTTGAGATTATAATCACACTTAGATTGCAATGGTCAATCCATTAACAATGACTGGTCAGGGGAAGGGGGATGTCACGAAGGGACGTTTAGTAGTCCACTGGCATTACCTAGGTCCGGGCACAAAAACCCGATTGCCAAGGGGACACCAATTTCAGCAAAAGTTTTGTCGCGCCCCATTTTTTGAAGAAGGAAAAGAAAACTCGTCGTTTTGAATTTTTAGTTGGAAAATGCTTTTTAGTTAAAAAATTGATTTTTGAAAAAGAAAAAGAAATGGGTCATGGGACTACAAAAATGCGACGATTTGGAAAAGGGTTTTTAGAAAAGTTTGGAGTCGCCACTTGGTATGGAGTTTAGGTGTACCAAGTCACCAAAAAATTTTAATTAATGAAAATAAACTAAGAAAACCCTTTTTTAGACGACTCCAGATCTTTGAAAAACTAGAGAAAAAGGTTCGGGGGTCACGGTTGGAAGAAAGGAAGGCAAAGATTCGATGTTACTCGTCTCTAAGGCACCCTTCTAACCTAACCAAAGCTAGCTGCGTGATTTAGTTAAAAATTTCCTAATTCTAACTTTAAAATTTATCACCTTTGGATGTTATCTCTATGAATGCAAAACCTAAACCTAATATTGGATCGAGAGGGGCAAAATGTCTCCTTGAGATTTGATTGGAATTGATCACATTAGTTGTGTCATCCAAATTTGATCCCTCGAGGAGGTCACGAAAAATGCAAATGATGAGACTCGAAAAAAAAACAAGAAACTAGGGTTTTCAAAAGAAATGTAATTTTTATAAAATCTCAAGGGAAAAGAAATTGGATTTTTGAAAAGATCAATTTTAAGTGCAAAGAGGAACTTGAATTTCCAAAAGATGCAAATTTAAGAAAAATGGATTTTGACTTTGAATTGCTAAACATGAAGAAGAAACTTGATTTTTAAAGAATGATTTTGATAGAATTTAAAATAATGCACATGTATGTCCTAAAGAGGGATAATGCAACATAATGGGTGCGGGGGACTAAATTTGTAACTTCAATTTTCCTTTTCATAGAAGGAAATAAAAGCGTGCTAAGGTTAGGAAGCCATACTCGCTCTTTTCCCTTATTCAAAGGGTAATGCCCTAAAAAAAACTAATCTATTTTTAACGAAAAAGAAAACTAAATGACATGTTTCGCATACGGGATGGGAGAATAGTAACATGCAAAATGGAAAAGAAACTATAAAAGTGAAAAGTGTGTGAAATTTGTATCTAATGCATGAACGGCATTAAGGGTCTAGCATTGGACTAACCCTCGTCTAAAAGTTCTCACTAACATTGGATTAGTGAGAAATCGAAAGGAAAGGCCACAACTAGCGTTGGACTAGTGTGGTGACGTCAATACATTTACACAATAAACATGTAGACATGATAATAAAGCAAGTAAACACATAAAACACATAAACACATAACACATAGGCATAATATCTAGATGCAAGACCCTAGGAAAGCAAGTAAACACATAAACATGCAAGCATGCAAAATAAGCATATAAAACCTAATTATTACATTGGGGGAACCTAAATACATTCTAAGGGGAAAAAATTCGGAATAATAATCTAACTATTACATTTTCTAGAATAAATACACTTTTTGCAAAATTAAATCTGTCTATTACAACTTGGCATCCAAGGCCTCCAAATGATTTATCCAAAAATTAAATGACATAAATAAAGACTAGACATGAATAAAAGCAAAGGAAAACTTAATTTAAAACATGCAAGATCATGCAAAAACACATAAGAGCACATAATAGGGGAAAAAAGTTACCATCCCTTGATTTGATGCCTTAATTGAATCGTTAAATGAGGGGAATGGTTATCTAAGACTCAATGTCAACAAAAGGGATCAAGGTACCAATTTAAAGGAAAAATCAATCAAAAATTCAAAGAAAAGGTATCAAAATAGATTCTGCAAGCAACATGGACAAGACTAGGAAATACGAATAATAGAGTAAGATTCTGGAACAAAAGAGCGGAAATAGCAACAAAGCGAGAACAGAGATTACGCGAGTAGAAGCTGACAGAGCAAACTACGTTACATGCAAAATGTAAAGTTCGAGGGAAACGCGGAAAGCGGATTCAGCCGCGTAACGGTCCGCGTCTCTTCTCATCTTCAAAATATCAGGGAGATTGCTTCCAGTTTTTCAGACAATAACACAAACAAAATCTTCAGAGGCAAGGGGATCTATTTAAAGCATTAAACATCATCATTCAGATTATGTCAAAACAAGCTAAAACCGAAAAAGACCAAATCTTAAGCATCAACATCATCAAATAGACAAAAAAGGGGAAAGGGAAGAACTGTCAGGCTAGAAATGCGGGAAGTTACGCGGACTGACCTGCGTAACAACCCCGCGTTTCTTCACATCTTCAAATATTCAAGCAGAAACGCGGAGCGTTACGCGAACTAAGCCGCGCAAGAACTCCGCGTTTCTTCACATCTTCAAACATTCAAGAGGAAACGCGGATCATTACGAAGTAAACCGCAAGTATCCCGCGTTTCTTCACATCTTCAAAACGTGAAGAACATTTTTCTAGAAATTTTTCAGAAATCACAACAAAATCAACACAGAAGCATCAAACGTCTGATTTTAAACGTTAGAACAAGACTATGAGCCTTACCAAGGATTTATAAACACAACATGCTCATATAACAACCAATAATCATCATCATATGTCATAAAACTTAAAAAAAAAACACCTTTAAGACTTTGGTTCCACCAAAAGGTCTGATTTTTAGCAATTTTCGACCAGAAAAATAATAGATAGAGTAAAGGAAGACTACGATTGAGGTTTGAAAAGAAAAAGGAATCACCAAAATTCAAGAAATCTTCACTAAAAAAAAGAAACCCTAGTTTTTATCTTTTCTCTCTTTTCTTTTTCTCTTTGATTCTCAATCGTTTTTCTTTTTCTTCCTAATTTCTTTCTTCTCTCTTTCTGCTCACTCTCAGCCTCCCTCTTTTTTTTTTTTTTCAGAAAAACCCTAACATGGGTGATTTATAGGCATTAAAACCTACAACCAAAGGCTTAGATACTTTGAGGGTTTTCTTGGGTTAATTTTGATCATTGGATGCGTTTTATTTGTGTCTTAAGGATCAAGGGTGATTTGGGCATTAACTAAATCGATTACTTGATGCCAAAGACACAAAAAATACAGCTGGAAATGAGGAAGGAAATGGCTGGAAAAAAATGAGTAATTTTTTTTGATCAGTTACTGTGGATAGATCCGCTGGTCCGCTTTTGACTTCCTCTTCTTTTTTTTTAAAGAAAAAGCTACAAAAATAAGAAAAATGTGTTAGAATATTCAAAAATAAATAACTAAAAATTAATAGATAAAAACATAAGAAAACAATTGAAATAGTCAAAACTTGGTGTCTGACTTGCCCTCTTTGTCAAAGAAACTCTAGACAAAGACGTAGACACCAAATGCTTACCTGGCTCTTCTGGCCTAAATCAATTGAAATATCAAGAATAGGGGATAGAAGGGTGCCTGGCGGAGACTGAAACTCACCAATAGGAATTTAAAATATCAAGAAAGGGGATAGAAGGGTGCCCGGCGGAGGTTGAGACTCACAAATAGGAATTTAAAATATCAAGAAGGGGAGATAGAAGGGTGCCCGGTGGAGGCTGAGACTCACCAACAGGAATTTAAAATATTAAGAAGGGGGATAGAAGGGTGCTTGAGGAGACTCACCAATGAATTTAAAATTGAAGAAGAGGAGGTAGAAGGGTGCTGAGCTAAGACTCACCAACAGAATTTAAAATATCAAGAAGGGAGAGAAGAAGGAGAGACTCACCAACAGGAATTTAAAATATCAAGAAGGGGGATAGAAGGGTGCTCGGCGGAGGCTGAGACAGCAACCAACAGAAATTTAAATTGAAGCAAGGGAGATAGAAGGGTGCCCGGTGGAGGCTGAGACAGCAACCAACAAAAAGGGGAGATAGAAGGGTGCCCGGCGGAGACTGAGATAGCAACCAACAGAAATTTAAATTGAAGCAGGGGAGATAGAAGAGTGCCCGGCGGAGGCTGAGACAACAACCAATAGAAATTTAAAATTCTTTCCAAATTTAGACTATTCAGTGGGATTGGACCCAAACCCGAATGACTAGATGGAAAAATACAAATATGCCCTAGGTTTAAATTGCTGGTGGGATTGGACCCAAATCTAGACACTAGTGGGAGAGATGGAAACATAAATTCTGGATTGCCAGACTTTGAAAAAATAAAACACAAGCTGTTCAAACATGGTAAATGTAAAATGCAAGTAATGATGCACTCAGTGAAATGTTGCATTTCTGATTTTTGATTTTCTTGTCTTGAAAAGGAAGTGATTGATAGGAACAGTGACTTATCTCTCTTTTTTTTTCTCTTTTTTTTTCAAGAATTGATGGATTTTGATAATTTGAAGAGTATAACTGAAACCTTTCCTCTCCAGGGTTAAAACAAATACACATATATTTCCATCCTCTTGATCTGCAAACCTTTTCCGGCAAAAATTAATTTTGAATGCATTATCCAAAATTGGAGATCACTTCTCTGAAAACAAAATTGCCCCAGTGTCAAATGAATCGTTAATCTTGCAGAAGTCATGAAATTTTAACCAATTAGTCTATGGAAATTCAATTAATTTTTTTCTTTTCCTTTTAATCATAAAGTGAAAATTCTCTTGTGATCACAACTGTTAGCCATTAAATGACTAAAACGTATGAGAATCATGCAATAAAACACATTCATCAGATATTCGTGCTCATGAAACATTGCTCGTTCTCAAGTGGTAGGAAATATTCATCAAAACAAACTATGAGATTGAAATAAACCATGCGGTCTTGGAAATCCAAATTCTCATAAATCAGGCAAATCATTATTATGCAATTTATTCAATGTGCTTTAAATACTCATAATATCAAGTAAAAGAGAGATAATTATACCTCAATTTTAACAAATCAAGCTTGATTTTTCACTTTCACCAAATTTTGCAATCAAACGACTTATATAGTCAATTTAAGCTTGCCTTTTCCATAGTTTTCTCAGATTTTACTGCTAAAAAGTATTTGCTGAAACACATCTTCTTACTCAAATTGCAATAATACCTTTTGATGCGAAAATCAACACTTTTAGGCAAAGACTTTCGGTTACTCGACATATGCCTTCTTGCTCAAATAGAAAAAATGTTTTTTGACGCGAAAATCAACACTTTTAGGTGAAGATTCCCGGTTACTCAACATTTTACTTGTTCGAACTGCTTTGCATACTTGTAATTCAAATACCGTTTTATGCCAAAGTTAACATTTGTAGATGCTAAACCTCCGGTTACTTAGTACTAGAATCATTGGAGTAGAACTTCAGTTCTCACTTTGTTGCCTTTTCTACTTTTTCTCTTTTTTTTTCTTTTTTTCTCTTCTCTCTTTTTTTTTTTATAGCATATCAATTGAAAAAGGATCATTTGCCAACCATATCAATCATTTTCTTGCAAAATCCAATAAAAGAAGAAATCTCATTTAATAGGAAAAAAAAACTGAGGCATAATTTTTCCTATTTTACAAAATATATTTTCTAAAATGCCAATGTCTTAATCACATAACAATTATTTCCGAGTAAGATGGAAAAAGGATTTTTCACATCGTGCGGCCTTTATTTCAAAAAGATGAAGGCAATTGCAACCTAATGATTTGGACATTTGCACCCTTTTTGAATCAAATTTCAAAAAACAAATCAATTTGTGGGGCAAATGTGCAATTTAGATAAAGTTGTTTTGTTTTGTTTTTGTTTTTGTTTTTTTTTTCAGATTTTCCCCTATAATTGGATGAAACTCCCTGCCAGTAGTCCAAATTTTCAAAACACATTCAACACTTATAAGCACATAAGAGCCAAATTTAAACAAATATATACATCCTGATGCAGCAATTTAACCAAAAATATTTCTAACAGTTAAACCTATGTCTAAAAATCAGAACGCAGGATCAAACATAAGAAATGAAGCAAGGATGGGATAAACTGCAAATCAGGGGATGGGTCTGTCGTCCCCCTCAAATCCACCATCGCCTCCGGTGGCATTTGGGATAGGTGTCTCAGGAAGCGGAATGTCGAGGCATGCCACGTCTCAGAAAAAAGAATTTGTAAAGAACTGTGGGCTATAACACCTAGTAGTGTGCGTATGAAACCCCGTTTCCAAATTTTTCCGAAAAGACACTTGTCCTTCCTCGATTTTGCAATTAATCAATCTTCAAAATGATTTAATCATACAGTCTAAACATTTACTCAAAATAAAGCTGGTCTCCTCGATTGGATCGATCGGTCACTTGTCTCTTCTTCTCTGCAAAAGAAAAGAAATGGTGAAAAGTAATAATAACGCCGCCACCGTTTGACCCTTTTATCTCGAGCATCCCGTAAACATGAGTTCTTGGATGTCGATGAGCGGTGTCAGCTGAATTTCTTTTGTTTTACCGGCAGACTGCTCGCCCGCTTTGAACCTATATCACCCATACCTTCATGGTAATCTAAGAGGATTGTCCTTTGATGAAAGTGTCCTTTTGATGAAAATATGTGCAAAAATTTGTGCAAAGGAAAAAATTTTATTTTAAAACGACATCATAACCATAGAGTGAATGCTAAACATGGTATTTTAAATCAATAATAGCCAAACGTCAGGAAAACTATTTAAAACAAAAGCATCGCACTTGACCCCTTTGGATATCGTCTCCTTGGAATATTCTGACGGCAAGGGAGTGCTTGATATAAGGTAAACCCTGATAAACATAATCACCGGCTTCCCTTGTTCCATGAACTTTTCCTTTCTGCTTGCACTGTTGCTTTTCAAAACTTGCCTTAGTATCCTTTCAGATTTGCACTGAAGTTGACTGATAAGGTAGCATAATGAAATAGATAGACTTAAACACCAATTTTGTCTATTTAAACATGTTTATTAAAATGGTGGCATCAGTGAGACAATCCCTTCTGACAAAATTCAAAGGGAATGTATTTGCATCATTTGACCTTTGGTTGAGAAAGTTCCTTCAGAAATTTTGCAAAAAGGGTGGAAGTCTGTAACACTAGGGTTTTACAAGGGGGTTTAGGTGTGGTGTAGGGGCAAGTTTTAAACTCGAACGCAATTTTTTGAAAAATCTGCCCCAGTTTGGTCATTTTCTTCTTTTCCCTTTTTTTAAAAATACAAAAATTGCCCCAGTGTGGGGTTTGTGATTCTCAAGGGGGTTTGCTAAATAATTAACTATTCTTTTATAGGCTCAAACAGGAGAACTGGGGAGTTGAAGTGTTTAAATAAAAAGAAAGAAGGTCGGCTTTTCAGACCACCTTTTTGCGACAATTTCTAAAGAAACCTTGTTCAATCATATGAAAAATCTTTTACACATGTCTGAATTGGTTGGTTGAGGAAAAATCTGTCCATCCATCTCCATGAGAACCAATGCTCCTCCAGGTAGCACCTTTTGAATAATGAACGGCCCTTGCCAATTCGGAGCGAATTTTCCCTTAGCCTCTTCTTGTATCGGAAGGATTCACTTCAAAACCTTGTTTCCCACTTCGAACATGCGAGGTCTGACTTTCTTGTTATAAGCCGGAGCCATCCTCTGCTGGTAACATTGCCCATGACAAATGGCATTCAACCTCCTTTCATCGATCAAAGACAGTTGCTCGTGACGTTGCTTGGTCCATTCAACTTCTTCCAACTGAGCTTCCATTAGAATGAGCAAAGATGGGATTTCAACTTTAGCAGGTAATACCGCTTCCATCCCAAACATGAGAGAGTAAGTTGTTGCCCCAGTAGAAATCCTGATTGCAATTCTACATGCCAAAAAGGTAGTTTCTCATGCCAATCTCGGTGTGTTTCGATCATCTTACAAATAATGACATCCAAGTTCATGAGATATCAGAATTTTTGTCCATCAAATTCCTAAAATGGTGACGTCCAAGGGTCAAAGGTTTTTATTTGTGGTCATCTAAGAGCAAATAAAATAAATGTGCGAAAGTAAAATGATTGAAACATAACTAAAGGACAAAAGGAGAAATTTCATTTCATTTGGCAAAGAGCAAGATGACAGATAATACCATGGAAGCATAATTAAAGGCATAATTTTAAACAAGCAAAAAGTAAAATAACAAGTGCATTATTTTTGAAGACATGATTGATATTAAAGCATGATTCATTTTTTAAGGACAATCCCCTCAGATTTACCGAAACCTCCTCCGAGCAGGCAGACAATCGGTAGCCCAATTTTGCATGGCCACTTGAGGAATCAAAGGAAACTCCACATTCTTCGTAGGATCGGTGTCAATGGTGGTCCCGACAAATAGCTGAGATAACCCCGTCTCTATATCATCATCAGACCTTTCCTTAAATGGTCCACCACCATCACCTCATCTTCTTCCTTAATGAACTGAGCATGGTCAACAAATTCCTCCTCCACACTGATCACCCCAAAGATGTTTTTATGTTCCGGGAGAGGGTTTCTATTGACGTTCGGCCCTTGCTCATTCTTTCTTCTCAGAACTATGTACCCGTCATCCATCATGTCTTGAATTTTATGCTTCAAGACCCAACAATTAATCGTCGAATGTTCCGGGCTTCCAGAATGGTAAGTGCAGATAGCATGGGGATCATACCCAAGAGGGAGTCCTCGGGGATATAATTTGGGAGGGACAGTGCCGATTTTCCAAGCGGCCTTCAACTGCTTATACAGCTGGTTAATTGGGCAGCACAGATTGGTGAAAGTCCGAAAGGTTTTCTGATTTTGCATTTCATTATGTTGAAAAGAATTTTGGACAGGATTTTGTGGAGCAGGTCTAGGAGCATAGTTTTGACGGGGGTGGGAGATAGGTTGGGAAGTTGAAAGCAAAGGTGGGGGATTCAAATGGATAGGTCGGGGGTGAGGCATTTGGGTGACAGTGTGATAAATAGGTTGATGGTAGGGATAAGGTGAGTATGAGTTTGAATTGGTGGGGTGACTTCGAGCTCTGGGCCTGAGAGGTGGGTTTTGATCCCACACAAAAGCAGCTTCTCCTTCCTTCTTCTTGAATTGGTACTTATTCCTATTCTTATTTTGATTTTGCAGAACTTCCAATTGCTGTTTCAATGCTGACACGTTAACAATTTTCCCCATTTTGACAAATTCATCATATTCTTCCAACTTATTAACAATTGCAGCAAATGAACTCCTAGTCATGCGAAAAATTTCTTCAAAATAAGGTGGGTCATGTGCCTTGATGAAAGTACGAACAATCTCTTCTTCGATAGGAGACTCCACCCTCAACTAATTTTCTCCAATGCTTGGCATATGTTTTGTGATCTTCTGAAGGTCTCCTTTTGATTCCTTCCAATGTTGTTCGTGTCGGTGCCAACTCACAATTGAATTCATACTGCTTCACAAAAGCTGTTGACAAATGCAACCAAGTTTTGATCTCTTGAGATTTCAGATTCGAGTATCAATCCAAAGCATCTCTCGGGGAACAGATGCATAAGCAAGTTCTCATCATCCACTGGTTTACCAAACTTGTTGGCAAACATTTTAAGGTGCGTTTTAGGGTTCCCGGTACCATCATATTTGCTGAATTTGGGGGTTTTGAAACCCATAGGTAGCTGGACGTCAGGAAATAGGCACAGATCATCATAATCCAATCCACCATGTCGGTTCAGACCTTGGTTCTTCTTTATAAACTCCTCAAATCTGTCCAATCTCTTCATCAGATCTTTGTCGACTGGCATGACAGGCTCATCCATCTCTGGCTTTCCTTGGGAAGTCAGATCCCACACAAATGGTTCAGTGGTATGGTATTGAGGTTTGGTGTGATTGGGAGGTATGTTTAAGGTGAATTGGGGTTGAGTAGAAGGGTTTGCCTTTTTGGTTGGGCTCAGCAAGATATAGCCAGGGTGAGTGTATGGGAAACCGATATTGTGGTGAGAAAAAGCAATCTCATGAAGGTTAGGAATAGGTGGAACAAGAGTGGTTTGAATATTGGTCGAAAAAAGGGGTGGATTACTTGTCAGGGGGGGAATGCTAATAACATATTCATAATCATTCGAGGTACCACCTCCACTACTGTTGGCCACCAACTGATCAATTACACGCCTTTGCGCGGCCATCTCGGTCCTCATCTCATTAAACCTTCCCAGTACTTCACTTAACTAAGCTCCCAAGGCAGCAAAGTCGGGCGAAATAACCAAAGTATTCCCATCTGAGTCTTCTGGTGCGGAACTTATGTTTACGGGTTGCTTCAAGCTCTTGCTTTTGGATCGGGTAACGATGGGACTTCTGCGTGGAGCTATTTTTAAAAGTACCTGAGTAGGAAGAGAAGCACACTTTAGAAACTTATTTCCAAAAGGAGTTGTGGAGATTTATTTGGAAGAAAAAAAGAAAAAGAGTGAAATTAGTGATTGTTTATATAATTCGGATGCATATCCTAGAGGGGGGCCCTTTTATGCTAAGGGTAGGCCTAGCATGATGAATGTAATCCTCTGGGGTATGCACCATACAATACCTGATGGGTCCGATCACTCCGTTGATATGCGATTAGTAATCGATCCACAGGGTTGACCAAAAGAATATGCGCTGTTTGGCGCATTATGAGGACGAAGTTTGAATGGATTCATTACTTTAATTGATATATGAAGAGATGTTAAAGGTTAAAAAGGACTATTCTTGAAATAATCGTAGGGTCTTGACTTGTCTTGAGTGAAACATGAATCTAGTTCAAATGGATTGGACGGGATTGATAGTTTACCCAAAAGTTAGTTGGGTTCATTGCTTACCTGTAACTCCACATCTCAATTTTATTTGCAACACACTAGCTCATAAGCCTTCTAAAATCAAGATTTGGCCTTGATAAAATCATTATCTCAACAATGAGAAATTATTTGTGATTTTTTTCGATTTAGTGTCCTTATGCATGGGATTTTACCAACTTTGATAAAATGACCAAAAAATGATTATTAGAGGCTTATATTCTAGCATACAAGGGTCACTCCATATCTTTGGATGCCATCATAGAAGGGATCGGACCCTACCTTACCTTGTGCACTACCCCTTTGGATGTTACTGAAAACATAAACATGCAAGTCTCATTGGATGATATATCCGAGACAGCAGGGATGGTTTATTCCTATCGCAGGATTCCCTAAATGGCATTCCCTCTATGGCTGATGCATGATGACAATTTATTAAATCAAGTAAGGGTGCAAAATGAAACATGGCCTATAGGAGCCCCATTTGAATGCTGGGGTAAGCCTAAAAATGATATGCAATTACAACTTAAATGTAATAGATATAAATTCAAACATGCCATAACCTATCTAGAAGGATGGCTTGTCTTAAAAGAGTGCCAAGACTCTTATTTTCTAGAGTTTGTGAAATGCAAGAAAAGGGAAGACAACAAAAGGTTAGTTTAATCGACAGATATCACATAACACATTGGAACAACAAATTGCACAAGAATAAAGAGGGGTGGAATCCCTCCTCTCGTGTCTAGTGATTCTTAATAGGGTAATATGGACTCTCCCCTAGGTAATTCTAACATGGATGCATGAGGTTGGGCTCACTAATGCATCTAGACTCGATAAAGGTTACAGGCTCCCAAACCTTCAAACTAAAAGGCAAAAGGTCATCAAACCGAATGCCTCAAGTCGGTGGTTCGAGTGATCCCCTGGACATTGCTACGTGCACGTCGTGCCACTGCCACATGTCCAAGTGGATCAATCCTAATCCTAATAGGGAAGAATGGCGTGACAAGCCACTAAAGTAAAAAAAAAAAAAATAGGGTCAAAGTAAAATACATATGCACGTATGAAAGTGATTTCCTTTGAGAGGAGGGATACAAATACCAAACATTCTCGAGGCTCTAGGGTAGATGCACACCCACCCCAAATGCAAGGCGCGGTACAAGTAAATATTAATATAAATAAATAAAAAATAATTCATTCATCATGTACGCGATGTGTAAGGAGTGATTGCACGGGAAAACCCTAAAAGAGAAAAGAAAAAGGAATGCAATCTAAAACATCCAAATGTGATATATATGAAAGTTAGAAAAACGAAATAGTTAACTAAATCAAGTGCTCGGACCCTCTTAGGAAAATCCCCAGTGGAGTCGCCAAGCTGTCGCACCCCATTTTTTGAAGAAGGAAAAGAAAACTCGTCGTTTTGAATTTTTAGTTGGAAAATGCTTTTTAGTTAAAAAATTGATTTTTGAAAAAGAAAAAGAAATGGGTCATGGGACTACAAAAATGCGACGATTTGGACCCAAAAACAAAAGTCTAAAAAAGGGTTTTTAGAAAAGTTTGGAGTCGCCACTTGGTATGGAATTTAGGTGTACCAAGTCACCAAAAAATTTTAATTAATGAAAATAAACTAAGAAAACCCTTTTTTAGATGACTCCAGGTCTTTGAAAAACTAGAGAAAAAGGTTCGGGGGTCGCGGTTGGAAAAAGGGAAGGCAAAGATTCGATGTTACTCGTCTCTAAGGCACCCTTCTAACCTAGCCAAAGCTAGTTGCGTGATTTAGTTAAAAATTTCCTAATTCTAACTTTAAAATTTATCACCTTTAGATGTTATCTATATGAATGCAAAACCTAAACCTAATATTGGATCAAGAGGGGCAAAATGTCTCCTTGAGATTTGATTGGAATTGATCACATTAGTTGTGTCATCCAAATTTGATCCCTCGAGGAGGTCACGAAAAATGCAAATGATGAGACTCGAAAAAAAACAAGAAACTAGGGTTTTCAAAAGAAATGCAATTTTTATAAAATCTCAAGGGAAAAGAAATTGGATTTTTGAAAAGATCAATTTTAAGTGCAAAGAGGAACTTGAATTTCCAAAAGATGCAAATTTAAGAAAAATGGATTTTGACTTTGAATTGCTAAACATGAAGAAGAAACTTGATTTTTAAAGAATGATTTTGATAGAATTTAAAATAATGCACATGTATGTCCTAAAGAGGGATAATGCAACATAATGGGTGCGGGGGACTAAATTTGTGACTTCAATTTTCCTTTTCATAGAAGGAAATAAAAACGTGCTAAGGCTAGGAAGCCATACTCGCTCATTTCCCTTATTCAAAGGGTAATGCCCTAAAAAAAACTAATCTATTTTTAACGAAAAAGAAAACTAAATGACATGTTTCGCATACGGGATGGGAGAATAGTAACATGCAAAAATGGAAAAGAAACTATAAAAGTGAAAAGTGTGTGAAATTTGTATCTAATGCATGAACAGCATTAAGGGTCTAGCATTGGACTAGCCCTCGTCTAAAAGTTCTCACTAACATTGGATTAGTGAGAAATCGAAAGGAAAGGCCACAACTAGCGTTGGACTAGTGTGGTGACGTCAATACATTTACACAATAAACATGTAGACATGATAATAAAGCAAGTAAACACATAAAACACATAAACACATAACACATAGGCATAATATCTAGATGCAAGACCCTAGGAAAGCAAGTAAACACATAAACATGCAAGCATGCAAAATAAGCATATAAAACCTAATTATTACATTGGGGGAACCTAAATACATTCTAAGGGGAAAAAATTCGGAATAATAATCTAACTATTACATTTTCTAGAATAAATACACTTTTTGCAAAATTAAATCTGTCTATTACAACTTGGCATCCAAGGCCTCCAAATAATTTACCCAAAAATTAAATGACATAAATAAAGACTAGACATGAATAAAAGCAACAGAAAACTTAATTTAAAACATGCAAGATCATGCAAAACACATAAGAGCACATATAGGGAAAAAGTTACATCCCTTGATTTGATGCCTTAATTGAATCCTTAAATGAGGGGAATGGTTATCTAAGACTCAATATCAACAAAAGGATCAAGGTACCAATTTAAAGGAAAAATCAATCAAAATTCAAAGAAAAGGTATCAAAACAGATTCGCAAGCAACATGGACAAGACTAGGAAATACTGAATAATAGAGTAAGATTCGGAACAAAAGAGCGGGAAATAGCAACAAAGCGAGGAGAGAGATTACGCGGAGTAGAACGCTGACGAGCAACTACGTCCACATGCAAAATGTAAAGTTCGGAGGAAACGCTGACGGAAAGCGGATTCAGCCAGAACGGTCAGCGTCTCTTCTCATCTTCAAAATATCAGGGAGATTGCTTCCAGTTTTTCAGACAATAACACAAACAAAATCTTCAGAGGCAAGGGGATCTATTTAAAGTATTAAACATCATCATTCAGATAATGTCAAAACAAGCTAAAACCGAAAAGACCAAATCTTAAGCATCAACATCATCAAATAGACAAAAAAGGGGAAAGAGAAGAACTGTCAGGCTAGAAACGCGGGAAGTTACGCGGACTGACTTGCGTAACAACCCCGCGTTTCTTCACATCTTCAAATATTCAAGCGCGCTGAACTAAGCCGCGCAAGAACTCCGCGTTTCTTCACATCTTCAAACATTCAAGAGGAAACGAGGATCGTTACGCGAAGTAAACCGCGCAAGTAACCGCGTTTCTTCACATCTTCAAAACGTGAAGAACATTTTTCCAGAAATTTTTCAGAAATCACAACAAAATCAACACAGAAGCATCAAACATCTGATTTTAAACGTTAGAACAAGACTATGAGCCTTACTAAGGATTTATAAACACAACATGCTCATATAACAACCAATAATCATCATCATATTTCATAGAACTTAAAAAAAAACACCTTTAAGACCTTGGTTCCACAAAAAGGTCTGATTTTTAGCAATTTTCGACCAGAAAAATAATAGATAGACTAAAGGAAGACTACCTGATTCGGAGGCTTGAAAAGAGCGAAAAGGAATCACCAAAATTCAAGAAATCTTCACTAAAAAAAAGAAACCCTAGTTTTATCTTTTCTCTCTTTTCTTTTTCTCTTTGATTCTCAATCGTTTTTCTTTTTCTTCCTCATTTCTTTCTTCTCTCTTTCTGCTCACTCTCAGCCTCCCTTTTCCTTTTTTTTTTTTTTCCGAAAAACCCTAAAATGGGTGATTTATAGGCATTAAAACCTACAACCAAAGGCTTAGATACTTTAAGGGTTTTCTTGGGTTAATTTTGATCATTGGATGCATTTTATTTGTGTCTTAAGGATCAAGGGTGATTTAGGCATTAACTAAATCGATTACTTGATGCCAAAGACACAAAAAATACAGCTGAAAATGAGGAAGGAAATGGCTGGAAAAAAAAACGCGCGTAATTTTTTTTGCTTCTGATCAGGTTACGCGGATCGATCCGCGTAACTGGTCCGCGTTTTGACTTCTTCTTTTTTTTTTTAAAGAAAAACCTACAAAAATAAGAAAAATGCGTTAGAATATTCAAAAATAAATAACTAAAAATTAATAGATAAAAACATAAGAAAACAATTGAAATAGTCAAAACTTGGTGTCTACAAGTTTGTTAAGCCTATTAGACAAGACTTTTGCAGAATCATGGTGAATTATATCTTGCAGATATCTGAGCTCCCAATATTCAGTTATATATGGTTAACATTTTTTCTCTCTTATGGTTTTCTTACTTTATACTGAACTTCCCAGCTTTCTTGTTTTTATTACTATCATATTCAAATACATTTTAAACTCATCTCATTTCTACTAATTTTGGTGAAATTTGCAGGTCAATATGCCTAGACATATCTCTCAAATCGCTGATATAAAAAAGGAATCACAAAAGTGGACTGTTCTAGTTCAAGTGATTGAGAAAAATCACACACAGTACACTTGACCTATGTTTTCAGACTTGGACCGAAAATCAAATCGGTTGAACTCAGGGGTCAGGGGTTGATGGGTCCGACTGGATTCGACCAGGGGTCGAATCGAATGACGTCATAAATATGTCATACACAAATATATATATATATATTAATAATATATAATCAAAATAGTATATAAAAAAATTTGCTTAAAAAATAATATATAAAATTTCTCTCAAATTGGTAGTTTTCAACTATATATATATAAAAATTTTTCTTAAATTGGTGATTTATGATTTTATATACAAATTTGAGAATTTTATATTTAATCACAAAATTGACTTAAAGAATAATATATATATATATATATAGGTAGAAATGTAATTTAAAAAATGTATTGGATTAATTTTACACTTTATTAAAATAATGAGAGGTTAAAGCATATTTACTAAAATTTAAAAAGTGAGTTTGAAAGGATATAATGGGTTAAAGGTAAAAAAATAATAAAAAAGGTCAAATAGTCAAACCCGGTCAACTGGTTCACCCAGTCAGATCCGGTCAAACCCAGGTTTTGACCGCTTTGACCGGTTTTGAATTTCCCAGTTTTGAAGGATGACTCGGACCGGATACTTGACCAGTTCCCAGTTCAACTTGTCGGACCGGTTGCTCCGGTCCAAATTTAAAAACATGGCACTCGACAGACTCTATCAAAAAGGATCCAGCACTTTGTTGTCACTAAATCTCAGGTATGTATTAAATACTTCTGACAATCATATTAAATGATTCCACCCTATCATTATCATAATTCTGCCCCTTTTTTCCCAAAAATCATTTTAGTCAGATTCCCTACGTTCTAGCCCCATTGTAGACTGCTACATTTACATTTTTGCCTAAAAGTTTTCATGCTGTCCCACTTCTAATTTAAGAGAAACAAAATTATTTTACTTGCACATATTCATTACTGTTACTCATGCTCACCAACATAAGACTGTTGTTTATGGTCTCAAAATTGATGCACATTAACTCGGATAATTATGTTAAAAAACTTTTAAATATGAATCTTCCTAGCAACTTGCCCTCAAATTATTTAATTGCATCTCTCATATCTTTGTTTTTTTATTTATCTAACTACAATTTTGTCAATTATGCTGACCCTAAGAAACACTTCCTTCATGTTTTCATCTTACTTACATAAATTTTTGTCAACATTCTCTACTTTGTATGGATCCTAATGGAGTTTACGTAATCAGATTTAGCTACTAAGGGTACTTAGAAATAATTAATATCTAGCCTAATTTAATCTTCCTTTACAATTTACAGAGAACAAAACATGTTGTAGATCAAACTGAAATTATTGACTTTTTTCCTTAGATTAAGTATATATTGAAAATACTTTTCTACGCCTCAGCACAACTGACAAATTTTTCCCCTTTTCATGAACCTTGCTAGCCCAAAAAAACATGACAAAAAAATCTCAAACAATAGAAAAACAAAAAGACATGAGGCTATATGCTTTTATGTTAACAAAAAGCATTCACGATCACAGGAAAATAGGTCATTTCCCTTGCCTTTTCACTATATTTTTTAACGTGATCAGTCAACAATAGGGCCATTTCCTTCATTACTTTTTCTAATGCATTAGTTTTTTCATTAATTTTTTCGCTTATACTTCTATTGAATCCATTAAGACAATCATTCTTATTATTAGAATAAATCCTCTTAACTGGTTCTTAGATTATTCTAAAAAACACCAGCACACACCATCAATAATATATATTACTATTTATCTAACAATAAGATGTTTCTTACCCCAAATAGGGAACCAAAGTTTCGCTTGCTACGTATGATAACTGTATCCGGATGTTCAAAAACATACTCGTGCCATATCAGCACTTCTACATATGCGGGGCTACTGTTATCCCAGTTTCTTCGACTTACAGAGTCAGCACTTATGCATTCTCATGGATTCTCAATTCAACTCTGGTTGAAGAATATGCTGAGCCAGTTCCTCCTACACTACCATGTTCATTTCAGCTTGACAACTTTTCTGATGCACAAGTTTGCTGAATCGGATACTATGCTGATCAGTAAATAGTTTAATACAAATGCTTTCTTCTACCATTCATAACGCTTAAACTGTTCTTCCTTATCATGTTCACTAACATATTCCCTTAAAATTTAGGTCTCAAGGCTCTCGTCATACATGCATTCCCACGCAAATAAATGTCTCCGGATGTTATCACCAGGGATTTTGTCATTGTTAATGAAGAGTAAGTGCTTCAATCCGATGCATACTTTTCAACATTATAATTCCGAATTCCTTTCATTTTGCTCATTATTTTTGTTTCACTGTTAGGAAAAAATTGATGCTCTTAACAATGTGAAACAACTTTCAAGAAGATGAAGGCACTGTACTTGCTAACAATATTACCGCTGTGCCTATGATATTTGCTATGAGAGTGAAAGTGACTACTTTCAGTAATGAGTATTCGTAAGGTTTATTACTTACTTACATCATGTGTATCATATTTTCTATACATCTGTCTTCATATTATGTTAATTTTTTGTTGGTCAGATCTATCTAGGGATAGGCACGGGTCGAGTACCCGCTCCTAATGGAAATTGACTGACCCTAACTTATCGGGTCAGCAAATTTCTAACCCTAACCCGCCTCGCATATTCTCGGGTACCCGATCTTCGGGTACCTGAAAAAAACGGGGCGGGATATAGGGTACCCGCCCCTATAAGAGACAAGCACTTTCCCTGAAGAGTCTTTCAGAATTCCCTTTTTTAGCTCCAAAAGTGCTTCTAAATCTAATTGTCCCATTCCAAATTCTACCAATACTAACAATATCAAACAAATGAATTGCATGTCTCAATTTCACCACCTTTGCTCCGAAAGCCAACAATATTTTAGTTGATTCTACACAATGTGTCCTACTAGGGAAAGCATCTAGAATAGTTCAAGTGTCCAAAGGACTAGAAATCAAGAAATAAGCAAAACTTTGGGGAGGAGGAATGCTAAGATGCCGTAAGCAAGAGAAACCAACAACTACACTTAACATGAAAGGACTGAAGAATGTTACTAGAAGCCAACCAATGAACAAGGATAGGGTAAAAAGAAATCAATAAAACCAGCAAAATATGAAATAACAAAAATGACAAAAACCCATTCTGGACACAGGATAGACTCAAGCATTTCTATGACCAGCAGGAGGCAACCAAATGCAATAAACAAACAGTTTAAATTCAGACTCTACATCTTCAACTAATGAAAGAAGGGTTCTAATAAGTCCACCAAATGCTACAGTCAAATGACAGTAGTATTTAAAAGAAAACAATACTGAAAACCAAATTGCTTTTAGTTACTCTAGAGAAGAGCTGCTGTTGATAAGAACCACAAGAAGAATCCAGTCAAAAATCCCATAAAGCATCCAAGAATTGCAGAATGATACAATAATGCAGCAGTAGGAGGCAAAAGTTGATCCTCTATCAAAGATAACAAACTTTGAACAGCTTCTCAAATCTTCATAGATAACTAGCATTGGACAACTTCTCGAATCTTTAATCTTCAATGTTAACAATAGTATTCTCCTCTGTCAAACTTGAAATTTCTATAAAAACAAAGGCAACCAAAAACCAAATTAACATAAGTGAATAAATAAGGTGATTTTCAAAAAAAAAAAAAAAAAAATCTCTACCTGTTTCCATTTCTTCGAGTTCAGCTAAGCTCTCTTCCAAATCAATAGGTTGATTACCCTTACGAAGCCAATCTTGACCACAAATTATAGCCTCCACCATTCTTGGAGTTAGAGAGCTTTGAAAAGAATCTAAAACACGGCCTCTCGTACTAAAAGCAGATTCCGAAGCAACTGTAGACACTGGAATAGCTAACACATCTCTAGCAATTGCAGCGAGAATTGGAAACCTATGAGCATTATCTCTCCACCAATCTAATATGTGAAATTTTGGATCGTGAAGATGTTCATTCATTTCCATCAAGTAAATGTCCAATTCTGTTTTATTATAACTGCTATCAAATGAATCAACTTTTTGATAGTACTTTGCATGCATGTAACTTGATGCTCCTTTAGCAGTGATTGCCTCAACATTCATTTTTATCTATTTCCTTAGATTGAGACAGATTTGCGGCCTCCTTAGGAGCTGATTTTTCAGTAGAATAATAATCAAATAGGGAATGTAACACCTTTTCCACCTTGTTTTTCAATACTTCAGCAGATTGACAATCATATGCCTCATCAATTGCCCATTGAACATAACTTAATTTATGTCGGGGATCAAGAACAACAGCAATTAGAATCAATATATTGATCTTATCAACATTACCCCAATATTTGTCATATTTTTTTCTCATATTACTAGCCATAATTGACAAACCAATATCATCACTTTCCTGAAACGAATTGAGAAGACCACCAATGCCATATATTTCATTCATATACTCATTTCCTGTCACATAATGTGAACCTGATATTTTCAAAGTAGAATCATAAAAAATTTGAAGAAAAGGCAGTAGATTCTTTGCATACTCCCAATCCATTTCAGTTGGAACACCTCTCATTCTAGAGCCTTTGCGAGTATTAGACTCATTTTCATTTGGTGGAGTTAACTCTTCCACATACTTGCTATCCACAGTTTCTAACAACTCAAATGCTTTTTGATATTTTAAAGTAGCCTCTAACATTAAAAATGTAGAATTCCACCGAGTATCAACATCAAGACACACAAGGCTTTTATTCTCTATTCTCTCCTTTTCTATACAAGATTTGAATCTTTGAGCTCTAGCAGGTGAGAACCTCACATATCTTACAGCAGATCGGATTCTAATAATAGAATCTTCCAAATCCTTCAACCCCTCCCTAACAGTCAAATTCAAAACATGGGCAGCATATCTCATATGTAAGAATTCCCCATTTAAGATAGGACCTTTCCAATTAATGAGTCTTCTCCTCAAATATTGCAAACAATTATCATTTGAACTAACATTATCCACTGTAACAGTAAGAACTTTGCTAATTTTCCAATCAAGCAAGCATTTTTCAACAGTTTGACCAATTATTTCACCCGCATGACTTGTAATAGGACAAAAACTCAAAATCTTTTTATGCAATTTCCATTTATCATCAATGAAATGGGCTGTCAAACACAAATAATTCAGATTCTGAATGGATATCCAAGCATCAGTGGTGAGACAAACATGAGAGGATAAATTTTCAAAATACCTCTTCAAATTCTTCTTCTCATCTAAAAAAAGCTTATGGCAGTCCCTAGTTAACGTCCTACGTGAGGGGATCTCAAACCGTGGCTGCATAACTTCACAAAAATCTCTAAAACCCTCTCTTTCCACAAATTTAAATGGTAATTCATCTATAATCACCATCCTAGCAAGCATTCTTCTGCACAATTCTTGGTCAAACATATGAGTTGTCAATGCTTTTCCCCCTCCCTCTTTTGTTTTGAATTCCAATGTCTTTTGCTTCTTATCCTTGTTATTGTAGGGATATTTTTTGCATCTATGAATGTGGTTACTCAAAGAAGTAGTACCATTTTTACTAGGGCAAGCAATCAACTGTCCACAATAATTACAGTTAGCTTTCTTATCAGCTTTTTCAGTACCTTGAACAATTACAAAGTGATCCCATACCCAAGATCTACTTCTTTTTGACTCACTTGATTGGGATGCATGAGGCAAATGTGTTGGACATGTATCAACTCCAGATGCTCCAGGATTGTTTTTTGGATCCATCGAAGAAGAATGATTCACGTTTGGACTTGGAGCTGTACTAGTTGTATTATCTCCCATACTTGACATCTAAAAATTTAAAAAAAGTATTTATTTCATAGCAATAGCAGATAATACATCTTAAATCCACATTTTTCTGTCTTTTTAGAATTTACGAGGAGCAAATAGATTATTGGTTAAACAGAAGTTTAGAAGAAAGGGGCAAAAAAAAAAAAAGACTATCTGCGAGTATGAGCCCATATATGATAAAAAGCCCAATTAAATATCAGGGACCTATTATTGGTCCACATGGGGAAAAATTTAGTACTGACAAGGACTACAGAAAGCATTAACCGCCAATGTGCTACAACATCCAAAATTTATGGAATGATGGCAGAACATATTTAGCAATTTACATGAACAACTATAGATTGTGCGTTACTACTGATTAAACCAAATTCATTGTTTACCTTTAGTGCTTACTGAAAAGCTCGCATGCCGCATATCAAGAAGGAAAGAAAAGAAAAGAAAAATAGAGATTCTCATTTTGTCAGAAGGATAATAAGAAGCAAATAGTGTTCCTCAAATTACTTGATAAGTTGTGGTTGGACAGTTCCTTCCAATTAATTGGGGAATGGATGAAGTGCTTTCAAAGGGTTTTGTGTAGTGGTGAAAGCACCAATCTCTCGCAGTTTTGATATTTATGGGCACCAAATGTTTGAAACCAATCCCAAGTGCTGTAAAACCCCTCTCGATGCTTGAATATGAGAAAAACACGAATTAAGGAAACATTGGACACCTGTCGACAAAATGAATGGCTATACTGGACTGATTGTAAACAGCTTGGACCTGGATGCACAATCAAATCCAATCATGTTGCTAATTACTACGTGAACATGTAACATTACATATATCATTGCAAATAACAATTGCCAAGTTCTTTCTTAAGCCAATTATTAATTAGGAGTGCAAAGCAATATATGCTTTTCTCGGGCAAAAGTGTACACATACCACCAGTTGATTAACCATTACGAAGTTACCAGATCCTAGATCTAAAATAACCCAAAACTAAAATCTGTGTGTCTATGAGCCCTCAAGGTCATTGGCCAACCTCACTACTCAGACACAGTAAGAAAGTGCATCTACCAACATTTTGAAGCAAAGAATGGTTATACTAGCCAATCTTTTGAGAGACAACCAGCGAAGTAAAACTTTCAAATTTCAATATTCGAGAGATACCAATGAAATAAATTCTAAGAAACTTTTGTCGAATCAGATCCAAACTTTAAAGTGCCTGAAACCCATGTTCAAAGAAACCAATGTCCTCAATTGGGATTAGTGATTACGTCACAATTTTAGTGAAAGTATTGGCCTTAATGCAATTTAGTTGAAAGCCAAACTTCTGTGCTTTTCTACTAGATGGCTAACTCTGTATTAAAACTTGTTATCCAAAGCCCACACCAACAAAACTCAGAATGACATACCTCAGAGCAGTAGCAGAGAAATTAACTCAGAGGTTGTGCCCAATCCAATCGAAGTGCTAGTACTAAAACCAGTGAAGGCGAGCCAGCAATAGATGCTCCTGTTGATGATGATGTTAATGAAGGTGTTGTAGAAGAAGAAACTCCTAAGGATGTTGAGCTTCCAGTGCAAAGAACGCAGCCCAGAACCAGCCTTGAACCAGTGCAAAGAAAGAAGAGAACACAGCCTGAACCAATGCAAAGAAAAGAAAGAGGTGAAGCAGCTGCCGGCTAGGGTATTTCATTTAGGGTTAAAATATTAAATTATACATTGACCCCTATTTTTTTAATATTTATATAATATACCCCACGGGTCGGGTACCCGCTAGTTTTTATTTTTTGATCTGTATCCGTACCCGATATTTACGGATACCCGATCCTAATTTGATCTGATGAGAAAAATCGGATCGGGTATCCGATTTTTCGGGTCGGGTCGGGCGTGCGGGTTTTCGGGTAGACGGGTTTTTTTACCCACCCCTAGATCTATCTTTGACCATGATTGGACTCTCTGCAATTTGTATCAATCCACCAGTGCAAGAAGAACTTCGACTAAGATAGTGGTAAGTTCACCTATAACTAATTCTTTTTTTAATATCCAACTACTTCAGTATATAACCTTTTGTTTCCGTACTAAATTTCTCATTGCATGTACGCCAGCCACAAAGAAGAAGTTAAACAGCTCCTTGATGCAAAAGCGTATGAAGATCCCACTCTACTCTTACCTCCTCCAAAACAACAGGCTATTAAGACAATTCATGATGCACAGGCTTCATTTGCAATTGTAAGTATGGAGCAGTAGCTATGGTCCACATTAAAAAATACCCTCTTCGCTTTAAATCTAAATAACTATGCTAATCATCTTAGTCCTGAACTGGTGATTTAAATATTTTTTCCTTTTTAAATTCCAGCAAAGAGCAGTATGGATATCTGGAGATATCGTACTAACTCCTGGGCAAAACAGTTTCTGATAAACTGCCTGTAGTAACTGCTTCAAATCAGTTTCTACTAACATTGATTGGATCATCAGCTATCCATCATGCAAAAAAGAATCTGAGGTTGAAATTAGGTAACCCTCGCTACTCTAAACTCATACATACACATGCACCCTTGTCCATCTTCATCTCAAACCACAACTCACTTATCTTATCTTATTAAAGGTCTCGCATTGGAATCATAGTGACTGATCCCTTAGGAAGCCTTGACTGCAGTATATATGGCATCGATGCAAAGAAAATGATTGAGTATAATGCTCTGCAGCTGAAAACATCAGAAGAGAATGTTAGTTTGTACCCTATCAATACACTTGTACTTATTTATGTCCACGGCTATATTTTAACCCAAATATTACTGTCTTAATGCAGGGTATTGCTGTTCATGATGAAATCGGTGACTATCTTAAAAGATACAAAATTGTCTGTTTTTTCAAGTCCTATGAGACCACCCTCCAAGGACAGCCTCAGAGGAGAAATAATATCATTAAGAGCTACACCATTGATGAGCTCTTAAGCCTTTCCTTCGCTTCACAGAACCCACCAAATACTCCTGCCAGCTCTCAATTCACTACTCTATCAACCAGCAAACATACCCAACCATCTACCCCACAACTCTTCACACCAACTACCAGCCTGATCTTGGAGAAAATTGTTGAATCTACTACAGAAGAAACACCAGCACCTCTAAAAATGGCTGGTTCAAAAAGAACCCTTCAGTTTCCTGAGACAGAAAATGAAGCCGCACCACTGAAAATCTCAACACCAAGTACGGAAAAAATTACTGACCAACCTACTGCTACAATCTCACCCACCCAACATGTGGTTCCAAGTAGGCCCAAGGACAAAGCTGATGAGGCCTAAGACCAAGTGAAGCCTTTATCTACTCTTTTGTTATCTATTTTGGCTGCCATATTAATTATCTACACTATGCTCTTAGTGAAATATTAGAACATATTGTGCCAATATCTTTTGATAGAGCAATACATTTTAATACTTACATTTAATGGCCTTCTCATACTGATATTACTTATGGCAGTTTGTATATAGTTTGACTGGCTAAATATTAGCACCCATTGCTCAAATAGCTTTTGATAGAGCAATGTATGCTAATATGTGTAAATTCCTAAATCAATGCATGTGTCTTTGACAAATGACTACTGAATTTATCTTTAACTGTCATATCAAAGAGTTTACATTTCCATTTACTTTCCCTTATAGCAAAATCGTTTTATATTCTTATGAGCTCCACCTGCACACCTAACTTTCCTGCTAATCTTGTTCAGAAACATCATTAGCAGTGTTTTGGGATACAGATACATTCTACTTATTTTCTTTCTCCTCAAAAGTCTATAGTCATACATAATTGACAGTTACTCATCCTTTTCTTTATTCTCCTTAACAAATATTCTTTTAATAGAATTTCTTTCATAATTTGGAAGAGTTGACTATTTACTTCTTAGACATTACCCTATCACTCTATATTACTCAGAGTCCCTTGCACGCAAAATATACTATTGTATCCATTTTAGCTTTAACATGCACATAAAGAAATTAATCTATGTAATTCTCACACATCAGCCACATTCACCACTTCAGGATAACAGATGATTTAGTTTCTTTACATACATCAACAAATCGTTCAAGCAAGCTTTTGAATTTGTCATCAGAATGAGGTTAGTTTATACTACACTTTGTCCCTTTTCCTTCATAATTTGCCCTTATCTACAATTCTGAAATCAATTTATGTTTCAGACTAATTTCTCTTTTTCCTGTCTCCAGTCATATCACATACCTCTCTGCTCCACTGTTTCTTTCGTGAATTCACTGTTTTCATTGACCACCCAATTGCTGACTGTCTTTTTTTTTTTTTAAACAAAGCTTTCTGATAAAATCCTTTTCTTTCCTAGTGTTTTCTTTGCTGATAAAACCGTTTTTTATAGTGACTCAAAATATCTGCTGGTTTCTTTACTTTTTCCGGATCACAGAGATTTTGTTAATGATTTTACTTTCTGCTTTTCTCCGTGAACGAATGGGAGAGAGAGAGATTTAACAAACAGCAACTCAAACCAGAAAAGACCAAAGTTGAACCTGATGAGTCTCAAAAGGTTTACCCTCTTTCCCTTTTTCGATTTCTGGCTCCTTTGTTTTTTTTTTCCCCTCAGCTTATCTGCTTTGAATTTAACTGCACATGTTTCTTTCCTGATTCATGCTCCGTGTCATGCTCTAAATTTTTGGTCTCTGTTTATGTTTTCTTCCCACATAACAAATCCTCCACATTAAAACACTGCAAAAAAAAAAAAAAAACCTTTGAATAATCTTAATACTTGGAATACTATCACTTTAGACAAACTTATTTAACTTGTGTACATTTTAATCACTCAACACATGTTGTCTAACTTTTATATGCAGTAGACTTTCATTCTCTAGAATGACAAAAATGTCACCACAGCTCATTAGTAATAAGCCTGAGACAGCAGAAGTTCATGCCTTCTGCCAACTACACAGAATTATATACATCACGGATGAATATTTAGTCTTCACCTATTTACACTGTTCTTCTTTGAAGTTCTCACTGCTAGGAGAAAGCCAGTGATCAGGGCAATTCGTACAATGCCATAACCAAATTCTGAAATCTAAAAATGAAACTCATCTTCAATCTTAAATCATGGAGTACTCTCTTTCATATAAGCAGTGGATACTCATCTGTTCCTGTGCTTATTAACCAACAGTTTAATTTACTCTTTATCACATTGTAAATTCTTCATTACTGATAAATTTTCTCTGGGATCTTTGTTCTTTCTCACAAAGGTGAACAACGGGTTGACAAGAATCCGGGCACGTATTTCCAGAGTCTATTCGCTCTGCAACTTTGAATTTCAAATTTAATCTCAACAAATTAAATATATTATAAGTACCATTTTTATTTCGTTTTCCTTTTACAATTTTTTCAAAAAAAATTGATGCCTTCAACACAGTGGCTGTCTTGTTATATCATGTCAAATATTTTCTCCTTAAAACAAAAAAAAATCAAATATTTTTATTTGTATTTACAACAAAAATTATTTTCCAACCATACATTATCAAAACATAGGAACTAATGTAACTATCTGCAAGTTAGTGTGCATTCATATCTATTTGGAATTATACACTTATAGATATAATTTATCAATTTAATTTGAATAATGAGATTCTTTTTCAATATTTTAAGACTTTTTTCCTCACTATAATTTTGTTTTTATAATAACTGTAACTTCGGTCACAACTTTCAACCTTCAAATTTCAATCGCTGGTGCCATTTTAACGAACCTTGATGAATATTAATTCCAGAGGCAGAGGACCTTTACGTATGAAAGAGGTAATGCCTTTTAAAGAAGTGACGCTATATTTATGGTGTTTCCCCTGGTTTTCTATTTCTCATTTTTAAAGGAGTGAAGTAGAAATTTACTTGTTCAGATTTGGACATTAAGAATTTATTCATACATATTGACTGTGAAACATTTCATGGAAAAATTCTTTTTCCTGTTTCACGCCTCGCGTTCCTCAGTTACAATTGTATGTACTTAAGAGAGACTTTTAGGTTTATTCTTATGTGAACTAGCTAAACAGATTCTTCTTTTATGTAATCGCACCTCATAATCCCCTTTTCAATGTGTTCTTATTCAGAAGTCACAATCTTTCTCTCTTGCATGATTAAAATTAGTTATTTTTTTACTCATTTTTCACTTATTAGTCATAATTTTAGAATAAACATGTGATGCTTTATACATATTCTCTTTTATCACTTGAACTCGCCCCTTAACTTGCACACAATAGGAAGAAACCAGAACTATTGGCACAATCACCTGCAAGGAGCAAACGAGTTGCATAACATTCTGGAAAAACAGAACAACAGGTATATGCTATCATGTTGTGGTTTGTCAACTGCCCAAAAACAAAAATTTCCTTATCTTTTCCCTGCAAGTATACATCATCATTGCCTAATGGTCTTGGTTTGGCATCATTGGGAAGTCCTCATCACGATATTTTTTTTGATGTAAACAACGTCCTCTACACAGACAATTCTGTTGCTAGTCAAGCTGCTGGAATCAGTATGGGTTTGCTCATGGTTGCAACTGCAACTGACAAGTCAAGTTAAATGCTTACTCATGCACATGAGAAAATTATCAGGTCTCCCTAACTTTTACAATCTATCTGTAAAATTAATTCCTTCATTAATTCTTTTCACCATTTCTTTTTGTTTCTCTTTCCGACAGAATGAGACATCAAAAGCCCGAGAAAATTTTTTCATCACCTTTTATTGTCTCTTCTAGGGGTTTCGCACTGGGGATAGCTCTCACAGTTTATACAAAAGAAGAAGAAACTTATACATTGATCGACCACATGATGCGGCATCAAGATCCCATACTACATTATGGAGAGACATATGCATTGCCATTGGCTTACGATCGAACTGCAAACAACAAGGCCATTCAACAGCTGCTGCATTTTTTCCGTATGAGATGTGACCAATAATCTTAGGCGCACTGCAATTTTGGCACTTGCTTTTGTTATGTACAATGATCCAAAACAGGTTGGTATCTATCACGTTCAGTACCTGCGTACCGTTCCATTTTTATTGTTACAATGCTTATAGTTTATGTGTTTGGCCTATAGATTTTGACAGGGACGCTTCGTTTCTCCAAACAACTTTTCGTATCATACTCAGACTTTGCTATTATTTTTTTCTTCCCACATACAAAAATCGATGGAAATACAGATGTTGAATAATCTGTCTAATATAATTGCTAACCTTATAATGCAGACTCCTCCAATCGTCTCATTGCTCTGTGAATTATACAACCCACATGTTCGTTGTGATCTAAGTGAAGCCATATCATTCCATGAACCTTCGACATCACATATAGTTAATTTTGTTCGACAAGGAGCTCTCATGACAGTGCCCATCATGATCATTCAGATCAGTGAACCCAATGATTCCTATGTTGGTGCATTCAGCTTGTCCTTTTCCTATCAGTTATGTGCGGACTTACTTTGGTTATCTATTTTCACTTGAATTAAGCTTACTTTAGCCCCCCAATTTTCATATTAGATCAGATCTCCCAATTCTCAAGACAATAAAGCAATCTCTTCAGATGACAAATAGTGCTTCCCATACTGGAACTATATACGCTAATGCCCTTATACATCCTCGGACAACTGTCAACACTTTCCTTAGAAAAATTTGGTCAGTTACTTTGCACCACCTTTCCTGATTACTTTCGTTGTTGCATAATTATAAAGGTTGTGATTTCTATCTAACATTTTGTTCTTTCAACTCTCAGGACGCTTAATCAGGCTACGAATTGGCCTAAATTTAGTGCAACAGCAGGACTAGGACTCATTAACAGAGCTCATGTATACCACGGAACACCACTGATGCCTCCTTACTTGGCACAGAGTCAATCTCGTGATCATGCCAGTCCATATTCACAAGGACGTGCCTTCTACGGTCTGGATTTGATTTGTGTTAATCATGAGGAGAGCATTAAACACTTCCCAAGTCACACCCTCAGCAGCACTAATGGTGAGCTATTTTCATTGTTGTATTACACAAAAAAGTCCCTATTTTTATCTTTCCACTTTTCCACCTTTGTAAATATCTGTCTCCTGCACATTATTCACCGTGGTGCTTGCCTTGCTGTTGGATTGGCATCATTAGGAACTACTGATGAGGATATTTTTTTTATATAAACGACGTCCTGTACGCGAAGACACCATGACCAACATGGATACAATTTTGGCATCAGAAATCTTCCATGCTGGTGCAGAAAATATGACAGTAAAGTTCTTCTCAAAGACAAAACATCATAAAGTAAGTACAACGTTCGTCTTACTCTTTTGAACCATTTTTCCCACTGATATCCATTTGTATACTTTATTAGCCGGTCATTTTCACCAACAGCTTTCATTCATCTGAACCATGACCTTATATTTCCAAAATTTTACTGAACAGGTGAAGTGCTACTCGTTACAGTTATAGCCTTGCGATATTTCAACAGCAATGGTTTTGCATCAAATAAAAATTTTAGCACAAGGAATAAAAATTTCAAGAGGGGTCTGCAAACAATTACCTTCTCCACATACTAACCACCCTTTACTGCTTTGCTTAGACCTTGCCTCCCTTCCTAGGAATAGCTTACTTAACAGTAGATGAATTCCAGAATACCTCAGTGTAGGCCAATAAAGAGCCCTATTGATAAAGATTCCACTCAGGGCAAATTAATAAACAAGTTCTTTTCTCCAGCGGAAACAACAGGAGCTGATAAATCAAGTGCAGAAAAGAACCTCTTTATTGATCTGCCCTCAGCCGAATCTTTATCAATAGGCCTCTTCATTGGCCTACGCTGAGGTATTCTGGAATCCGTCTACCGTTAAGTAAGCTATTCCTGCGAAGGGAGGCAAGGTGTAAGCAACATAATAGAATTTTACCTTTCAAGCAACTAAATTATTTTCAGTATACATATAATTCCCTCTCCAACTGAAACTGTAAATAGCAACAAATTTTTCAATATCATCACACAACACATTGGGCAACAACTCTGCCTTGCACAGCCCCCCAATTTTGTGGCCTTGGCAATGCTATTCCGAAGTAAACCACACGTCTTCATCAATTTCTTGCCATTACTGAAGGACCATGCTGAGTATCAGGACCAAGATAACCTTCCTGTTCTTCTGTACGTTATCACTCAGGTATTTTCTTCTACAATCCAATAACCAAATCGTACAATGTTTCATAAAAGATTGACATTCCCCTTTCCTGTCTATCTTTTGTGAGTGACAAAGAGGTATCCCCTTTAATAAAGTACTCAAATACTCTATACTTCTCAACAGAATTTAGTTCTTCGATTCTTCCTGTGGGCTCATTTTTTTCCCTATGCTTACTACGAAATCCAATTCTAATCCGCACTCCAGAGACTTAATTTTGTAGCTACTTCAAAGGTAAATAGCCTTTTTTTTCCCTCTTTTGGTTTGCTGCTGTAGTTGATTTATAATCAATCTTATATAAATTCATTCACTTGTGAAAAGCTGAATAAGTTTCATTTGGTTTTCATCACACAATTGCTTGCTCATCATAGGCTCAAACCGTTCTGCTCAATAGTACAGTCACAAAGAAGGAACACATGGTTCCTCCATCCTCACTTGACCTTTTGATGAGAACCACCTTTCGAGCAAATTCAGGCAGAGTAAAGGTTAACACCTCCATGCTAGAAATATTTCTATTCAAAAATACTTTTTGTCCTGTTTATCCATGTTGGGCTCTGAGCTGCTTGTTTTTCCTTTTCCATTCAGCCAATTGAAGAGTTTGGAGCTGTATGTCCTCTTTTCAAAGAAGTTGCTCCTTACTGGAGAAACTATTAAATACCATTAATCTACAGACTTTCTTTATTCCTTGTAAGAGCAGTTATTGCATACTACGACTGATTCATTCCTTCTGACAAGTGAAAGTTTTCCACATATTCCTGAATTAGCAAGGGAATCAAGTTACTTGTTTATTTCCTCTTTAGATGAGAACCCTGACTTACCCTGACTACATGCACAATATTTTCCTTTATGGGATATAAACATATTTCCATTGATAATGCTCTATACTACATACATTTAAAGTTCTTATTAGCTGTACTTATAACCGCTTATGTGATTGACAACTTGGTTGTCCTGCAAAAAAACAGTCTAAATTCAATGAGTAATTACACACTTATATAATTATTATTTTTTGTTTGTTATCTCTTCTTAAAAAAAAAAAACAACCATTATCAACACATCCTTAAAACTTTTTCTTTAAATAATTACATATTTCTCCGCTCACTTTGTTATCGACTGCTCGATCTTGTGAATTTTCTCATGCACACGAATCAATTTGTTAACCAATTTCTTTCTAACAAGAGCAGAACAAATACATAAAACCCCAACAACTGACATGGTTGTGAAAAAATTGACTATAAACAAATGCAACAAGACAAAAAAATAAACTAATAAACAACAGACACTAAAAGGACTCATCATTTATGATAGTAGTTCTCCCCCGTTGACATTTCGTAATTTCTTCGTTTTATCATATTAAGTACCACAGCCCATTCACCAGCTCCTCCTTCGACTCAAAGCTCTTCCTCTATTTCAATTGTCAAAATGAACAACACAACGTACTTAAAAAGCCTCAATTGACCAGAACCAGACTCAGTATTCGAATAACAAACACTATAAACAGATAAAACCTTCTTGAACGGATCGTATTAGCTTCTCTTAGAAGGAGAAAACAGAAAGATGGCCATTTTTTTCGCTTCACCATATTTCCTTTCATCAAACCCACGCTCTTACAAGTATGAATGATCTGAACGAAAAGACACGAATTTGGGAACTGGGTAGGGGAAGGTGGGCGATGTTTGACCGTTTGGTTCAAAAAATTACTCCAGATAGAAATTTTTTTTTTAGTGCATTTGCAACAAAATAAAGTGCAATTTGACAACACTGTCAAACTACATCTCCAAAAAAATAACACCGAATTCAGGCCAAATCTCAAATCCCTCTGCACTCTACAAGATAAACTAAAATCACATTGGTATTTACGAGAATACTATGAAGCATAACTATGATTTCTTTCCTTTTTCCATGACAAAGTATGTGATTTCACGACAACATAAGGTGCAATTTGACAACAAGATCAAGTGCAATTTGAACTGAAACTATAAACAACACCAAATTTTTCAATATTATTACACAACACACTGGGCAACGGCTGTGCCTTGCACAGCCGGCCAACAGCTAGTTGGTGTAATGGTAAAGAACTCAAGCAGGATATAGGTAACATGACCTTCATTAACAAATATTCTTAACATTTTAATTTCTCACGTGATCCATGTAAATTTTCAAATGGACCCAGAAAACCCAAAGTTCATTTATTTGGCGCCAGAATTATCATCGATTATGGGATTCTATATTCCATCTTGTTTTCACATTTGGGAAATTGTACAAAGCTAGCAAATTATATAAAATTCTCCAATGCTCAAGTTTTTTCAAAACATGAAAAGTATTAGGTTTTGGGGCAGCAGACGCAGCGGAAAACAAAAATTTTAGCCCCAATAACCTACCAGGAATCACCCTAGGCTATGTATGACTTGTAGAGAAGAGGAGTTGTAGGATTACCTTAATCTTAGAAGCGGCTTCTTGTTGCGTTGTAGAGAGTGGTCAGCCCCTTTCAACAGTCCAAGTGTCCTGCCTCTACTGCAATCCACGCGAGAGAGAAGTCTGGATCCTCTCTTGAATCGTCTCTACAATCCTTGATGTGTGTGTATGAAAGTGTAGAAAATGTGCTAGCCTATTCTCTCTTTCTTTGGAATTTCTCTCTACGTAGGTTTTTCTTAAAAACCCTAGCCTCTCTCTATTCTGTCAACCGTTGTTGTGTTGTTATGGTACAGACTATCATCTGTCTATTTATAGGAGAGAGGTAGAGAAAAATAGGATCTTGTTTGATCCAAATCAAAACAAATATAGGATAACTATTTTATCCTATTTGCTCAAATAGCCCCGGAATCCTTTATTCCTTATAATTAGACCCCAAAAGGTTTTATTTCCAAATCTCCATTTGGACACGCAATTTTAATCCAGAATTCAATCTCTAAGTGTGTGATCCAATAGGTTCCAAATACACTGGCAATAATTATGAATTATAATTCTCAAGAAGAATTAGATAAAATAAACAATTTTATTTTATCATTAATTCCAATAATTAATTCATTCATAATTATAGATTGTGAGCGGTGTCTAGCAACACATCACAACCACCCAGGTATTCGGAATTAGTCAAGGGAATTTTGACCAAACCTTTCCATGGAAAATTACCATGTAATTATTATCCTTTCACTATAGATATCCAATTAGTCAGGGAATGTGGAATAAGTGCCAATTCCCTAATGACTAATTAATTTCCTAGTTTCCAGAATTAACCTTAGATTAGGTTAACTTGAAGACATTCTTCAATTAACTTAAGGTAGTCGACTATTAAGGTTAATCTCCCACTAGTGGCCATCCTGGATATCAACTCCCACTATCGGAGTGGTGAATCCTCTCTTGATCACTCGCTATCTTTCCATGCTTCACACTACCCCCAATTTCTATTCTTTAAGTCACTCTTGGTGAGCAACAAGTAATAGAATCAAAAGGTAGTGATTCACACTCAAGATACTATGGTGATCTCAAGTCTAGGATCACTTACATAATTTTTCATAAGAGATTCAACCATTGGCACTTGATAGATATCCTAATGGGATCTCTGTGTGGATCACTTCAATGAATTCGTACCTTACAATTCATCTACACATTAGCCTAGGTATCACTATACCTTGGTTGATGAGAACAACGACTACTTACATTAAGTGGAGACTAACTGTGTACTAATCTTTCCGTATTAATGATGTCCTGTCTCATTAATACTATGACTAGGGAACTTTAAGAATATTTATTATAAATGTGATTGATATCTCATAGTCAGCAACTCTTGTGACTACCATCACATCAATAAATATCCTAAGGACTTTATCAGTTGTATCAAATATTTAATAGATAAAATGGAAATTCATAAAATACAAAACTTAATTAGGAATGTATTTAAACAAAATGATTGTTTTAGGGCATACATTCCAACAAAAAGAAGATATCATAGTGATAGTTCTTTCCATCAGAACAAAAAAATCAGCAGAAGAATATGTCATAATGGTTTATGGCATCTTATGTGTTCTCGAAATCTTGTTAATGTAATAGCTCCTAGATTTGCAATTAAATCAAGAAATTCACTAAGGATACTAGGAGCAGAGCGCTGACTGGAAGAATCTGTTGATAGAAAATTGCAACTGATCATTTCAACAAGTAGTGCTGTAACAAATTACCTGAAACCTAAAAAGGCCTCATGCCTTACATCAATTTCAGTTCAGAAGAGAAGCTCAATGGTTCAAAGGTACCATAGAACATCATAGTAGAGCTGAAGGGCACCATCAACGTATACAAACTAAGGAAACAAAAAATTCTAGTCACTTTACACGATAATGCATCTGAAAAATAATGTGAAGAGATATTGAAAAACCAATAGTTCCCTAGCAACATAAACTTCATCAATTACTTACCCAAAATAAAAAGTATTTACCACGTCGATCAATCGAGTAATTTTCTCATCCACATAAGATACAAAATATCGATTAAAATCAATGGTGCCAAACTACATCGAAGCCATAAATTGATAGCTTACGGGTGTTCTAAACTGTTTTATTTTGGTCTTTAATGCTCCCTGAGTGCTTCTTCTGTTTCCACAGTGTCACATTCTATTTTGGTTATTCTTCCCCCTATTGAACTTTGGTTTTTGTGAGTTGTGGTGACATGCTATGCTTGTCATGTACTTTTACAAAATATACTTTCATCATCTATTTCAGGATGTGAAAGACTGAAATAGAAAAAGAAATCTGTGGTTCCAGACGAAACTTCTCATAATTCAACTTGCTCCAGTCCATTCTGTTATGCTACAATAATGCCAAGTGAATTTAGTCGGGAAGAAAAGGGAAAGATAACAGTAATAGCTTTTGTTGAGGCATGCCCTGTTTGGAGGATTTTTCCCTTTCATGTCCCGAAATTAGGCTACATTTCAGAAGTGCCATTTGCAGATGCAAAACATATCTAGCTCTTGCAGTTCTCATGGCTTCATAGTCCCTCTTAGATTTCTTGCAACAGATACTCGTGATATGAAGCACATCAACTTTCCAAAGCATGAAAACAGTTAACATTAGTTCATGAGACAGAAATTCATTCATCAGTAGCTTCATACATAATTCATTTGTCTGGAATTCAGAATATTTTTATATGGTACAAAAACAAAAAATCAAGGTATACTTGCACATGCAGTTAAATACTTGTACTTAAAGTAATCATAAAGACATACCAAAAGTCCATCAGATTCCAAAATTATCATCGCAAGTAAACTTCCATATTCAAAAAAAAAAAAAACCCCTCCATATTTTTTCCTCCTTTCACATTTGAGTAACCATACACAGCAGTCAAACTATTCAGAATTAGTGGGGAAAGCACACCCGCAAATTAAAAAAAAATATTTCTTTTTGTAATAAAAAAGTAGAAGTCTTTAGAAATATGATTTAAAAAAAAATGTTTTGGAAGTTAAAATAGCAGAAGTTATTGGAAGCTATTAGGATCTAATAACTATCTATAGTTTGTTTGTGGTGGTTATGCATTTTAAAATTTTACTTGTAGGAGGGTAAAAATGGGATAACAAAAAGTGAAAAAAAAATAGTTTTAACACCAAAACCCTTGCATCAGGCATTGTATATAGAAAGGGTAATATTTTCTAAAATATAAAGATAAGGTCATAACAAAATTTAGTCCATTAGAATAATAATGTAGCTGATGTAACTAATTAGATCAACGGATAATTTGAGAAACCTCCCTTGAGGTTTCTAATAGTTTCACTGCCCTCCTCTGAGATTTTAGAAATTTCCCTTACCTCCCCTAACAATTATTTAAGTCCCAATGATTACATCACTAATGGCCAAATGACTCTATTACCTTATACTTTAGGATATTTTACACATATATGTTAAGGAAAAAGAGTTAAACAATTGCTATCTACATTAACCATAATTTGGATTGTCAAAAGTTAATGAACTTGCTATCTAAAAATAGAGCCAATACTAGACGCATTTTTTTAATTTTTATATACTTGACAAATAAAAGAAATCAAATTTAATGTGCTTAATAAATTTGCCATCCAAAAATAGAACCAATATTTGTGAGCACCCACGTAAACCCTAAACGTGGGCATGTGCATGACTTTTGGAGACTCACGAGCTTTTAGCTCACCCCATTCCCTTTGTTTTTCCTTAACAGGTGACAATAATCCAAGAATCTAGTTAGGTCTAGCACTTGTTTTTGGTCTTTTGTCTCGAGTATGGAAAAACGAATTGTATATTCTTTTGGTTTTGAATAATTCACATTCATGGAATTGTATTAAACTATGGCTCGAGGTTTTAAGTGTTTTTAAGTTGTTAATTGTTCTTTAAGCTTAAATATTATTTTACAATTTCCAATATTATTATTGTTGAGATGAATTCTAGATTTATCCTCGTAAATTAGTATTTTTGAATGCGTGAGTCCTGACGAGAGTTGACAGGCAGTCCGCCAACCCCTTTGGTTAGTCTTAGGGGGAGGTGGGGCTGTCACAACTCTCTTCAATTGTTGTGTTAAAAATCTAATTTACCAATGAAGGGTTAAGGAAGATATCAATAAAGTTGACATGAGAAATTACTTCAAAAGAAGTACAACATTTCCTAATATTACTATAAAACTGATAGACCATTTACGGATAAATGACAATAGAAAAAGTAAGTAAATGTGACCATTTTTGAAACTTAAATGATTAAAATGATCAAGAACCAATTAAAAATTATATTTTTTTAAAATTAGAGGAATTGATGGATCTTTGTGTGATGAATCCCTTTTCGCATACTAGAGCATATCTTGTCTCAAATTTCTCATCTATGAATTTTGACAATTATTGCTGTTAATGTTGTTGATGCTGTTACTCAGTTTGGTCTGCACCTTCAGTTGATGTTTCTCTTCCTCTTGACAATCTAGATCAAATTGGAGTAAGAGTCGAAGGCTTGAAGCTGCACCATGTCCTGTCTTGTGTCCAATACCAGAAGACCAACCTCTTGCTCTTAGTATGATGTAATGTGATGAAATGTATGTGAAGGATGGTGAATGTAGATCCGACAGGAGTAGACTAAGGCTCCTAGATAGATACAAGTGCACGAATCTGATTCAAAAGAGGGTTTTGAGAAATTGGAAATTTTTGGGGGTTTTAGGATTTTGCAAGATAAAATAGTTGTTGACAAGATCTTGATGAGGAAGAATGTTTTATGGAAAGGAAAATCGAGTCATTGGTTCAATTTTGATCAAAGAACCTTAGCAATAATGAATGTGAGAGGCCAGAGATTAGGGTTTTGTGTGTTATCATTCAAAACTCAATAAAATGAAGTAGAGAATGAAAGTCCAAAAGCCTTTAAAACAGTGGAGTTTTACGCATCGGACGGCCGAACATTAGCTGAGTGTCCAATAGCTTGGTCCAATTCTTTAATACTGGAAAATAGTTATGAACATTGTCAGACATTCGTTCTTCAGTGTCTTTAGTGTCAAACATCCGTTGGATGTTGACACAGAAAATTTTTAACATTTTCTTTTCAAAATACCTAATTTTGGTCTCAAATACAAAAATTAATCCAAGGCTAAGGCTATTGTGAAAATATCAGCAATTTAAGGCTTTTGTGAAAATATCAACAGTTTGATCTTTTGAACAGACATAATTTATATAAATTTCTCCTCTTTGAACCAAATCACAAATGAAATGATGCTTAATGTTTGTATGTTCGGTCCAAGAATGTTGAATGGGAATTCTTAATAAAATTGATGGCACTAGTATTATCACAAAACATAGGCATACAATCATAGTTCGAACAAATGTCATGCAAAATATGTTTCATCCACAAAAATTGTGCATAACATGCATCGATGGCTATATATTTAGCTTCTGCTATAAATAAAGAAATTTTATCTTGTTTTTGGCTAAACCAAGAAATCAAGCAATCACCAAGAAAATAACAACTACTACTAGTGTTTTTTAATCTATCTACATTTGACAAAATCGGTATCTAAAAACCAATTAAAGCAAAATTTTTAGACTTAGGATACCATAAGCCATAGTTTAAAATTCCTTTCGAATGTCTAAAAATATGCTTAATGGCCATTAAATGAGATTCCTTAGGGTATGATTGAAATCTAACACCTAAGCATACAGCAAACATAATGTCCGACTTGCAATTAAATGGAGTAAACTACTAACTGTACCTCTATAGATTTTTCATCTATTTTGGTACCTTCTTTATCCTTGTCAATCTTTGTTGAAGTGCACGTTGGAGTTCCTACTTATTTTAAGTCTTCCATGCCAAACTTCTTGAGTAGTTCCTTTATGTACTTTATTTGGTTGAGGAAAGTCCCTTTTTAGATTTGATGCATTTGAAATGCAAGGAAGAAGTTCATCTCCCTGATCATGCTCATCTCAAATTCCTTTTGCATTATGTTAGAAAACTTCACACTAATTAGTGGCACCAAAAATAATATCATCCGTATATATTTGTACTACTAAAAGATCATTCATACAATATTTTGTAAAAAGAGTGGAATTTACATCTCCTCTTTCAAAACTATTTTTAGTAAAAAAAGCCATTCAATCTTTCATACCAAACTGTTAAAGTTTGTTTTAAACCATAGAAAACTTTTGACAATTTGAATACATGATTTAGAAATTTCTCATTTTCAAAACTGGAAGGTTGTTCAACAAAGACTTCTTGATCAATAAAACCATTGAGAAAAGCACTTTTAACATCCATTTGAAACAATTGGAAATCTTTATGATAAGCATATGTAAGAAACATTCTAATAGATTCTAATCTAACTACGAGAGCAAATGTTCCATCATAATCAATTCATTTTTCTTGAGCATAATCTTTATCAACTAATCTAACCTTATTTCTAATAATCTCTCCCTTATCATTCAATTTGTTTCAAAGTACCCATTTAATTCGAATTACTGAATGATCTAAATGTCTTTCAACTAAAGTTCATATATTATTTCTTTCAAATTGACTTGGTTCCTCTTGTTTAGTCATAATTCAGTTGCCATTTTTTAAAATCTCATTCACATTCTTGGTTCAATTTGTGAAAGCAAAGCAAAATTATCAACTAAAGGTTTAGTGGAAGAACGAGTTTTTAACCTCTCCACTGGATAACTTATAAAAACTCCGTTGGATGGTGTTGAGTATACTTCCAAACTTTGGGAAGATTCTTTTAAGTTTCTTCATTTTTTTTCTTTCTTCACTTCTACACGTTAAGAATTGTTTTCCTTTGGTGCATTTTCTTTCTCTTGGAGGGTTAATTTCTCAAGTCCTTTTTGCTACCCCACATCATCATCTTCATAAATACTCTTGGTAGCAATATCATTAGTCTTAAGTACCGTGAATAGTCTTTTCAATAATAAGAGTTCTCCTGTATATACTCTACAGGCTCTTTTATCATTGGAATAGTCTAAGAAAATACTTCATCCGTTTTCTTGTCAAATTTACCAAGATGTTCTTTTATATTCAAAATAAAACATTTGCAACCAAATATTTTGAAATAACCAACAATGGATTTTGCAACAAATAAAAGTTCATAAGATGTTTTGTTCAAAATGGGTTTTAAAAACACCCTATTCATAACATAATAAGTCATATTGACTATTTCGATCCAAAAATATTTAGTAAATTATATTCATTAATCATAGTTCTAGCGGCTTATTGAGAAGTTATATTTTTCTTTCAACAATATCATTTTATTAGGGGATTTTAGCAACCAAAAATTAGTGATTAGAAAATTTCAGAAAACTACAATATTTAAACTCGATACTATTATCACTTCTAATTTTCACAACATTTAAATCTAACAAATTTTGAATATTGATAAATAAAGTAGCCAAAATTGTAAATGTTTCATCTTTGTGAGCAAGAAATAATACCCAAGCATAGCTAGAATAATCATCAACAATCAGAAAAGCGTATCTTTAATCACCTAAACTTGCAACTTGAATAGGTCCAAATAAATCCAAATGTAAAAATTGCAATGGTCTTGAAGTAGAGACACAATTTTTTAGTTTAAAAGAAACTTTTGTTTGTTTTCCAAATTGACATGCATCACAACTTTTGTCCTTTTCAAACTTTATTTTTGATAAATCCCTCACAAGCTCCTTTTTGGAAATCTCATTCAGCAAATCCATGTTAAAATGACAAGCCTCCTATGCCACAATCATGGATCATCATTTGAAACTTTAAGACATTTAATTTTGCTATTATCAATCTTCTCAAGATAAACCATATAAATGTCATTGCATCTTTTTCCTTTAAACACAACATTGAAACCTGCATCAAAAATTAAACATTTGTGTTCTTTAAAGAGCATATGCAAGTCCCTATCACATAATTGACTAACACTTAACAAATTATAACCTAAATTATCAATTAAAAGAACATTTTGAATAAAGACTGCACCATTTTTACCAATATCACCTATTCCAATAGTTTTTGCCTTTATATCATCTCCAAAGGTGACTTCCTACTACTCTTTGGGTTGAGTTTGATAAATTAAGAAGTATTTCTAGTCATGTGTCTTGAATATCCATTATGAATGTACCACTTTGACTCTTTTGAGGTATTCTTCAAACAAATCTATACAAGAAATCAAGAAATAATATTTGGTACCCTTTCATTTTTGGATCCATGTGAGTTAGTACAAGTCCTAATCATTCATATAGCCTTTATACCCTTTCTCATATTTTTTTTTTCACATAACAATCATTTTTCATTTGTCCAAATTGACAATAATAATTGCATATAATACTAATATCTTTCACAATGATAAGCTTAATGAACCTTACTCCTCTTCTTCTAAGCATAGTAAATTCATTTGCACCAAGTAGATTTTGATTTTCTTTCTTTTGTAATTTTTTTTTATTTTGAAAAAAGTCATTTAAATCATCATTCTTTTTCTCAAAAAATTTTTCTTTTCTTTTATTTTTTTTTACAGATTTTGTTCTTCCATCTAACTTCTTTTTCAAATCACTTTGAGTATTAACAATGTTAATTTTGAGTTTCTTTAAATCATCATTTTCCTTTTTCAACCTTTTATTTCTTGAAGAAGTTTTGAATTCTCACTAAGTAAAGTATTGATTTTGATTTTTAACTTTTTGCTTTTTGCATAAGATTCCTTCAAGTTTCCATGCAATGTTATTACAAATGATTCAAGATCATCATCATCATCAAGTTCATCATCTCTTTCAAAAGTAGAGTTACTAGTTGGTACCCTATCATCACCAATGGCCATAAATAGCATTTGAGCTATTTCTTCTTCTTCTTGTTCTTCAATTTCTCTATCTGAATTGCATTAGTTTTCATAGGGCACTCATTCATATAATGCCCCATTTGACCACATTCGCTGCATTTTTTATTCTACTTCTTGTTAACATCTTCCTTGCCCTTTCTTGTTGAAGAATTGAATTGATTGGCATTGTTGTTGCTTGGTTTACCTCTCCTAAATCTTCTTTTGTTAGAAAGAATGTTATTGCAACTTTTGGCGAGGAGTGGTAGGTCATTGTTATCTATTTCCACATCTTCACTATTAATAGATAGCGCATTCTCATCTTCTTGGGATACCTTGAGAGCAATCCATCTCTTCATTGTTGCATCTTCCATGTCTTGCACTTTGGATTTAAGTTTCAACTCATAGGCGATTGGAGAGTTCATGAGAGATTCAATAGATATAGAATTTAAATTTTTAGCCTCTTCCATAGCAGTTACTTTATTCTCCCAATCCTTAGACAATGCATTTAAAATCTTTCTATTCTTTTCACCCAGAGTATATTCTTTACCAAGCACTTCTAGATCTTTAATGATATCAATGAATTTACAATACATTCTATCAATGTTCTCATGTGGTTCTATTTTGAAGGATTCATATTTAATGACAAGCAAAGATTTCTTTTGTTCTCTAATAATATCACTACCTTCATGTATTTTCCTTAACTTATCCCAAGACTCTTTAGCCGTTTTACAATCTTTAACTCTAGTAAACTCATTAGCACCCAAAACATTATACAAAACATTTATAGCTTTTGCATTCAAAGTAACATTGGTTCTATCTTGAGCACTCAATTCTTGTCTAATTTAGTCTATTTCATCTAACATGATAGTTTCATAGGGACCCTTATAACTATGTACCATAATTCTATATCTGTAGATTGTAAAAATATCTTCATTCTTTCTTTCCAACTAATATAGTTTACCCCCATTAAGTATAGGTGGTCTAGGGATGAATTGACCCTTAAAGAACAAAGCATTGTTGGTTGTCATGATCTACTTCTAAACCGATTGAACTTAATTTCTAAATTCTGATACCACTTGTAAGTCCTGAATAACCTAAGAGGAGGGGGTGAATTAGGTTGATTATGATCCTAATTGGAATTAAGGCAGTTTTTGCACTTAAATTTACCAATTTAACTAAGTGATAACACACTCGTTCAAGCAACAATTAACTAAGACAAGTATAAATTGAACAATGAAGATCATTTAAACAAGAGGAATAATAATTGAAATAAAATAGAAAGGAACTTGTAAACCAAAGACTTCCAAGTTTCTTTCAAAATTGAATGAAATTCACTATTGTGCTTTTTCAATTTGGTGAAGCAAACCAAATTTGTACGATGTAGGAATCATCTTTTGCTCACTCCAAACACTCATTGGTCAAGTCAAATAATTTTAGAATTACCTCTAGCAAACCCTTGCAAGACTACAATTTGAATGATCATTCACAATTGAAAAGTATACAATTATTTTCATCTCACAAGAATTATAAGTGACCAAAGAAGCGTATTTTTCTTACTAAAATCACTCTAAAGACCTTGCAATTAATGTAGGCAAAAAGTCTCTAACAACCTCAAACATAATGGTATATATAGGGTCTAAAAAATAGGCTGTTTTTCTTCTCCAATGATTCGGCATTAAATACGGAGTAAACTAACCGTTAGGAGTATCGCATGTCCGATATTGCTAGTAACATCCAATATGAGCATCCGATACTATGAAATGAATTTTTGTCTCATCTTCTATCGGACGGCCAGTAAATATTCTGTATCCAATAACTTTTGCATCGAACACGATCAGAGACTACTCTTCAGGTGCTTGAGTAGTATTAGATGGTCGATAGTAAGATTGTGTGTCCAATAGGTTCACTCAGTATTTTTTCTATTTATTGCGCGTCCTATACCGGGATTTTGTGTTCGATACCATGCATCCAAAATCCGGTCATTGTGCATCGGACGTCCGACGCTAGCTTCTGCGTTCGATCCATTTGTCAAATTCACATTAAACAATTTTGCTTGATTTGATTTAATCCCTTTTAATCTTTTGCTGGACTTGGCACCTGTTTAGAACATTTGCTCACATAAAATTATTAGTTTAAATCACGATTTTGTTTAGTTATCATCAAAATTAAGGATTGAATCACAACACTAAGAATCAGTTGATAGCTGAAATTCTTTACCTATTGTGAATAGCAGTTCAAACAGCTTTGCAGGTGCCAACAGTCTCCAAAATTACTCCTGCTTCAAGTTGGAGAATCACTGAATATACAACTATGTGAACTACAACCCAGAACTTTTTGTAAATCTCATTTTGTATTCCTTCTAAATCTTCCAAAAATTTGTATAAACTAAACAAGCTAAGATAATCACTTAAGCAGAGTTGAGCAATATGAATGTCTTGTTAGTTTGAGTTTTGGTAAAGTAAATGCCTGTACGCATCATATGCACTTAAGGAGGTAATCCACCATGGGTACTACAGAAAGTAGAGGTAGGGCAGTAAGTGTAATAAGAATATTCCTCATAAAATATAGAATCACATACCTTTAAATAGGATATAGTTGTACAATGTGAGAATGAATAGGTGATGGTTAGCCCCACGCCATGGTGTAAGCATAATTCACCACCAGTTTTTCATTAATATCAAAATTCTACTAAATTAGAATCCAAGAAATAAACTCAGGAATCTTCTGATATCTAGTATTGAGAGATATACTAGACGTGTAGTATTCCTCATACTCACATATAGATAAGACACCTCAATCACCAATGATTGCAATGATTGAGTAAAATAAATATGCATTAAAATTCTTAGAATATGTGCGTTGGGTTATGATCGATTCCTGTAGACGCATCACCGGTAACATGTGTATTAAAAAACTGGGAAAGCCGGGCCCGTTTAAAGAATCCAAGGTGCATATTTGAATATTTAGTTGTACTGTGCATGTGACAGCCCCACCTTCCCCTAAGGTGTACCAAAGGAGTTAGCGGACCACCTGCCTGACTCTCGTTAGGACTCACTACATTAACTCCCAAAATATCAATTTAAAGGTTTTCAATCATCTGAAATTTAACTTAAAATAGTCTCCCGAAGGGATAAGTACAGTTTCTAGTAATTATATACAATCTCCAAAATATAAGTAGTGACTACACAACTCAAATCAAAATGTAAATCATCTTCTCAAGACTAGAGCTCACACTTGTTAGGTCTAACCCGATCAACTTTGGTCCTCAAGTCCTGTTAAGAAATATAAATACTTGGAATGAGCTAAAAACTCAGTGAGGGTCCCAAACAAATATACAGTTCACATTTTAGCAAATAATGCACATATAACAATTATCGGGCAATCAAAATATTCAATTATAATTAATCAAGTACAATAACATAATCAATTAAGGGACTTCGAGCCTCTTGACTAGGAGACCAGTGCTCATCAGGAGAATATATCAGTTGCTTATTGAGAGCCATTTCATTCATTCCGCCTACCATCCTCCTTATCCCTCCGCAAAATTTTAGAAAAACACCTTTATATTGTTCACTCATTCATTTCATTGGCCATTTCTCCACCTGACTTCAGGGTAATACTCGAGTATACCAAACATTATCCCAGGGTTATTAGCGTCCCGACCTAGTCCTTTACTGGTTCGGGTTGGCCGGTAACGAAGGGCAAGAGCCCAGTTTAGCCAGTAAATATGGCTTACAATCATGCATAAGTAATTCACATAAGATAACATTATTTAGGACGAGTGCGATAAAGTACACACTTGCCCATTTCACAAATAGTTTTACATAATTGGCAAACTTCACATATATTATTCAGGCAAATAGCATGTTTGATATAAACAATAGGTAAACAATTAAACAGATAAGGGACCCTCACCTTCGGTAATCTAACTCTGGTCCGATTGCTTAGACATCCCTCCTAATGCTTGGTCGGGTCCTGTGAATAAGCAATTATTAGATATCCAGCTACTGTTGCTAACTTTTCTATTAAAGCACTTTTAACCAATTTAATGTATTTTTGTTCGTTTAGTGAGCTAGTAGTGTTAATTAGGGGTTTTAAGTGTTCAGGTTGTGCATTTAGTAGTTTTATCATTTTTAGGTAAATTGGTCGTTAAGTGGTTTGGTTAGAGATTAAGTGGTCGCATGGTCGTTTTGGCTTGTGGGTTGGTGATCTAGGTTGCTAACCATCATTAGGTTGGTTACAGTTTCGACAATGTTAACAGTTGAAATTTAGTATTCTACGGACTATGGGTCGTTCGAGGTTAATGGGTAACAGCTATGGGGTAAGGTTGCTGGTCGTTTGGTATTTTGGGAAGTGATAGGTGATCGTCTAATGGTCAGAACTGGCTGACGGCTAAGGTCGGTATGTCGGGTATCTGGTTGGGTGTCGGCTAATGACCAAGGTTCGCACACTGGTTAGTGGTCGGTATCCTGATTAGGTTAAGGTTTAACGTCCGGCGGGTGTTTACTACTCAATGGGGCAAAAGACTAATGGTCAGCCATTAGCAACTGGGGTCGGTCAAGTACTGGGATAACGGTCATTCCATTATCGGTTGGGCAGTTCTAGCAACGAGTCTAGGCAATTCCGCTAACGGGTTTAGGGAATTCCGCTAATGGGGGCAATTCGCTAATGGGTCTAGACAATTACGCTAATGGATGGGCAGTTCTGCTAACCGGTTAGGCAATTCCGCTAACCGGTCAGGCAATTCCGCTAACAGGTCAGGCAATTTGGCTAACGAGTCTAGGCAATTCTGCTAACGTATGGGCAGTTCTACTAACGGGTCAAGCAATTCCGCTAACAGATCGCACACCCAGTTCAGTAATTTCACTAACGGATCACACGATGGCTTGGCAATTCCGCTAACGGATCGTACGATGGCTCAGCAATTCCACTAATGGATCGCACGACGGCTCGGCAATTCTGCTAACGGATCGCACGATTTAGCCTATAGGTCACAGTTTCTTATACAGATCATAACTTGAGATACACAAATCCAATTTCTACTCACTTTATACCATTGGAAACTAAATTCAGAGCACTACAACTTTCTAGATGAGAGAATGCATGAATTCAGTTCAAAGATGGTCAAATTTCATCATCAAACTGCTGTTGGGGCAATTTACTAGGTTGCAGGTTCCAAAAATCAGGCAAATTTGTAGACCTGCTACAATTCGTAGGAAAAGAATCTGGCTATGTTCTTTATACCGTTGAAAAGAGCAATGAGTCTAGTTTCAAATTCCATAGACAGTACTCGATTTTGACTTTTCTACACCAAGTTATAAACGTTTTCCCAACACTAGTTTTACTAACCTGTTATTGCCCGAAAATAGGGTTTTTGTCATGGTTGTCTTTTAATCCTTTAAACGTTTTTGTGTTCCCTTGAATTCACTATACAACCACCCACACACATATCTCAGCATCTAGGACATCCTTTTAGCCAAGATTCTTGCAGTAATCAATCAAAAGTTCAACATATAACTCATGCTTCAAAGCCGAAATTTTCCTAAACATGCTTGACTATTCAAGAAGCAAATTTTCAGCATATAAACTAGCAAATTGCTAGACATGTTGGGTGCATAATTGAGCCAAGGATAAGGTAGATTATCAGCTTCGGTTACCTTCAACAAAGTGCACGAAAAATTTAGAAGAAATCACAAGCAAGGCCACACGAAATCTAAGCAAAATCCAAGCAAGCTTCAAGTCCTATTGCTCTCGGTTTTATGGCTAGTTTTGTAGTAGTGAAATTTTGTTATGTTGGCTGTTTTCTTCTTCAAACTCATGGCTACGAGGATGTGCAAGAAAGCAAAAATGGTTTCAAGGTTTAGATCTTTTTGTATTTATAGCCAAAAGGCTAAGCATGACTAAGCATATGTTTGCCAACTAGATACTTAGTTTCTTAACAAGTGTTCACGACTTGGCATTGTCATGCTTGTAGGAAAATTCAAGGAGAATCAAGGCATTTCAAGCTTCTCCTAGTTCGGCCAAAGCATGAAGAATCAAGACAAGATTTTTACCTTGCATTTCTATTTTTAGTAAAGGGTTAAATTGCAATATTCAAATTTACATTTCAGCTCTCAAATTTCAAGTACTATTATACATTGCTCCTCACATATTTTCCAGCACTTATTGCTAGATGTTGAACATCATTCTAGTATTCTAAATATATGAACCAAGTGCTGAATTTTTAGCAAAAATTTCGCAGGTTACAATAAGGGTTTTGGCCCAATTATAAACAAGGCAAAAACAATCGTTCATTCGTGCAAAATATGTAAGTACATAAATCGGAAATAGTTAGGGCATACGGGCGCTCACAATGCATGTCCTGAGAATTTATGGGTTTTCCAACGAAAGCGTCCCATGCAAAATTCAATCCAATAGGACCAGAACCGACTTGTCCCAGAATTAGTTTCGAGATTTGCTGTTGGACAAAATGCATTTAATGGTTTTACCGACTCCACTTAAAGTGCCTAGAAATAAGTCGTAAAAAAATTAATAAATTGAAAAGGTTGTTAGAAAATAATAAATGGTCTTACTTTGAACAAACAAAATAGCCAGCCCATGCTATAATAAAATGGTCATCAATAAGATGTCCTAATTACAAACCTCAAAGAATACCAGGAAAGGATCCTCACAATGTGTCAGGAGGAAAAGTAGCAAAAAATCAACAAAAAGAAGACCTCCCAAAATTGAGAAGGTAAGTAATATTTTTTAGATTTGGAAAATCTTCATGTTTCTGTTTGTTAAATAAGTAAATAAATTAGTAATGTTAGAGTAATAGGTGGTCTTTGTGTCCTATTTAGTACGGCTAGATGTGCACCTCCGAATTTGATTAATTTTACAAAATGTAAAATAATTATTTTTTATGTAATTGAACTTTTTCTTAATTATTTTGCCCAAAATTTTGGGTCACTATTTCTTTCCATTATGGACATGCACTATTTGATTAATACATATGTCAAATAGTAATATAGGAAAATGACATAAAAATACAAACCTTATAAAGACATAAATTTGATATTTGTATTTCTGGAAGAAAGAATTGGAAGAAATTTCAAGGGAGTAAAAACTGGAAGAAATTAACCAACCAAATTGTGACGAAAAAGTGCTTGGAAGATAGTGCTTTTTTGTAGGGAGAATTATACATATATTAAGGGAATGAAATGAAATAGTAAACAGACATGCAAAAATTAGATTTTCAGTTTTGTGTCCAATGAAATAGTAAAGAATCTTTCTCCACTTATGAGTTTTATTATGAGTAAGGTAGCAAGAGAAAATGGTAGACAATCATCAAAATAAAATTTTCCAGATTTTAAATCCTATTACCAATTCCATTGCCAGGCTCAGTTGAATGGTTTCTTCTGCCGTTGTATTTTTTTTTTTTTTCTTTGGTAGGACTAAATCGAAAGACCGAGTTGGTCAAGATGCAAAGACACTGTTATGCTATTATTCATTGTGTATAATATGGTTTTCCTTTTTTATTGTATATATGTGGTTTTCATTTTCTTTGTACCATATTTTGGATTGTGGGCCTCCAACATCTCTACAGTAAACTTATAGTATAATTACATAACTAAAGGTAAGATATTTTATGAATCTAATGAAACATGACGAACAGGAACTTGTGAGCATATTTATTGTGTTGCAATCTTTGAATATTTGATAAATTTTTGAAAGGGAAAAAATAAGAAATAACATGTATTACATTTTTCATAGATTTATTTCTAGTTATTAATTTTGTGAACGAAGTAAAACTCAGAAACGGCATGTTGATACTATTTTTACTCTTTACCTGTTTATATGAATTGGATATCATGTGAACATGGAGTAGTAAGTCTTACTATACAAAAATAAAATCTAATAAAAGGGGCAAATACAAAATATGACAGGACATTAACAGTATATAATAATATGCACCTTTTGTTTTGCAAAATTAAAATGGAAGAAAGCAAAGGCATGCATAGAAGACAAGCAATATGGAATTTAAATGAATATCCAGAAGATCTGTATCTTTATGTGGAAGAAAATGGCAATAGAGATATTGTGGGTGAAGAAAATTTAACAATACTGAAATTGATACAGCCTTCGACCAATTTTGTGTGGATGATATTGAGGTGATGAAGTGATGAAAATGACATTTCCATCCGATTCACATGTCGATTTGTTTTATAATACATGCACAAGAGTAATTGGGTTTAGCATTTGCAAAATTGATTTTAAGATGTTTAACACTGATATTGTGAAATATAGAAAATGGGTGTGCTTGTGTGAAGGAAAGCATGATCCGAAATGGAAGAATCTTCAAAATAGACAGAGAGAGGCAAAACCTGACTTTAGAACAAATTGTGAAACTTGTTTCCTAATAAAGTATAAACCGAATGAAGAAGTATATGTTGTAACCAAATTTTTCAAGGAGCACAATCACCCATTGGCGAGCAAATCATGTGTACAATTCTTGCAATAGCATAGAGATGTAAATGATGCAGATTATGCTCTAGCTAGAAGTTTACAAAGAATGGGTGTCAGGACTAGTCAAATCATGAAATTCCTGATGGTGCTGCAGAAGGTCAAGTTGCATTCCTAGTTGAAAAGCAAGCTAATGATCCAATGTTCTATTATTTATACTAGTTGGATGACGAGGCTAGACTGTGCACTAGTTTTTGGGCTAATTCATGATTTTGAGATAATTATCGTCTTTTTGGAGATGTATTGATATTTGATTTAGCATACAAGATGAATGAATATCAGAAGCCATTAGTTATACTAAGTAAGTAAATAATCATTTTCAAACTTGCATTTTTGCTTGTGCACTAATGTCCAAGGGAACTGTTGGGAACTATATCTAGATACTTCAAACATTCTTATCAGCAATGTACGGGAAGAAGCCTATGTCAGTTCTAACTGATGGTGACAAATCGATTAAGAAAGTAATGAAAACTATTCTCCCAGAAACTAACCACCGGCTGTGTTCTTGGCACTTTCAACAAAATACCAAAACTGGTATGAAAAACTGTGATGTTTTTAGGGTCTACAAAGATGTGTGCATTCATACTACACAAAGGAGAAATTTGAGCTGGAGTGGAGGAAAATGGTGGAAGATTGTGCACTACATAATAATGAATGGGTAAAGATAGCTTATCATCGGAGAAGGTTGTGGACATACATATTTAAGAAAAAAATTATTTGCGGAGATGAGAAGTGCCCAAAGTAGTGAAAACATGAATGATGTGAGGAAAATATATTTGGATGATGGCATGAAACTATATGAATTTGTCAACGGCCATGAAATGGGAACAGCATGGCTGCGACATCAAGAGTGCAAAGCACATAATGCGACTGAAAATAGTACAATTGTGATGACCACTACATTCTCGGATTTGAAAAAACATGCAATGGAATTCTACACTTTCACTATGTTTTTCAAAGTTCATGATGAACTTATCAAGTCCACTGTGTATAATCCTGAGAGGGTTGGTTTATTTGGCAGCCACACAGTTTGCCTCTTGAATAAATATGGATCACCAGGCTCTACTTGCCTAGTGGATATAAATAGAGAGACAATAATGTTCCTGCCTGTCATTTGATGATATTGGCATCCCATGTGATCATATGATCCAAATTATGGTGTACACTCACATGAACTGAATACTGGATTGCCACTTGTTAAAACAATGGAGTAGATGGTCTAATGTAAAATTTGAAAAAGTGAATTTTAGAGAAACTGTCATTGATAATATTACTCAAATGGCAACATATGGGAATCTAACTTCCAAGTGTAATGTGATGTGTTACTATGCATCCCAAATGGATGATGGATCAGTTGCTTGGATTAGAGAATTTGTCCACACAGAGAAACGATGCATCTAAAAGAATTGGTCCTGTCTAAGAATTCTAATATTAGTAATACAACTGGTGCGGATGTAGGTGGGGAATGAAGTCTACCTGGGATCAAAGATCCATCGGTTATGAGGGCCAAAAGTGATCATATTAGCAAAGGAAAAAAGGCACAAATGCACAACAAATGTGGGAATTGCAGGGGTATATCCATCTGAAACTCACACACACAATCTTTCCAAATTAGTTTTGACTAACTAATTCATGCACTCAATGTAATTGTATAATATATAGCATAATTATCCACTAATTTAAAATTGCCCATTGTAGGTCAAGGGACGGGCATAATTCTAGAACATGCACAAAAAGATGACTTCCGTGTGATATGCCAACATCAAATTATGAGCTTGCAAGAGGTGAGATTAATAACTCAAGTCATCAGTTCAATGGATATGAAATTGACTCCCAAGATTAGCAGCCAGAGATGGGCAGGCGGACGGAAGACTAGATAAATCTCAACTTACAGGTAATGTATTTGATGAGAATGCCAAATGAGTGATGGTTAGAAATGAGATTAATAACTATTGTAATTTTGTGATGGCTTCTTAGCTTTTTGGGTTAAAATAAATGTCGGGTAGTGGTCTTGAATGAATATTAGCTTCTCGGATTTGGACAAATGTTGGGCAGTGGTTTTGAATGAATTTTAGCTTTTCAGGTTAAAACAAATGTTGGGTAGTGTACTTGAATAAATTCAAACGTGGTAGTGACTAAAACGGAATACACATATTAGCAGGCTAAAAATTTCTGAGCAAAAAATAACTGAACTAAGTTAGATTGGCATCATTGTATTTTGAAGGTCTAAAAAGTATTGTGAATTCCACTGAGTAGCCATATGATTGTATAATTATAACTTCAGTGCATTTACCTTCACTGCATTTATCTATATGAATTCACGTACTTGTTTTACAAGCCAATAATGAACATGAAATGCTACAGACTCATATTACCTACTTTTGTAGAGTGGTAACTATGTAGCTGGAAATTCTAGTGTAATGGGCGACATACCTAGTAATAATTCTGTGAAGACTAATCATGCATTAGAACAGGAGATAAGTGCACAATTTTAATTTTGAAACAAATCTTAACATTATTACACAGCAATTAGAGCTATAAACGAGCCGAACCGAGTCGAGTTTTTATTGTTTGAGCTCTGTTCGTTTGTCGTTCGAGCTTGCTCGTGTTTGTTCGTTAAGAATTACGAGTTGAAAAAATTGTTCGAGCTCGGATCGTTAATTAAATTTTGAACTTGAGCTCGGCTCGTTTAATCTAAAAGAACCGAACAAACGAGCCAAACAAACGAGCCAATTTTATGTTTGAATACTAATAAGCGTTCACGAACAAAACTCTAAATAAAAAACTATTTTATCCCTATTCGCGAACACTAACGAGCGTTCGCGAACAAATCTCGAACTCGTTCGATAACTTATCGAGTCCAGATTTCGTGTTTGAGTTCGACTCGCTTAAGTTCTCGAACAAGCTTTTATCAAGTTCGAACGAATTTAAATGAGTTGAGCTCACGAACAGCTCGTTCGATTTCCGACTCTAACAGCAATCATGTTTTTCACCCGTTTAATACTGTTTTTTGGATATATTTTGACAGTAAGGATAATGGCACCAGTATTGCAAAAGAAACATCGCCAAGCACAGGCCTAGAGCAGATTAAATGATGTGGCTGCTATTAGACTAGATTACTTTATGATTAATATTAGTGGATGTAGACTTTTGAAGATAATTTCAATTTTTGGACAATATCCTATTATTAATGCTAGATTTGTTATTGTCAAAATATATACCAGGCTTCTACTTCTACATAAATTTAAGTTTTTAATTGTTGACGTGTAGATATTACCAGCATTATAAGTTATTATTTATATAGAAACGTGGTTGGGCTTTAAGCTGCTAATCTAAAAAGTATTTCTGTTTCAAATTTTGGGCTGGACACAAGCACCAACACATCGGCGTACCTTAGCAAGATGAATTTACTTCTTATTTTGAACCTGAAAATAAGCCCACAAAACCGTGACTTTTTTCTACCGCCTTTTCTTCTTCCCTCTCGCCTAAAGCTGCATCACTATGGTTCCAAGCAAACGCTAATGACACTTATAAGCACTTTCTAAGTAATATGGATTGTATTACTCAAATGTTAAAGATATAAAACACAAATCTATGTATTTCATTCAATCTATACATTTTCACTAGTAATAGCACGAGTTTACATTAAAATATAATTAATAATAACACATGTTAATAATTATTTATTTTATAACACCCATATTTCTCCAATTTATGATTGTTTAGCATAAAGAGTACTATGATCTATTTTTGCTCATTGACTAACTTAGTAAGTGTTTTTATTTTTTCTATCCCTATCTAATTGTATCATACAATCAACATAGTTTGTATCAATTATCTTGGTACGAGAAAATGCACTATTAGTAATTAGTTATTTTCTTATCGAGTGATAAAATTTTTCTGTTTTGCAAAATCAAAGCAACTACTATAAAGAAATTGACTAATTTTAGTAAATTGAACCATCTTATGCATTTGTTAAATGTAATAAACCTTGTTTATTAGCAATAAATTGATTAGATATTAGCAATGTAAACGCACAACTATGAGAACCATCAAATTAAGTTGTTCTCAAATTATGTGTTTGTAGGTTATCATCCCAAAAAGAAGCTTAAGTTATTCTCATACTTGAACTCGCTTAAGTTGGCTTGTTAGGTATAACGAGCTAGTTATGCTCTTGGGCTCAAAACACTTGTAAATAAATTCGAATAACACTTTAGGTTTGCTCAATAAATGAACAAATTCAAATATTATTTAAACATCAAATAATCGGCTCTAAGACATCCTAAAAATTTTAAATAAACTATGTTATTTGAACCCCAATAAGTTAACATTATGCTACTAAGACACCCTAAAAGTTTTATTTATGCCCAAATAACTTTATTTTACTGTACTAAAACACCGTAAAAATATAATTTGACCCCAATAAGTTAACATTATACTAGTAAGACACTCTAAAAGTTTTATTTAAGCCCAAATAACATTATGCTACTAAGATACCCTAAAATTTTATTTAAACCTAAATAACTTTATCTTACTGTACTAAAACACCCTAAAAATGTAATTTGAACCCCAATAAATTAATCTTGTTGTACTAAACCACCTTAAAAAATGATCCGATTATGCAATCACAAAAATGATTCTAGTTAAGATCTCAATTTTGAGGATCCTAAGTGTACAACATGTTAGGAATCAAGGAGATAAACGCAGCGAAAATTTTAAAATTTTGATTCCTTTCAATAGAGCATCCTTTGATAAATCCACATATTCAAGAAGATTACCTCAATCCATGACGACTTTCTTGAACTTGGTGGAGATTTGAAGTAGAGGATGGCAAAGAGATCCACGTAGCCGTACATGCGTCCAGTCTCTAACGGTGATCCACACGGACCTCCTTAGTTAGAACCTCCAAGGTCAAATTAGTTTAAACTAGATTACTGCTAGCTATTGCCAAGACAACCACACGCAAGTCTATTGAGATAACCCCAATTTTTTTACCATGAAAAACTTGTCCCAAGGTGAGAAATAAGAGATGCAATTTTTTCCTTATTTTCTTGGACGAATTTTGGGTATTTTTTCTCTCAAGATTTTTCTCAAGAATCTCACAATACAATTTGTGTGATGATTAATCTTACTAGCAAAAGTTTAGTGAGTATTTATAGACAAATAAGTTGTCAAATCCTTATGGAAACCTAAAATCAATTTCCAATAAGATTTAGCTTCCTTATTCTAATACAATCAAATCCTTATGGAAACCTAAAATTAGTTTCCAACAAAATTTAGCTTCCTTATTCTAATACAACTCTTGTATTTTGAAGACTAAAACTTATTTGCACTATAAGTCCCTCAAGTTTAATTTGTCTCACAAATTAAACTACAAGTGATAAAAACTTATCTATCAAGTCCCACTTGAAATTCATTTAATTTAGTTAAGGAAGTTCTTAATGTGTGTGACCTATTAGGTTCTCATATACATTGGCAATAAGTATGAGCTATAAATTCTTAATAAATAAGAACTAGATAAATTAAAAGTCCTTTTAATTTATCATTGATTCCACTAATCAATCAACTCATACTTATAGATCAAGATTGGCATCTAGCAATGCATCATGACCACCCAAGTAATGAGAAAAGTCAATTGGATAATTTCACCTTTCAATGAACGTTTGCCATGTAACTAATATCCTTTTACCACACTTATCTCACATTAATCTTGGAATAAGTTGTGTCTATTCCAATATATGATTAATGCTCTTTTTCTCTTGTACAAAAATATAATTCCAATGAAGAAATTCTTAGAAACACTTTCTAAGACTCTCTCACTTAGCGCTAAAATTTCTGAATTATACTTCTACAAGTGGCCAAACATGAGATAACTTCTCTTCCATAAGAGACGGTTGAAATCCTTATAGGTTATTCACTATCTTTCCATACTTCAAGTATACACCCATTTGCTAATGATGTGAGCATTCCCTTTTACGGGAGCAATCATATAACAAAGAAAGTATAATTATCCATATTCAAGTTACCATATAACCTTAAATCTAAGGATCACTTACATAAATGTCACTTAGAGATTAATCCTTTGGCACTTAAAGGATATTTTGATCATACCATCAAGCACCCATATACTCGTTTAGGTGTCCAACACACCATAGTAGACAAGGTCTACTACTTCTCATATAGAAGTGGCATAGTATATGCTAGTCTAACCTTATTAACAATGCCCTTTTTTGTTAATACTATAACTAGAGATATTTAAGAATAAACCTTATTTATAATCGAATGAGCCTTACAATCATAACTCTTATGATTTCATCGATTAGGTTTATTCTAAGGGCTTTATCATACTTATATAAAAATATAAGCAATCAATATGATAAACATGTCATTTATTATTACATAAATAGTTAAAGTGCATATTAAATCGTAGAATTTGATTGACTTTAGGGCATACAAACTAACACAACATTCTCCATTAACTAAGTTAGCCAAAATCCACCATCTTCAAAGTTAAATCTCCATTAGAATTCAAGCAATACACAACCAGAAAAAATGTGAACCGTCGTGTCAATCATAGAGTGAAAAAAAAAAATCACGCGTCTGCAACCAATACTGCAAATAGTTACAAAATCTAAGTTGAAGATGGAGATGTCTTATGGATATGCAAAACTCTGCTGCAACTTCTAGAGATGCACCTGTCTACTCTCTCATCTACATGCACTCATTTTTGTTTTTATTATTGTAGGGTGAGTATGCAATCCACACCCAGAGACTACTTCTGGACCTGGGGGCTTGGTGGCAGTGAATTCCACATGTTGTTATGGAGGTAGTTGAGTCAGTAGGGCTCAAAACATTGATTAGTACAATTCTATTAATTGAAGTGGATCCTAAACTTCGTTACACACTATCTGAGAGGTGGTGGGATTCCACCAACACATTCCACTTTGCAAAGTTAGGTGGTGTCATCTCGCCAAAAGCAAAGTGGAATGTGTTGGTAGAATCCCTAAACTGATCTTGAATATGGGTCTATTGATAGTTGGAAACAACTTGAACAGGAGTTCTTGAACTGCTTTTATAGCACTCGGAGAACTGTTAGTATGTTGGAATTGACTAACACTCGCCAATGGAAGAACGAGCCCATGGTCAACTATATTGATAGGTGGAGAAGTTTGAGTCTCAACTGTAAAGATAGACTCTCTAAAACTTCTACCATCGAAATGTGCATCTGAGGGATGCATTGGAGCCTAAGCTACATTTTACAAGGCATTCGTTCAAGCATGTTCGAGGATTTAGCTACTCGAACTCATGATATGGAGTTGAGCTCGCAGCCAATGCAACTGATGGCCTGCTCATTCAAGCTCCACGTGTTCAACCTCCCGACAAAACAATGAAAGGCAAGAAAATAAGAAAAGGGGCAAGTCTCATTCAAAACTCAACAATAGGGAGTCCATGGCAATAAATACAGTACCCGTGAAAATCGCTACAAAAGTGAGTCGAAAGGTCACTGAGAAACAGGACCCCTCTCAAAGTAGATCAACAAGAAGGCCTACTTTAAAAGAAATGCAAGAAAAGGAATATCCCTTCCTTGATTCTAATATGCAAGGAATGTTTGATGAACTTTTCAGAGCAAAACTCATTGAACTTCCTGAAATGAAGCGCCCTCAGGAAGCCGGTCAAATCAGTGATTCCAATTATTACTACTTCTATCGCCTGATTAGTCATCCTCTTACTAAGTGCTTTGTCTTTAAAGACAAAGTCATGGAGTTAGCCTATCAAGGAAAATCCTCCTTGGGAAAGATAAAGGGTCTGCGAACCAAACCACTATAATGTTTGGTTCTTTGTGTTGTTCAATAGAAGTCTTCCCCAATCAATCCGTGTCAAGCAATATTCCGTCTATAAGGAAGAAAGTTGAAAAATCTTCACATGAAAATGCTATCAAGGTTGATAATGAAGGGTGGACTTTTGTCACTTGCAGAAAAGCTCCCAAGCCAAGGATGAAGAAAAGCACCTCTTTGGAAAGCATGCGTCTGACAAAATCTAAAGTGACAAGGAAGTGACAAAGGGCGGCAAGAAAATCGAGAAGAGTAACCATAGCGCTAGCCTCTTCAAAAGGTTTGACAGCCCGTGACATTGAGAGAATTCATGCCAAAGGGTTATTTGAGTAATAATGATGATGACTACACTTCCTGCAATGTCACCAAAACTGAAGACCCGCAAGTCACGCAAATTGGTGCTGAATTTCAGGAAAAACTCAAAGTTGCTGATGAAATACCTATGGATTGTTTGACAACTATCACTTTTGATAGTAATGATTTGACAGTTGATTCCAAAACTCATAATCAACCCTTGTTTGTAAGTGTGTATGTTCGAGAGCAAAAGATAAATTGAATACTCATTGATAGAAGATCTGCTATAAACATCATGTCCGTACGTGCTATGAAAGAACTTGGGATTTCAAGTGATGAACTTTCCCAAATCCATCTCATGATCCAAGGATTTAATCAATGGGGGTAAAGATAAATTGGCCTCATAAGGCTTGAATTGCTTATTGGCGAGTTGTCTTGAAGTCCACTCTTTCATGTCATCGATGCCAAAACCTCCTACAACATGCTTTTGCGAAGGTCATGGATTCACGAAAATGAAATTATACCAATCCACTTTTCATCAATGTTTTAAGTATTGCCGTGATGGTATAGTCAAGAAAGTCGTTGCTGATGACAAACCTTTTATGCGAAACTGAAGCGTACTTTGCTGATGTCAAATTCTATTTACAAGGAGTAGCAAAAAGAAAAGAATCGATAAAGGAAGAAATTTAAGATTCCAAAGCACCTATTTTGTGTTATGTGCCAAAATCAAAGAGAAATGAAGGACAATCTCCTTTTGTCAGGTGCAGCGCATTGAATGTTCCGCTCACCAAAACTGAAGCCATCAAAAGTAAGAAAGTTATTTTGAAAAAATTTGTTCATCCAAAAGAAGAACCTGTAGTGGAACATAACTCACTACCAACAACCTGGACGCAAGAGGGTTTCAATCCAAATGCATGTAAACTTCTCACTAAGGCCGATTATAACCAAAACGAGAAGAATGCATTGGACAAATTGCTACCTGAGATAATCGGAGAGAAAACTCATAGATTGACCTCTACTAAAAAAATGTTAAAAAAACGGGTTATAGTGTTGAAAACTCATCAATGGTTCTTGGCTATCAACCATCTTCTCCCGTTCCATAGCAATCAAAAGAGCAAACTGTAGTTATGTGAATGTGGAATGAGAGGTCATGAGTCAAAGAAGGTCTGTCTTTGATAGATTGGGAAACAAGTTGAAATGCATTTCTGTGTTCGACCGACTTGGCCCACAACCAAAGATTTTAAAGCGACTTGTCCATGAGAGATTAGGTGCCCCGAAACAAGAACAACAAATTCTAGAAAGAGAAGAGAATCCTGTTCCAATAAAGAGGAATAACTCAAGGAAGCAATTCACCAATTTCTTTATACACTATGGTGATGCAGAAATTGAAACAATCATTGATGAACGAGATCAAGAAAGCACTACTTCCTGCATCATATTACAATCAATGACCCTGAAGAAGAAGAAGATACGGGTGATGCCCTCACTGAATTTGAAGTATGAGTAAAAGGTACAGTTGATGTGTTAAAAGAGATTAATCTTGGCATAAGTGATGATCCCTGCCCGGTCTACATAAATTCGTGGATGACTCCTGAAGAAAAAAAGGAGTACGTTGATTTACTACTCTAATTTAAGGATGTTTATGCTTGGAATTACTCAGAACTGCCTGATTTGGATCCAAGAATTGCAATCCACAATTTATCTATCAAACGAGGTGCAAAACCAGTTAAAAAAGCTCAGAGACACTTTCGACTTGAATTGATTTCTCTGATAGAGAAGGAAGTGAACAAGTTGATCGAACCTGGATTCATACAAGAGGTGAAATATTTGACATGGATTTCAAGCATCGTTCCTGTAAAAAAGAAGAATGGATAAATTCGAATATGCGTGGATTTTCAAGACTTGAATGAACCTTGCCCAAAAGATGATTTTCCACTCCCCATCACAAAATTAACAGTTGATGCTACAACGACTCATGAAGCACTATCTTTCTTGGATGGATCTTCTGGGTATAATCAAATATACATGGCAGCAAAAGATGAGGACCTCACCATCTTTTGTACCCCTAAAGACATTTATTGTTATAAGGTGATACCATTTGGGTTAAAAAATATCGGAACAACATAGCAAAGGGCAATGCAAAGGATTTTCGATGATATGCTACATCAAAATGTGGAATGCTACGTTGATGATTTTATGGTAAAATCAAAGAATCGAGAAGACCACATCCAAGATCTTCGAAGAGTTTTTCAATGTATTCGAAGATATCAATTAAAAATGAATCCATTAAAATGTGCATTTGGAGTGGCTTCTGAGAATCAATGTTCTTGGGTTTCATTGTCCATCAATGTGGAATAGAGGTCGATCAATCTAAAATTGATGCCATTATGAAAATGTCCGAACCACACAATATCCACGAGTTGAAATTTCTTCAAGGAAAGTGGCATACATTGAAGGTTCATCTTCAATTTGGCCAGACAATGTCAATCCTTTAGTCGCCTGATGAAAAAGAGTACCTTTCGAGTGGGATGAAACATGTAGAAATGCTTTTGCAATCATTAAGACTTATCTCATAAATCCTCCTATATTGGTTGCACCAGTTCCCAGAAAGCCATTGATTCTCTACATTTCTGTATAAGAATAGTTAATCGGGAACTTACTTGCTCAAGAAAATGACGAAGGTAAGGAGAATGCACTATACTACTTGAGTCGGATGATGACGACACATGAATTAAAATATTCACCTATTGAGAAGTTATGCTTGGCATTCATATTTGCCATTCAAAAGTTGAAACATTACTTCCAAACATATACTATTCGACTCATATCTAACGCTAATCTCATTAAATATGTTATGACAAGGCCTGAATTGTCAGATCATCTGGTGAGGTGGTACCTTCAATTTCAACAGTTTGAAATCATTTATGTACCTGCCAAAACTGTTAAGGGACAAATATTGGCTGACTTTTTAGCTGATCATCCTATAACTACCGAATGGGAGTTGGCTGTTGAACTTCCCGATGAAAAGGTATTTATAGTTGAATCTCCATGGTCGATGTATTTTGATGGGGCTTCCCATAATCATGAAGCCGGTGCTAGAGTCGTCTTTTATACTTCACAAATGGATGTCTTACCATATTCTTTCACTTTGATACGTTGGTACTCAAATAATGTGGCTGAATATCAAACATTGATTCTTGGCCTTGAGATGGCTGTGGACATGAAGCAATTACATCTTAGGATCTATGGTGATTCCAAATTAGTGGTAAATCAATTTCTCAGTATTTACGAGATAAGGAAGCCTAAGTCGGTCCCATATTGTAATTATGCAAGATAACTCATGGGATATTTAGGTGATGTCACCATAGAGCATATCGCAAGAAAGTTCAATCAACAAGCTGATTTATTGGCAAAGTTAGCCTCTATGCTCACTCTACCTTCTCATCGAAATCAGATTCCAATATATCAAAATTGGGTTATACCTCCAATGTTCGATGAAGAAGACCGTGATGAGGTGCAAAATGTTTAGCATGTTTGTGTCTATGAAATTGAAAAGGAGGATTGGCGGCATCTCATAATTGACTATCTCAATTATGGAAAACTGCCAGAGGACCCCAAGAGTAGAGTTGACATATGCCATCGAGCACCCCGTTTCATCTATCACAAGGAAACGCTTTATTGAAGATCATTTGATGGAGTGTTTCTACAATGTCTTGGAGAAGATGACAATATGCAAGTAATGGAGGAAACTCACTCTAGAATATGTGGTGCTCATCAATCTGGTCCTAAATTACATTTTCGCATTAAGAGAATGGGATACTACTAGCCAACGATAGTAAAAGGTTGCATTGACTTTGCAAGAAGATGTCAAGCATGCAATTTCATGGCAACTTTATCCATCAACCCCCTGAACCATTGCATCCAACTGTAGCTTCTTGGCCATTTGACGCTTGGGGATTAGATATAGTCGGTCCACTTCCAAAATCTTCTGGTGGACACATTTTTATCTTGGCTGCAACGGATTATTTCTCAAAGTGGGCTGAAGCAGTTGAAGAGAATACAACCCACTCTTGGACTTAAGACTATGTGCGTCGCGTGCTCGATCTAGCAATCTTGGACAATTTTTTGATAAACTGTCACTAAACTAAAAAAGAAAGAAGAGAAAGAAATGGGAGTTGGCGCCTACATAACGGATTGCTTGCTTACCAAGCCATCTCCAACCAGTCGAGTGGCTTTCACTCCTCCAGTTCGATTATTATTCTTGACTTGACTTATTGTTATAAAAACTACTCACTATCCAAATGAAAGATGATCGATTATCTACCCAAGAAGATAGAGAGTGCCACATACGAGAAAAGGCCACAAATAGAGTTGAACCAAGTAACATTGCAAAGGCATAATGATAGTAGGGTCGGGATATCCTTGCCCTCCGAACCGGAGCTTGAGAGCTTGAGAGCTTTCCTACTTTCAACTGACTCGTAAACTATCTCCCGCAGACTCCACGGCACCAGATACTTCTTTTTTGGCTTAAGAGCTCTTGTCCGCAAATTCACAATTCAAAAAATCTTGGCCTGAGAGTGCTGGGAGAAATCCCTATCTTCTCTCGCTCAATTGGGCGCTACTTGCCTATTGACAGAAGTCATCTCCAAAAAGGCAACTGTTCACCCTAAAGGAGAATGTAGTGGATTTCATCCGCCTTAACATCATTTATTGATATAGAATCCTACGTTATATTATCATTTGGCAAGCCTTTTTGCAATGCCGCAATGATCAAGCTTTGTGAAAGGTTTAATTTTAAGCAGTATAATTCTTCTATGTACTATGCAGCTGCAAATGGACTTGCCAAGACATTCAACAAAACTTTATGTAACCTGTTGAAGAAGATAGTGGACAAGTCAAATAGAGATTGGTATCTTCGAATTGGAGAGGCTCTTTGGGCGAATAGAACTACTTTTTGAACTCCCATGCAAGCAACTCCATATGCACTTGTTTACGGTGTTAAATCCGTCCTCCTACTTGAGTGTCAAATACCTTCATTAAGAATTGCAATTCAAGAAGAACTTAATGAGGAAGACAATGTTCGCTTTCGTCTTAAGGAGTTGGAAGCACTTGATGAAAAGAGATTAAAGGCTCAACAATGAATTGAGTGCTATCAAGCCCGACTTTCCAAAGTTTTCAACAAGCGTGTTCGGCCGCGCTCTTTTCAAATTGGAGATTTAGTACTTGCTATTTGAAGACCAATCATCCTCACTTATGGTGGCCAAAGAAAATTTGCCTCCAAGTGAGATGGTCCATATGTTATCCAAGAAGCATATTCGAATGGTTAGTACAAATTGATTGCCAAAAATGGATTAAGGATTGGCCCCATTAATGGCAAATACTTGAAGAAGTACTATGCTTGATTTGAAGGATCCATGACGCATAAGTCAAATCGCATATTGTTCCTGGCCCGCATGAAATAAAACTGTGAACGGCAATCACTAATAATGTAGCATATGGCTAAATTATTGAAACACTCCATCAAATCTAAGGTGGTAAATAAATAAACACTCCTAACCCACATGAGGTTAAATTGTATACGGTAGGAATTACGTGTGACTTGATTCCCTTTTGGGATACGTAGGTAGTTTAGGAGACAACCTTTAAGTTTAGTTACACCCTCCAAACCAAATCATCCTTTTCCCCTATTAAAAAAAATTCTATTGATGAAGAGTTCAAAGTCTAAACTTGTTTTTATTTTTAAAAAATGGGAAAAAAGAAAAAAAGAAGAAGAAAAAAAGAAGAAGAAAAAAATCATTTCAAAAGGAAAAAAATGATTTTATTACTTAAAAGAAAAGTTTCATTACATGAAAAATGTGATCCCAACCCTAAAATTCCTAAAAGGAAAATAAGATCTAAATGTCAAATTTATGATCTATTACAGTGGTTTTGCAGGTTTCAAAAAAAGATTTCATGTCTTCTAACTACTTCGTCACATCATCAGTCGGGATATTGGCATTTTCAATGGAAGAAATGTCATCATGGACATGAGCTACTTTGGCCTGGATTTGCTTGAGATTTTCTTGCTGTTGGTCAATGGTCGAACAAATCTCCACACTTTGCACTTCCAAGTCAGCAAGCTCCTTTTGAAGAAGTATATTTTATCTTTAATGGATTGTAACTTTTCTTCAAGACATTGGATGTTAGAAGTCAGTTTTTCCTCCGCTCCCTTAACTTCTTTAAGTTGAGTGGTCGCTTTGAAAAGGAGCTCTGCATGCATTTCTTTGCTTATCTTTTTCCATGATGAAAATATTGAAGAATCATATGCTTCAACTTTCACAAATAATTCTATCAATAATTCCTTCAAAGGAAGACCGTATGTCGGGTCTGCCTTGGTGATCTCTCCAATGATTTCTTCCACACACTCCTTTAATGAAGAAATTTGCTCTATAGGAGTGTCAAGAATTTGTTTGCAAAAATTCATCCAAATGCTTTGCAAATTCTTGTTTCAGTGTGTTTGAATCAATTTTTATCCATGAAATTCCGACACCAATGCTGCTGTAGGCGTCTTTCGAATTTCATCTGAATTGGCCAACTCTTGCTTATGCATTGACGAGGTAGATCCACAGATGGTAAGTTTCTTTGAACCATTGACAATGGCTTTATAATTTCTCTTATTTGAAATCATGCTATCAATTTCAACAGGCGAGTTGTTCTCGGTTCCTTCTTGGTGGCATTCAATAAATGCAGGCTGAAAATGAAGAAGACCCAGATATCAAGAAATAAGAAAAAGGAAGATAAGAGGTGATATAAGTTTATATGTATTTAAGCTGTGATACTTTGGTCAATGATGATGCAAAAGAAGTTTCCTCCATATCAGAAGACCTTGGCCTCTTTTTTGATCTATTCCAATGGCGGTCTTAGTTGTTACTACTGCTTGCCAATGAACGGATCCCTTCTTGAATAGATCCAGTACACTTATCCTGAGTTGCTTTCTTCCCAGTAGACTTGGCAAAATCATGGTTGTCCAACATCTCAATTTTGACATCTTTCTCCATAGGAGCTGCCGTGAGGGGTTTTGAAAGTGTCAATTGCGTCTTCAGAGGAACCGCCTGTTTTGTGCCTTTTATGATTTGTTGAGAATCCCTAGAAGAGTTGCTTTTTATGACAACATTTTTCAAATGAGCGTTAATGGTTTTACCCTTCGGTAAGGAAGATGTAGTAAGATCCATGGAAACCTCCGTAGTTTCACTATGATGCATTGATTTATCAGTAGAGGTAGTCATACACTTCTTTGATGACTGTGGAGGAATCTTGACTGTGATCTTAAGAGAGTTAGAAGGAACACTATTTGATCATATTAACCACCACCTATCATAGTCCTTCGTGACCAAGGGATGCTTTCTCTACTTGGATATAGTCATCTTGGATCCTGTTTGCACATGAATTAAGGAATCCCATAGTTGAATAGCCTCACCCAAGATATAGGTGTGAGTGATTTCCTTCAAATTATTTGGAATATCCTAACAAAAGCAGAACTGCTTGCTAAATCTACAAGGATTATATCTTTCAATAATGAAAGCATTATCCTTACGTTTTGTTAAGAAGTAGGATCATTGACTAATGAAATAACTCACAAGCCTTGGTGATAAGGATCCGTCATCGATCAACAGTTTTTCTTCATTCTCGGTCCAGCATAGCTTGGAGAGTGTCAATGGATTTACTTCTTTGAAGACTTCCTCGGCCTTTAGTCTATCATAGAAGATCGCCATCCTCTCACCACTAATCTTGTCATGCGCGCGTGGTGACTGCTCACTTGATAATTTTCATAGTATACATCAAAGTACTGACCAATCCAAGTATAGACGTAATGGATTGAGAAAACAACATCACATTCTCTTAGGTTAAGGGTGTGGACGATCTCCCTCAACCCATGATATATACTCACAAGGACTGGAATCGCAAGGTAAAACTTTGTTCCTGTTGCCATTAAGCATGCAACTTTGAAGACGCTTGGATGAATACGATTAACTTTCTTGCTTGGCAAAAGGACTTTTCAAGTCTAACATGCTATGAATGCGGCTATATAGGTCTCTTTTCTCAACGACCCTTGAATATTTAAAGTGTCGAAAGGAATGCTAGAGTCCTTCGTGTCAGCAAGATAGTTTGGCTCCACACTTCTAGAAGGATTAAACGTCTTTTTTGGTTTAGACGTAGTCTTTCTCCTGTTTGCCCTGTAAAGAGGAGCCCTATATCTAGCCTCTCCTTTGAACCAGAAGCGAATCTAATCTTTCATCCACACACTTTGGTCGTTTGTCCAAAGATGAAAGTAAGCAGAAAAGAGATGCTTACAACTCGTAGGAAGAAGTGGCTTTCCTTCTTTGTTAGTAGTAAGAAGTTTCACCGCTAAAGGGACAACTTCATCGAAGAATGTTCCATCAATTGGTAGACCACCAAGTTGATAAAGGTCCCAAAGTGTGATTGACATCTCTCCAATAGGCGTATGAAGTGTATTCGTAAAAGAACACCAATATTTGAAGAAGGCTCGTAAGATGTTCTCATAACGATCATAGGAGAATCTTGACGCATAGATGGTTTCAAATATACCAGCACGTGTGAGCATTTCCTTATGTCTTTCAAGAATGTCCTCGGTCCATTCCCAATAGTGGGAAGTGTAGCACGCCTCACCAAAGAAAGATGAAGGAATTCTCCATGTAGCTTTGTCAATATTGAAACTCACGAACGGAAGCATGAATTTCGCTATCCCTGGATCTCCATTGTGAAGTGATAAGTTTAGCACAATCACCTCTTCTCTCTTTGATGTTGCAGAAAAAGTCGACGGTACTATGACTTCTTTTGTCCACTTGCTAGTCCAATCCTCAAGATACATTGACATATCAAGAGGGATGAAAGACTCAGCAAGACTACAGAATGCCGGTTTATTAATGTACAATGATAGGTTTTTTGATTGAGATCCTCCACGTTCATCCATCAAGGTGATATGTGGTAATGGCGTGGCGTAATCCTTGATTTGCATAGTTGCTGAAGTTTTATTAAGAGAGAGAGAGAGAGAGAGAGAGAGATGTTCAAAGTTAATGGAGGTAATTTTTACGAAATTTTAGTAGCCAAATTACCTCGCCAATAATACTTCCGAAGTCACTCAAATTTCCTCTTGAAGTTGGTTGCTGGTCTCTAATAGAAATTGAACCTAAAGACAAAACAGGTAAATTGATGCAATAAGTGATTGAACAAAATCGAGGTCCCACATTATTCGTGCATGTTCTTTTCATAGAATAGCATATGCAGAATGGTGATGATTGTATGGGTATCATGCACGACAAGTCACTGGAACCTTATGGTAAGTACTAGTTAGTTTAACGGTGAAGCTTCAGATAAAGGTTGAACAATCAATGATGGAAAACAATTGTTACCAACAAATTTCTAAATCTAGGAAGCTCCGATCACAATGTGCAGCACCAATTGGGGCTCGTAAGCAAGCAGTCGCAAGTGCGCGGCTCGGTAAAGAACAATGGCAGCAAGGAAAAAAAAAAGGGAACGTGCCAGCTTATGATTATAAATTGGTGGACTGAGATTTCACCATTTACAAACAAAGCCTTTGGGTTAGAATAGATTTCTTTTCCTATGAGGATTTGATGAGTGAGTTATCGGAAAGATCTTATTCGGATAAAGCATTATAGTCTTCTTTACAATTAGAAGTTGATTTCTTGTTTGTAGGAGTCGTTTCCAGTTCTTGAAAGAGATTGGTCTTTCATGCTCCACAAGATAAGTTGCAACGAGATATTGCTTAATTTGCAAAGGAAAAGAATTTTTGTTTGACCCTAGGAGTTGAGCATATGTACATGGTTGATTAAGAAAAGAACTTTCTTACAAATGAAGTACTTTGCAGGTTTTCGGAAGTTTGATTCCTTGCAAATTGAAGACTAATTTTATTTGGATATGAAATCTATGGTACAACTGGTTTTCGAAACTTCAATGTGTGAAGTTGATCTGTGACAAAGTTGGTTTTTTGGATTCCCGATGAATACATCATTTGACTTATTTATCATATTATGTGGTTCAAGTCCATAAGAGCAACGAAAAGTTTAGAACTGCTGGTGTTATAGCATGGGGTCATTTGGTCTTGATGGTGCATGCATTTGATGGTTGAAGCAGTGGAGGAATCAAATATTTTATGTGGTTATTTTATGCCACGGTCAAGAAACTTTACAGAATTCCAAGTTTTAAGTCTATTTATGGACTTTCTTTGGAAATTAATATTTTGGTGACATTCAAATTGAAAAAAAAAGTCAAATCTTGTCCGTTCAAGTCTTGCTTTTCTCGAACAAATTTCGAGGAGGCATTTGTAAATAGTGGAATTTTAATAATTTTCTAAATTTTTATTGGTCTATAAATTATTTTCGTGGCATACTTTTATCCAATCAAATATTGCCATATCTCATGCACACGTGGAAATTTGGTTATTTAACAACCAATTACATCTGTCCAAGTGTCAACTTGAGGCGATTCTGGCCAATAAAAAATGTGGAGCATCTCTACCAATCAAATTGTGTCATGTTACATGCTTTCATGACTAAGGGTGCGTTTGATAAAACTAAAGTCTGAAAACTGAAATCTGAAATCTGAATTCATTAAGTGATTGAATTGTTAAGGACTAAATTTAATACATTTGAATGTATATCACATTCAGTGATAAGTGAATAGGTTATTACTTATTTCTGGGAACAAGTTTTGTCTAAAAGATTCAGTGCTACTTAATTAATTCAGATGTTCTATTTTTGGTTATCAAACGCATCTGAATGTGTTAAGATCTGAACTCATTAAATTTAAGTGTTGAATTGGGTTATCAAATGGGGCCTAAGTAAATTTGGATAAATATCTAAATATTTATTTCTTATTAAAGAGATAATATTTAGAGTTATTTAGTCCTTATATAAGACTACATATTGCAAGGCTTTGCCCAATCAAGTCGTGCCATGTCATATGTCTTTACGAATTGGCCAATCAAGAAAATAAATATAAGCATTATCTCTTTATAAAGTAAAGAGATAATATTCAAGATGATATAGTTCTTATATGACTGCATGTCTTGCAAGACAAATGGCAGGTGTTGAGCCTGTGCAATAATAATTAATAAACCTAACTTGCCAATAAAATAACCCAAATCCAATTCTAGGTACTAGAGCAGGGACTCCGGATGTGCAATGGGTTACTGGCTTCACCTGATTCCAAAGAGTATACTTAATCCGATATACCAAAATTTAATTAACTTGTGTATAATGGCAAATAGGGTCGTCTCCACAGGGACTGGGAGAAAATTCGCTTCTTTTTCAAGCACAGAAAAATGGGGATTTTGAGACAATAAGGAATTAATTAAAAATCAAATAACTAAAATAAAAGAGAATGAAATATATGAGAGATGAGTTTTAGTCAAATATCTAACTACTTAGACACATATACCTGATCATCGATGCAAGGTTATTTCATTTGATTCATTAGTAGGCTGGTTTAGCCGCCGGAAACCTCTCAAACGACCAATTCTTCCTTAGATTTTAGGTAATTAAGGTACGTCCGTTAAATACCCCTAATTAAGAAACAACCCTAGGTACGCCTGTAGGATTTAATTCCTCAATTGCACCAAGAATTAGAAAAGCCCAAACCCTAACCAACACACTACCAGGGTTCATGTAGATTAGATTACATATTCCCCTAACGTATATATACGTTAGTTGCCACTAGTATTAATCTACTAAACAATTATGGATTTAGCAAATTAAATTGGTGTTAGATTATCAAGTTAATATGAATATCGGGCCCTTGACATCCAACTAACAAAATAATCATGAGAACATAAAACAAAGAAAGCACAAATACCAAAGAATTAAATGAATGAAAAGTGAATCAGTTAGATCTCACAAATATTTTGGACTACGTCGTCGAGTTGATCTTTGACTAGATGAGAAAATTAGCCACGCATCGAGTGAGAAATTCCACCAAAGATTTCCATGGAAATTGTCAAAACTGTTTGTTTACTTCTAAAAGTAAAAATAGCGAAAGAAAGAAAAGAGGACCAAAAGTTATCGCTAGCTTGTTTTTTCGTTTAATGGCTTTCGCCGGGCAAAAGCAAAAGAACAAACTACTAGTCACATGTCTATTGCTCTCTGATCCATGTAGACAAGACTACTAATTAAGAGAACCTAGCGCAAATAGGAAACTTATTTAATTGCCATCTATCACGGAAAAAGGAAGACTCCCAATACTAATCAAATAGGAAAGCCCTAAACGAGTCAAACTTACAATTTCCTAATACAACTATTAAAGTAGTTTTCTAATAAAAATCAAATACTAAATAGGAAAACACAATAATTAGCTCCAGCACATCTTCAGATTTGGAATCCTAAAGCCTTTGGAAATTGCCCACAAGCTCTTGAAATCCCGACAACTAAGATTTGGACATTTGACTTAGGCGCGCCCACGCCTAACCATCAGGAAGTCTTCTGGAATTACAGCTTGTTAGCACAATTTCACCAACATCTGCAATTAACCACCAAATATACAAATTCAGTAGAATCCACCAAATAGTGCAATTTTAGTCTAAACAATTAGGAAATATTAACACAATTAATCAACAAAAATGCACCCTATCAACAAGTAAAGTGGTACATGAGTCTCCAACCTCTACTACATCCTACAAGTATAAATAGGGGGTCTTTCCACCAAAATTCACACATCACACATTAGAGAGATCAAGTATCAAGCATCACATATCTCAAGTCTTCTTGAAACTCCAAAGCCGTGAAAGCTCTGCAACTTCGAGATCTTCAAGTCTTCTTCATATCAAGACTTGAATCTTCAAGAGTTTTCAAATATTCATCATATCAAGATTTGAAGTGTTCTTCGTGTTCATCAAGTTCTTCAAATCTTCCATATCAAGATTTGAAGAAGCCAACGGTTGATCCAATATCAAACTACGAAACCCTTGGATTAGCGTTTAAAGAGAAGAATCGAAGGAGTCTCTTTATAGATTTGAGAAAATCTTGGAGATTGTACTTGCCTCCCTTTTAAATTTATAGTTCATATTTATCATATATTTTTCTTGTCTTTTTGCAGACTTGAAATTTTATCGCGTGCAGCTCTAATTAAGGAACTAAAAGTAGGGAGTGTGGCATGTGTATGATGATGAGAAGCAGGAAATGCTCTTATTGTTCAAGTGAACTTCTATGAGGCAGACTGTAGTATTCCCTTGTGTAAATGGTAAGCGTGTCTTAATGTTTTAAATGTGATAAGGGCCCTCTATAGCTAATTAGCAATGTAAATATCATATTTAAATATTAATGGGCCATTTTTTATTGTGATAGTAATTAGCCATATAAATATCATATTTATGGTAATTAGCCATATAAATATCATATTTAAAGATTAATGGGTCATTTTTTATTGTGATAATGGACATCTCAACATATTTAAAATTTAATGGCCATCTTTTTTGTGATAGTGTTAATCTCAATATCTAACACTAAGTAAATATTATCGATATTCTAATAATTGACTTTGGCAAACTAAGTCAATATTATCACCATCCAAATAACTGACTTCGGCAAACTAAAAACATTAGGCCAATTAGCCATGATATGGGCCCATAATACTCTTAAGCCAATTTGTCATGCAAGTATCACGCTGAAAGATTTATGGCCCATCTTTGACTGTGATAATAGTAATCTCATTGCATAAAAATATCATATTTAAAAATTAATGGTCATCTTTTATTGTGATAATCTTAATGTCATGAAATCAGGATGGATGAAGCTCTTTTTTTTTTTAATCGAGAAGACTTAAATGAATATTATCTACATTCGAATAATTGATTTAGCAAACTAAAATACACTAGTCTTAATTTAAACACAAAGGTCAGACTTTGAAATGTTCATAAATATGTGTGTTTTTTCGCAAGGCAAACACATTTAGTCTTACCCAATACAAAACAATCTTTTTTTTTTCTTTTGTTTTTGAAATGATAAAAGTTTTTATTGATGTCAACAGAGAATATACAATTTATGAGACAAAAGTCCCTATATATTGATCCTGTGCATCTCAACACTGAGTGGAAGATTCATTCCACTCCTCATCTTGTAATATACTTAGCGCATAAATGCTAAGATCGTAGTTTAAATGCTTAACATTGGTTTTATCTAAACGAAAAGAGCAAATTTGAAATAGAATAGCTAATTCTCTAATATCTTCTAACAGTACTTTCCTTCGAATGTCACTTGATCCTTTCTCTTTGAGCTCTGAAGCTAATTCCTTGTTTCTAATGATCACTTTGACTTTCCTCCACCCCTGCTCTACAGCTTTGCTCAACACCAATTTGATTGCTTGTGCTTCATCTTGTATTCTTGATTTTGAGCTTTTTTCTGTCAATTCCCATTCAGCTTGAACCTGTTCTCCACATCTCGCTACTACTCCTATCCTTACTTGGTTGGAATTGACTTCATGAGCAACTGATATCCTGACTTCCATGCAATCTTCTTCTTTATGCTCAAGTCCTTCTAATTTTCTAGCTTTATCTGTTTCTAGTGTACCGCTATTCGAGTTGTTGTTCATCACTCTATCATACTCCATCCACTCATTGCTGGCTTTATGGATCACTTTCAACTCCTCAGTATCTTTCTTCTCAAACTTTTTCTTATTTCTTGCTTTCCAAATTTGCCACAAAAGATTGACAGTTAGAGCAATATATTCTAGACCTTCCTTCCTATTCTTTGCTTGTATGATTGCTGCCCACTAGTTCTTGAAGCTTGCAGTCTAGTCCTGGATTCCATCCCATTGGACAGGGGCTAATTTCCAAATAATCTGAGCTTTTCTGCAATGGAATAGTATGTGCTATACTGTCTCTATTCCATCTCCACATTCTCCACAAAATGGATTCCCTTTTTCACATCTTCTGAATATGTTCTGCTTCCCAGTTAGTGTATTGTTAATGCATCTTCAAATAAATAGCTTTAGCTTATGCTTGATATTAAGCTTCCATAATGATCTCCATAACTGGCTGCTTGAGACTGCTACACTTGGTCTTTCCATTTGGTTTCCTTCTATTTTACCTTCCTTTGCTTCCTGCCACAACTTTTTATAATTGGATTTGATAGTATATTGGCCTTGTCTACAATGAATCCAGATGAGCCTATCTTCTCTCCCTGTCATACTGAGTGGAATATTCACTATGCTTTCTGCATCCTCCCTGTTGAAGATTCTAAAAATCACACTTCTATCCCATCTAATGTTTGTAATCAAGTCCTCAACTTTCTGGTATGCACAATTTGGAGGCTGTACAGTTGAGGGCTTACCCTGCTGTGAATCTAAAATCCATCTGTCCTCCCATATTATTGTGCTCTTCCTGTTTCCTATCAATTTCCAGGTCTCTCTCTCCATCTCCTCTCTTGTTGCCATGATACTTTGCCAAAACCAGGAAGAGTTTTTGGGAAACTTACACATGAAGATTGATTCCTTTGGGAAATATTTTGCCTTCAGTACTTTACTAACCAGTAGATTTGGATAGTTGATTATCCTCCACACTTGCTTTCCTAGCATTGCTTTGTTGAAGCACTGTAGAACCTTGAACCCCAACCCTCCTCTTTTCTTTTCCTATGTCAGCTTTGACTAAGAGCTCCAATGCATTTTGTTCTTCCTTTCCTCTTCTCTCCACCAGTGGTTTGCCATCCAGCTTGTAATGTCTTTACACAACTTTGCTGACAATTTGAACACGAACATAACAAACATGGGCATTGCCATTGTTACAGCTTTTATCTGTACTTCTTTCCGTGCTGAGCTGAGTTGCTTGTTCTTCCAACTTTGTAGCCTACCTCTTATCTTTTCCTTTATGAATTCGAACACTTGAGACTTGTTCCTTGTGATTATCATTGGCAAACCTAGATATTTTCCTTGCATTGACAAAACAATCTCATTGTCTAACATTTGCCCCCTAAGACAAAATGAAAATCAAATCAACAAAAAAAAGGGGGCCTTTTCCACCTAGACCTCAGCCTCAGCCAACAAAACATTCTAGTTATAGATGCTATTGCTTTTGGGAAAAATCTGGCCAATTACATTGAAAAATCCCAGAACAATCCCATTAAATTAACAAAGCAAGCTTGTCGGTTGCATAAACCACTATTCTTCATACATGGGAAACATCTCACATTGTCTTCACGGACCATGTTGGTAGGGTGGAGAAACAATTCTAGGGCCAATGCACAGCGCTCTTCATCAAATATGAAATTAACAACAATTTTGGATTCTATCTCCAAGACATGTTTCATGAAATACATAACATATCTGTCACAATCATTTCTGCAAAATTCAAGAAAATTAATGCCAACAAAATGACAACTAAAACAACAAACGGACAAATGCAAATCTTAAGGGACAATGAATCAGCTATTACCCATCTAGTTGCTAAGGACACCATTGAGGCCTAATGCATGGAAACTTGGATATATCCTTCTTATAAACATCCTCAAGACCATACATCAATGCCTCATGGAGCATATTTCTCTACAGATGTACTAATATTAGTATCAGAACAAGTAGTGTCATACCCAAATTCCAAAACAATTTAGGAAAGATCATAGTTCTTACCACATGCATTACAAAACAAAGTCTGTTGAAATCAAACTCCTTAACCGGTAAGATATATGGATTGTTTCATGTTTCATATCAACTATAAAAATATACTAGTGAATATTCTTCCAGTTCATCGGAATGCATATCTACAAAAGACCAATTACAAATAAACAAAAGCCTTCCTCCTTAAACAGAAGCAATGAAGATGAAGTCAAAATTTATTAACCTTTTTAATAGCATCTATGCAACCACAAAAATTCTACTTTCTTGGGTACTTAGTGTACAATACTTCAAGCCGTGGTGGAGATGATTCACTATATTGCTACATAAAATTTAAATTTTTGCTTTAGTAAGCAGATTATAGGCAAAAGATGATTAGTTCAAGAGGCTCTAACAAAATTCATCACCTGAAATCATGTTGGCATGTACCATATCGAACCATGCTCTCAAGGATTATTCTTTCTAATATTTATAGTTAGTATAGCAGCATAACAGTTAAGTACCTTAAACATCAATAGCACCAGGGTACTTAACAGTCACCAACTAAAAAAATGGACAACTATATGAGAACCTGAAGATGATTACCTCACATTCAACCCATTCACAAGGGGCTAGAGACCTAAACTCCTTCTTGTTAGCATCTTGTCCCAATACCGATATTAGTAAAGTAATATAGATACTACTCAAATGCCAAATGTTAGTTTTGTTCTATGACAAAAATTTACAATTATTAATTGCAGTTCAAAACAAAACTACAGCTATACCTTGGGGGCAATTTTGCATAGTAATCAAGAAGTGAGTTCTTCATGCAAATGGGGAGGCTACAAGTATCAATTTGTTTTTTACCCTACTCATAAAATTGAAATCGATCAGGTGTTTTTCACAAATTACCATTTGTAGATATATAATTGACTCACCTTGCCATATAGTATCTCCATGTCAGTGTTTTTGTCGTCTCTCTTTGTCGTTGGTTTGGATGTGGTATTCTCCAAACAAAATTGTGAATATGATCCTAATATCTTAAGACTACTGCTGCTGCTGCTATTGATTTGAAAGGGTACAAGGTTCAAGCATACTTCCTTTTGCACCCACCAAGCCCAAGCACCTCCTAGTTTTGCATTTCCGCTGTGAGTCTAGTCTATTTGGTGTTCTCTTTTTCACAGCAATGGCACTATTTTTCGTCAAATGAAGAGCATACCCATTCTCTTGTTTTGGTGATGTATGACTTTTGCTTATCCTTTTTAGTTTCTAATTCTCTGCTACCTTTGTTCGAAGAGGTGGTGTTTGAGGGGAGATTACCTTCTTCCTTGTAATGGGCACACCACCGCTACGAATTACGTTCGCCAATTTATACTTGTGGTTGGGTTCTCCAGTATGCTGATGAGCCATTGGACTCTTTGGCTTGTTATCCATCTCCACTAATTCGCTTATCTATAGAGTCTAGTCACTCTATAATTCTATCCAAAACTAGAGAGTCAAGAGAGCAACAACTATGTCAGCGAGTATCCTTTTTTAGGATATTTCAATCTTGTCGCCATCCTCTTTTAATTTGCATCCAAGAGCTTGTCCTTCACTTTCTTCATCTACTAGTCTTTCGATAACCCGCATCCTATTCTGTTTGTCTAAGCTCTGCCAGCTGCAGCTCACTATCACATGCTCATGCTCTAGTTTGGACTCGTCTGTGAAGAACCTGTGCAAGGTGCAACTTCTTTTTGATCTAAAGACACAAGAATACTTTTCAACAGATCAGTAAGCAAGTAGGAATAAAAAATTGCTAACATTTTTGTGTACTCCATGTGTGATGCTCCTCAGGTCTAATCTCTTCTGTGTTATTCCGGCATAACTCTACTCTGTTTTGTTGTTTTGTTCTTTGTCTACCTTAGATGTAGTTGAGACTTCTATATACGTGTTCCTCTTATTTATTGTTAATCCTGTAGACACCAAATTTTGACTATTTCAATTGTTTTCTTATGTTTTTATCTATTAATTTTTAGATATTTATTTTTGAATATTCTAATGCATTTTTCTTATTTTTGTAGGTTTTTCTGTAAAAAAAAAAAAAGAAGAAGTCAAAACGCGGACCAAGCATGGATCTATCCGCAACTAGTCCGCTGAATCGAAAAAAAAATTACACGCATTTTTTTTCCAACCATTTCCTTCCTTATTTCTAGCTGTATTTTTTGTGTCTTTGGCATCAAGTAATCGATTTAGTTAATGCCCAAATCACCCTTGATCCTTAAGACACAAATAAAACGCATCCAATGATCAAAATTAACCCAAGAAAACCCTCAAAGTATCTAAGCCTTTGGTTGTAGGTTTTAATGCCTATAAATCACCCATGTTAGGGTTTTTCTGAAAAAAAAAAAAGAGGGAGGCTGAGAGTGAGCAGAAAGAGAGAAGAAAGAAATTAGAAGAAAAAGAAAACGATTGAGAATCAAAGAGAAAAGAAAAGAGAGAAAGATAAAACTAGAGTTTCTTTTTTAGTGAAGATTTCTTGAATTTTGGTGATTCCTTTTCGCTCTTTTCAAGCCTCAATCGTAGTCTTCCTTTACTCTATCTATTATTTTCCGGTCGAAAATTGTAAAATCGACCTTTGGTGGAACCAAGGTCTTAAAGGTGTTTTTTTTTTTTAAGTTTTATGACATTTGATGATGATTATTGGTTGTTATATGAGCATGTTGTGTTTATAAATCCTTGGTAAGGCTCATAGTCTTGTTCTAACGTTTAAAATCAGACGTTTGATGCTTCTGTGTTGATTTTGTTGTGATTTCTGAAAAAATTTCTGGAAAAATGTTCTTCATGTTTTGAAGATGTAAAGAAACGTGGGCTACTTGCGTGGTTTACTTCGCGTAACGATCCGTGTTTCCTCTTGAATGTTTGAAGATGTGAAGAAACGCGGAGTTCTTGCAGTTCACGTGAACGCCTTTCGCTTGAATATTTGAAGATGTGAAGAAACGCTGGTTACGCCAGAACTTCCCGCGTTTCTAGCCTGATAGTTCTTCCCTTTCCCCTTTTTTGTCTATTTGATGATGTTGATGCTTAAGATTTGGCTTTTTTCGGTTTTAGCTTGTTTTGACATGATCTGAATGATGATGTTTAATGCTTTAAATAGATCCCCTTGCCTCTGAAGATTTTGTTTATGTTATTGTCTGAAAAACTGGAAGCAATCTTCCTGATATTTTGAAGATGGGAAGAGACGCGGACCGTTATGCGGCTGAGTCGCGTTTCATGTCCGCGTTTCCCCTCTGAACTTTACATTTTGCATGTAATGCGGACGTAGTTGCGCTGCTCGTGCTTTCTACTCCGTAATCTCTGCTCCTCGCTTTGTTGCTATTTCCCGCTCTTTTGTTCCAGAATCTTACTCTATTATTCGTATTTCCTAATCTTGTCCATGTTGCTTGCAGAATCTGTTTTGATACCTTTTCTTTGAATTTTTGATTGATTTTTCCTTTAAATTGGTACCTTGATCCCTTTTGTTGACATTGAATCTTAGATAACCATTCCCCTCATTTAAGGATTCAATTAAGGCATCACATCAAGGGATGGTAACTTCTTTCCCCTATTATGTGCTCTTATGTGTTTTTGCATGATCTTGCATGTTTTAAATTAAGTTTTCCTTTGCTTTTATTCATGTCTAGTCTTTATTTATGTCATTTAATTTTTGGGTAAATCATTTGGAGGCCTTGGATGCCAAGTTGTAATAGACAGATTTAATTTTACAAAAAGTGTATTTATTCTAGAAAATGTAATAGTTAGATTATTATTCCGAATTTTTTCCCCTTAGAATGTATTTAGGTTCCCCCAATGTAATAATTAGGTTTTATATGCTTATTTTGCATGCTTGCATGTTTATGTGTTTACTTGCTTTCCTAGGGTCTTGCATCTAGATATTATGCCTATGTGTTATGTGTTTATGTGTTTTATGTGTTTACTTGCTTTATTATCATGTCTACATGTTTATTGTGTAAATGTATTGACGTCACCACACTAGTCCAACGCTAGTTGTGGCCTTTCCTTTTGATTTCTCACTAATCCAATGTTAGTGAGAACTTTTAGACGAGGGCTAGTCCAATGCTAGACCCTTAATGCCGTTCATGCATTAGATACAAATTTCACACACTTTTCACTTTTAGAGTTTCTTTTCCATTTTTGCATGTTACTATTCTCCCATCCTGTATGCGAAACATGTCATTTAGTTTTCTTTTTCGTTAAAAATAGATTAGCTTTTTTTAGGGCATTACCCTTTGAATTAGGGAAAAGAGCGAGTATGGCTTCTTAGCCTTAACACGCTTTTATTTCCTTCTATGAAAAGGAAGATTTGAAGTCACGAATTTAGTCCCCCGCATCCATTATGTTGCATTATCCCTCTTTAGAACATACATATGCATTATTTTAAATTCTATCAAAATCATTCTTTAAAAATCAAGTTTCTTCTTCATGTTTTAGCAATTCAAAGTCAAAAATCCATTTTTCTTAAAATTGCATCTTTTGAAAATTCAAGTTCCTCTTTGCACTTAAAATTGATCTTTTCAAAAATCCAATTTCTTTTCCCTTGAGATTTTATAAAATTGCATTTCTTTTGAAAACCCTATTTTCCTGTTTGTTCGAGTCTCATCATTTGCATTTTTCGTGACCTCCTCGAGGGATCAAATTTGGATGACACAACTAATGTGATCAATTCCAATCAAACCTCAAGGAGACATTTTGCCCCTCTCGATCCAATATTAGGTTTAAGTTTTGTATCCATATAGATAACATCCAAATGTGATAAATTTTAAAGTTAGAATTAGGAAATTTTTAACTAAATCTTGCAACTAGCTTTGGCTAGGTTAGAAGGGTGCCTTAGAGACGAGTAACATCAATCTTTGCCTTCCTTCTTTCAACTGTGACTCGAACCTTTTTCTCTAGTTTTTCAAAGATTTGGAGTCGTCTAAAAAATGGTTTTCTTAGTTTATTTTCATTAATTAAAATTTTGGGTGACTTGGTACACCTAAACTCTATATCAAGTGGCGACTCCAAATTTTTCTAAAAACCCTTTTTTTTAGACTTTTGTTTTTGGGTCCAAATCGTTGCATTTTTTAGTCCCATGACCCGTTTTCTTTTATTTTCAAAAAATCAATTTTAACTAAAAAACTTTTTTCCAACTAAAAAACTCAAAACGACGAGTTTTCTTTTCCTTTTTCAAAAAATGGTGTGACAAATCCCCAATTGTATTCCAAAAGGCTTTCGACATTCCCATGTGCTTCTTCACTTTATATTATACGACTAACACTTCTTTAACTTTTCACCGAGACCTGATTGCTGAGCCTTTTTTTTTTAGGGGGGGTACAAAAGAGGGTCGACTGCCCGTTGCATTCAAGCTAATCTAGGAATAGCCACTCCATATATATCTTGGCCCAGTAGCTCTTTAAGTGTATATGATGGATTCCTAAATACAGTCAAGCCATAGTCCAAGCTTCTCCCTAACTGTTGGAATGTATGCCCTAAAACAATCATTTTGTTTAAATACATTCCTAATAAAGTTTTGTATTTTATGAATTTCCATTTTATCTATTGAATATTTGATATAACTGATGAAAGTCTTTAGAATATTTATTTATGTGATGGTAGTCACAAGAGTTGTTGACTATGAGATATCAATCACATTTATAATAAATATTCTTAAAGTTCCCTAGTCATAGTATTAATGAGACAGGACATTATTAATACGGAAAGACTAGTACACAGTTGATCTCTACTTAATGTAAGTAGTAGTTGTTCTCATCAACCAAGGTATAATGATACCTAGGCTAATGTGTAGATAAATTGTAAAGTACAAATTATTGAAGTGATCCACACAGAGATCCCATTAGGATATCTATCTAGTGCCAATGGTTGAATCTCTTATGGAAAATTGTGTAAGCGATCTTAGACTTGAGATCACCACAGTATCTTGAGTGTGAATCACTACCTTTTGACTCTATTTCTTGTTACTCACCAGGAGTGACTTAAACAATAGAAATTGGGGGTAGTGTGACGCATGGAAAGATTGTGAGTGATCAAGAGAGGATTCACCACTCCGATAGTGGGAGTTGATATCCAGAAAGGCCACTAATTGGAATTTAACCTTAATAGTCGACTACATTAGGATAATTAAAGAATGTCTTCAAGTTAACCTAATCTAGGGTTAATTCCGTGAACTAGAAAATTAATTAGTCATTAGGGAATTGGCACTTATTCCTCATTCCCTGACTAATTGGATATCTATGGTGAAAGGACAATAATTACATGGTAATTTTCCAGGGAAAGGTTTGGTCAAAGTTCCCTTGACTAATTCCGAATACCTGGGTGGTTGTGATGTGTTGTTAGACACCGCTCACAATCTATAATTATGAATGAATTAATTATTGTAATTAATGATAAAATAAAGTTGTTTATTTTATCTAATTCTTCTCAAGAATTATAATTCATAATTATTGCCAGTGTATTTGGAACCTATTGGATCACACGCTTAGAGATTGAATTCTGGATTAAAATTGTGTGTCCAAATGGATTGGAAATAAAACCTTTTGGGGGTCTAATTATAAGGAATAAAAGATTCCGGGGCTATTTGAGCAAATAGGATAAAATAGTTATCCTATATTTATTTTGATTTGGATCAAACAAGACCCTATCTTTTCTCTACCTCTCTCCTATAAATAGACAGACTATATGATATGTCTGTACCATAACAACACAACAACGGTTGACAGAATAGAGAGAGGTTAGGGTTTTTGAGAAAAACCCACGTAGAGAGAAATTCCAAAGAAAGAGAGAATAGGCTAGCACCTTTTCTACACTTTCATACACACACATCTAGGATAGTAGAGACGATTCAAGAGAGGATCTAGACTTCTCTCTCACGTGGATTGCAGTAGAGGCGAGACACTTGGACTGCTGAAAGGGGCTGACCACTCTCTACAACGCAACAAGAAGCCGCTTCTAAGATTAAGATAATCCTACAACTCCTCTTCTCTATAAGTCATACGTAGCCTAGGGTGATTCCTGGTGGGTTATTGGAGCTAAAATTTTTGTTTTCTGCTGCGTCTGCTACCCCAAAACCTAACACTAACTTAGCTAAGTGATCTGCACAAACGTTCCTTTCCCTCCACGTGTGCTTCAATCTGCAAACCCAATCTTGGCTCAGCAACTCTCTTATTGTTGCAATCATATTCCAATATTGGCTCTCCTTTGGCGTTGCCTCAAGCAGTGATAGTGCCACCTGAGAATCTATCTCGACAATGACTTTCTTGTAGCCTGCTCTCCAAGCCATTTGAAGTCCTAATAAGATTGCCCACAGCTCCACAGCTACATTGCTTGCATTGCCCAAATTCGTGCAGAATCCCTCAATCCATTGTCCATATGCATCCCTTAGCAGTCCCCCAACACTGGCTATCTCAAGATTGTGTCTCGATGCTCTATCCACATTCAGTTTTACCCAATCTTTTTATGGCTTTTCCCAGCTTATATATTTCATTTGCTTCCCTGCTTCCTTCTAGTTAGTGTTAAGGTTTTGTGCTTCAATAGCTTGTTGAACTAAGTATGCCGGCCAAATGTTCATTTTTCCATCTGATCACTTGTGAGCTTTCTCATTCCTCGCTGTCCAAGCCCAATACAGCACTTGCTAAAAAAGCATTGGCCAAAACGTAGCCATGTTTGTCCTGTAATTGCTGAGTTTTTGTCTATATTATATTTACTTTATTTCACACGTTTTACTCTGACCAGCATCTTCTTTATTTTATTAATTCCCTCACCACTGGTATAAACTTGATACTAGACCATAGAAGGATCCAACAAACTTAACATGAAAAACAACTTCATATGTACATTCAAATAGAAGAAGAGGTCATTGAGCCTACATCTTCAGCTTGATAAAATGACTGTAAAATTGGTTTGAGCACCTCAGCACTCATAAACAACTTAATTAATATTGTCGACAAGAGGATTCTTGTATTTTCCTATGACATATCTCCAAATGCTCATCCAGAATTTGCAGAAGCCTAAAACAATAGAGCGCAGAAAACACATATTTGGGGCACAGAATACTGATGGAAATGAATACAACTCACTCCAACAGGCTATGACTGTGACAAATTATCCCAACCCATTGAAGGTTTCTTCTTGCAAGCATTTGTTCAAGGTAAAATGTAGATAAGTAGTTCCAAATAGATCGTATAAAATGACAATAGAATTGAAGCAATTTATGTTATACAGGTCAGTAATCAATTCATCTGGATTAGGTGAAAAGGCACTATTGACACACACAAACTAGGGAAACGAAAAGTGTTGATCAATCGTTCCTGAAGGTTGATGGCTATGATTTGGCCAAAAAAGATAAAAAAAAAATGTATGATTTAAATCACATTTTGTACATCGTTCTTCCCACCATACGATGTATGGCCCTATAATTACAAGTTGTTAACAGTGAGTTACATTCTAGATAAGTGAACTTATATCTTGTGCATTTTGAATAAAACTATCTCAAACGGTTTTTTAGATCTTGAGTACCAACATAACTATGTCTAACCAATAGCACGTCTAAAAACAAAAAGAAGAAAATACCAATTACCAATAATGTTTCTATGTGAAGCCGGCTGCCCAAAAAATCAATTACTTAACAAATTTGTCTGACCCATCAATTTGTATATGAAATGAACTACTTTAGGTTTTCTCATATAAATGACAAACAAAATATTCACTAATGCATTTCTACTAAAGCCACACGATGATGGCTCAAAAGCATTTGAAACTCCAAAATTACCACAATAGCACAAGAAAATAGATATATATAACATAACAAACACCCTTTTTCTATATTAATCCTATTGAAACTACAAGAGAGTGCAAAATTAAGATTCTACAATCTCGTCTTCCATAACCTCAGACTACTAATCTGCCTTAGATTAAACAGACTTAGAGGAACAGAGCCGTTTGTTTAGAAGTCAGTTACCAAACGGCTATAAATTGTCTTCTTCCCCAATCTCTCTTCTTCTCACACGTTTCTCTCTCTTTCTGGTTCAACCTTCTTCCTCTTCTTCTTTCTCAATTGGTTCAATCCCGTCATTTCCCCTACTAATTTCCCCATTTTCCTCTGTACTTAATTCCATAAGACCCTGACATAGATATATACTAGTAACCACTAACCAGTAAAAACCATGTCAGGTCCTATGTGTTTTGCGAATCCTCCAAACCTTAGTTCATCCTGTGGAGGAGGAAACGTGGAAGAAATTAATGGTCTCCAAGCATATGTTAAGGGACCCCGATACTCCCATCGCGCCATCCTTCTGATTGCTGATGCTTTCGGTAATGATCATCATCCTAATCTTGTAGATGAATTTTCAAATAGTTATGCACTTGATGGTTTCTTGCTTGCTTTCAATTTTAGTTAGTTAGAGCTAAATATTAGTCGACCATTTAAAGAAAAGAGGAGCAGATATCATCTTGAACTCGTTATTGATGAATGCCTCATTACGTTTATTTTTTTTCGTAGTACATACTTTAGTGTGATAAAAAGATCTATTACGTACTCTGCTATGAAGAGATAAGGATGAAGAATTGGATCCGGTAAATTCAATGTCAATTATCAATGTTAGGGCTTGTGTAGGGATGAATTCTGGTGGGATCACAAAAGAAGTTTATTGTTTAGGGGAGTTAAGCTTGTTTTTCGGTAAAATTTGTTACGGGATCTGATTTGACTTTTTATTGTAATCCGACCATTATTGAGCCTTCGTTTCTGTTAAATACATGATGATTGAAGCTAACTTTGGTTGGTTAGTGAGATCTGGTTTGTTGAGAAAATATGACGGTTCGAATGATGATTCTTCATGTACTGGTGTGTATCTTGCCGGTGGATTTAGAAAAGCTCGCAAATTGACTTGGGCATCCAAATGAGGAAAATTTTCATTTTCTAATTTTCCGCTAGTCTGTTTTGTAATGTTTCAAACATGATAACCATTTCATCCTAAAAACTAACTTTTTATCTGCAAACTGCTTATGTTGAGAGATTTGCTGGAATTGTTTTGCAGGGTATGAAGCTCCAAATTTGAGGTAAGTAGAGTCTAATAGGCCGCATCAAGTTAAATGCAGCTATCAAGGGTTAAGGAGATTGAGAATATTCTGAACCTCACAGTTTGTCTATCCAAGATTTCAGAATAGGATAGCATCCACGAAGAGAAAAAAACGCATGCATACGATACAAAATATGATGCATAATGTACTTGGTCGATGCAATATTTGAGTCATGCTCAGATTTCAAATTTTCTTTCAATCTTGAGGTAGTGAAAAGTATTGATTGATCAATCAACTTTATGCTTGATCTTGAACTATTGCTTTTTTTGAACGGTACTAGGGCCCCAGTGTGATGCAAAAACATCTCTTTCTCTATCAGAAATCAAAAGAGGTCCAGTAAAACATCCATCCCTTGATCAATAAATTTTTTTCCAAAAAAAAATATTGCATAATGATGAACTTTCTGCTATAATTTCTTTGCTGCTACAAGTTTTAGATTACTATACACACTCCTACCACAATAAGGCTAGTGATTGAAGCCCTTAATTCTCCAAACCCCATTCAATTTCGTAATTAGATTAGGTTCATCATCTTCTGAAATCATGTGTGAAGCAGCATTCCTTTTCTCCAGAAAGATATGGTCAAAACACAAAATGAGAAAACTAGAACTCCAAAGTGCAGCCTTTCTTAATGTTAGTTGATGGTATATGGAGAATTGTTGATTAGTTGGACACGAACATGGCTGCATTTTTTCAATGGTTCATTAGTATATGACAAAGTGTTTTGAGACAACTAAAAATTCCAATCTTAAACTGTGTTGGACACAAACATGGCCACACTTTTGCAATGTTTCATTGGTATAGAACAAAGTGTTCTGAGAGTGCTCAAATGCCAAACTGTCTGCTTTGTACACATTCATATGTCAATTGTCTATTTATCTGAGAAATAACTAGTATAAAATGAAGCCTGCAAGTTCATCTTTGCAAGAGCAGGTAACATCTTCTTTGAACGGAAATTTCTTTTGGTAGAGTATCATCCAGGGTATTTTATTACTAGAGAAAGTTCCATCTCAAAAGTTGCGAGTCAGAAGCATAGTTGATTGTAACTGACTCTTCTTAATCATAACGCTTGACTACAGCATCTGTGCTTATTAATGACTATTTGGACATGAAATTTATACTGGTTGCAAATATAATATATTGGATGTTGACTTTAACTGGTAATTGCTTTCTTGTTACAAAGAAAACTTGCAGACAAGGTTGCAGATGCTGGATTCTTTGTAGCGGTTCCTGATTTCTTATTTGGTGACCCTGCTGATTTCGAAAAGTCAAACTTTGATCTGGAAGCATGGAGAAATGCTCATCCAGTGGTATGTTTAACTCCATACTCCTACAAAAACTAGACTGCAAGCAATAATATTCTGATTGTGCTTGGGGTATTCCAACAAGACTGGTTATAAATATAGCTAATCCGACGAGCAAGCACTATTATGATTTCTTCAACAAATTTTAGGAGGCTTTAAAATTAGCAGATCTTAAATTTTAGGGGCATTAATGAAAGGATCTGACAATATGCATTGTATTGTTTGATTTGCATATATGATGCTTTCAGGATAAAGGAGCTGAGGACTCCAAGAAAGTAATTGCTGCATTGAAAAGCAAAGGATACTTTGCTGTAGGGGCTGCAGGTTTTTGCTGGGGAGGTAAAAGATACAACTTGTATCTTGTACTTCTTTCATTGAATCATGTATCAACATAACCAAAAAGGAGAAAAAACACCTCCATTCCTTGGCAACTATACATGATCTCTGCATGTAGAATGGTAGGTTTACCTTCTTGCAATCATTCAGGGAAGGTGGTTGTCAAACTGGCAAACAATTTGGATTGCATTCAGGCTGCAGTAGCCTTACATCCTGGTGCAATTACAGAAGATGAAATCAATGGTAATACTTTGCATTTTTTAAGATTTCCATGGATATAAATTCAAAGTTCTCCCCAACCATTTATGCTTAATTGGTGGTTATTGTAGAGGTAAGGGTTCCATTTGCTGTATTGGGAGCTGAAGTTGACCACATTTCTCCAGCTGAGTGGATAAAACATTTGGGACATATTTTGACACAGAAATCTGAGGTTAGAATCTAGTTTTCTTCAAGTGTAGGGATCTTTTCTGTGAAATAGGAATCAAATTTTGGAACTTTGTTCAAATTCATAAAAATTTGAGTAACTGATCAATGGTTCTTGAAGATGCAGGTTGATAGTTTTGTGAAGATATTTCCAGGTACAGAGCATGGATGGACAACCAGATATAAAGATGAGGATGACTTAGCTGTTAAGAAGGCTGAGGAGTCTCATTTGGACATGTTGAATTGGTTTATTAAGTATATCAAGTGAAGAACAATCCCCTTTGTGGTGATTGAGCTCACTATTCCAACTCTGATACAGTATTAGCTGCCATTTTTAAGCAATTAACTCCTGGAAATGTTAGTCTGGATTTGCCTGTTTCATGCATTATAGTAGGGGGTTGGGTGGTCCCTGTAAAAGATTAACATGAGTTTTTCTGCTTCGGTCAATAATTTATCATTGCAAGTTAGATTTCAAACCTTCTCAATGACTCAAATGACTTTTAATCTTCTATAGTTGCTTCCTCAAATATTCAGGGTAGTCAGCATGACTGTGACTGGATCAAGACTGAAACCAAGAAAGATCAGTTTAGTCTAATTTCCACACGGCTGGTTTTCTATTTTTGCCTGGATTCTTAACTGGAAGATACTTCAAGGTGTAAGCATGGATGGACACTCGGGTACAATACTGATCATGAATCAGCTATTAAGATTGCAGCAGAAGCTCACTCAAGACATGTTTTGTATTGGTTTACTGTGTCCTAAATGATCTCAATATTTGCTATAATATCTCAAGAGCGATGAAAGGGTTGCGGAACTACTAAGATCGGCCTAGTGATTAGAAAAAGACTAGAGCGAAAGGATTGCAGAAAATTCAATAACAAAAGCTAGAATAGTATTCCCTTATCCACTGCCACACTGGGACAGTGGAAGCAAAAGGTGGAAGAAAATATTCTACAATAGCCCTTTTTCTTGTTGAGTAGTCTTCGCTTTTTGTGGTTTTACTAAGGATTACAATCAAATTTACACTTGTCTTCCTTGATGTCATTGTCTAGCAAGCATTGTCATTGTCTAATAGAGGATAGAGGGAGCTATTTGTATGCGATTGTTACGAGTGGGCCATCTCAAAACATCCAAAAGCGATGCTTCCTTTAATATGCCCACACATCAAAGATATTGGATCTCAAATTTCCATGGGAGATTCTACGTAGTTCAAATAGTTTCTTCCATTGAAAAATGTAGAAGTAAGATGGTAATTAATTCGACTAAGAGAACAAAAGATAAGGGACTAAGACGTGACACATGATGAGAATGTTACCAAAAACTGTCCTAGATTATTCCTCCCTAGCAAAAACCTAATAATTCAATAGTGGTACATTTATTTGAATCCAAATTAGTGGTGCCCTTATTTGTTTATCTTATAATTCAACAGTGGTACAAATTCCTAATTCATATTTTACTTATATGAGAGTGGAAAGAAACTTTTGTACTACTTTTTTGTTGAGAAAAATGTTATGTTTAACTGTACAAATTAGTTCCAACTTAATCCCAATAGAGAGTAATAGTACTTGTAAATTAGTAACAAATACTAGACCTCCAAAATTTTGGACAAGCACTTCCCGTGTAATAATAATATGGTAGAGTTCAAGTTCAAATTCTGAATCTAAAGAATAATTATGTAACCACGTTTAAGCCTTATTTGGAGGATAGGGGAGTAATTATGCATAAACTTTATTTTGGGTCAAGAGAGGCTGTAATCATGAGAGGACATAGAATTGACATGGTTAATGTATCTACCAGTTGAATTAAATCTTGATTAAATTATCTATGCAACCTTGAAGAACATCTAAGATGCTTTCTTTCTTTCTTTCTTTCTTTTTTTTTTTCGTTTGGACAGGAGCTATTTGAAAAAAAAAAGTGAGATTTTATATATTTGTTTTCTCACCACATTTATATTTCTTATAGTCACTTTTTTTTACTTCACATATATTACTTCACAAAAATGTTAAATATTAAATAACTTTTCTTCTCAAATAAATTTTAATCTAACACACTGAAAAATATGAAATTAATTCCACAAGAGACTATCAAAGATTAGCCCGTTGTTGGTCCAAACTGGTTCCATGGTAAAGTTTTTTGTCACCATGCCAGACAAAATCCATGTAGTCAATTTAATCCAAATCAAAAAGTCTTTGTCTATAATAAATAGACGTTTATTAGGGGTGCAATGGGTTCTAACCAATCCAAACTCAGTTCAAAATAATTAGGGTCGACTCTTGCATATTATTAAGTTGGGTTGAGTTTGAATCACATCTAATTAAATTGTGCGTCAATTCAAATTTAATGAGACTTAACCCAGTAAATTCCAACCCAATCAATTAAGTATGTAAGGACTTATTTTTATTTCATAATAATATATATTATTTAATATATATTATAATGTGCATAATTTATAACTTATACATAATTATAAAATAAAATAAATATTATATGCATATCGCATATAAAATTATGGATGAAGTGTGAACTTGAATTGAACCTAAATTAAATTCGATACTTTTATATCTTGACGAGACGGGTATGAATGTAAAAGTTATAATTTATTTTGTGAGCCCAACTTGGATTTTCCAAAACCCTGCTCATAAGGCCGATTGACAGTTGTAGCACTGGTACCGTTCTTTTAGCCTCTTACTTTGGGAGCATCCGGACTCTGCTCAATTGTCAAAGGTTCCCACCAAAGTAGTACTACTAGGAAATCTTCTGATCAAGGGATGTCAGGTCCACAGTGCTGTGAAAATGCACCAAGCTTGAGCTCCAGTTCTGGAACAGGGCATTTGGAAGAAATTGGAGGCCTCCAATCTTACGTTACTGGCTCTGCTGATTCCAAGATTGCTGTTTTGCTTGTCTCTGATGTTTTCGGTGTGTTTTTTCTTCCACAACTTATATTTGGTTCAGCAAAGTTGCAATCTTTGTTCTGTTTAATCTTTAACTTGGATAAATTACTTGATCTTCGCCAAAATTTTATGTTTGTGGGTTCTCATATTAGTGTGTGAACTTGGTCGGATGTTACTTTTTGTTTGATAGCTATCTCTTATTTCAATCATCATTGCTTGTTTGTCTGTAGTGGGCTTTAGCAGTGGTATAAGAAATTGCACAAAAGATTGGTACAACAATGAAAATGAGAAGAGGTAGATTTAAGAAAATTTGTCCTACCTTTCTGTTGGCATATTAAATCAAGGCTTAAAATTAAAATTTTCCATAGTATTATGTAGCAATATTTTAGTCAAGTTAAGTTATGGTTTTAGTAATTTTATTAGAATCAAGTTATGGTAGTTTTATTGTTTAGAAATTAGTATTTTATTAGGAAATTTCTTGTGATTGTAAGACTTGTTTACCAAGTCATCTAGTTTATAAATGGGGAGTCTTATTATTATTGTCAATGAAAAGAGTGAAGTTTGAGAATGTTGTTATTATTGTGTGGTTATTGATATATTATTGATATTATTTCTTTTTCTAGCAAACACACATGTGTGTGTGTAAATTGGCTCCCAGGCACATTGGTTTTACCAAATTCATCTCCTATATATTTTTGATGAATTTTTTGGGGCCTGCACTTCCCTTTTGTTTGTAGTGGAAGCTACTTTTACTGGCCACTCTATTGTTAAAGGTCCTTACTTAGTGGTCTTGTTATTTAGAATTTTGAATATGTAGTTATCTTGTATTTAGAATTTTGAATATGTATTATATGTGCTTCCTGTGGAACCAGTGCTGAATATTGGCTTCTCTATTGTGAACCTTGAAATCATAAACTTCTGAGCAAGTCAAACTTTTGACTCGTGGTCCATTTGGTGTGCAGGATATGAAGCTCCAAAGTTGAGGTATGAGATTTCACAACCTTGATCCTTTAGAATTCTTCTAGTTTTTGTTCTTTTCTTCTTGTCTTCCCAGGTGGGGACCATGGGGTTTTGAAATAAGCTGATTGAAATCTCTTTGCTGTCCCCTTTTCCTTTATAGGCTGGGTTTCCATTAGCATTTGATGAATAAGAAGCAATAAGCTGTCTGTCTAATACCGTAATGCGATTTAAGAGCCATGTGTGTATATATTTTCCATCTTGTTTCCTCCAATTTTTGGAAAAAGATGACACTGGAACACCATTTGCTGGGTCTAAAAGAGGAAAATTGTCTTCTGAAGTTCCTGGCTCAAAGATAAACATACCAGCAGTTTTTGTGTTGTTCTACTTCTTTTATCATCATACAGTTCTAATGTCATTTATGTAACCATGCTACTAAGCTGTCGCTTATCAACCAAAGCTACTGAGCTGCATTTTCTATGTAGAATAATCCTATGCAATAAAAAGTAATGCATCTATGTGATTTCTAAACTAACATATTAAACTTTCAATGGTAAAGGAAGCTTGCAGACAAAGTTGCAGGGGCTGGATTTTTTGTTGTAGTTCCAGATTTTTTCTTGGGAGATCCTTTAGTGCCTGAGAAGACTACTGTTGATTGTTGGTTGAAGAATCATGGCCCTGTAAGCCTTCTTTCTAATAACAGCCTAATCACTTTTTGTTTGCTCAATTGAAAGCATGTGGTAGCCATAGTGATTAATCTCTGCTTTTGATGCTACAATTTCCTTTTACCAAATCAGGAACTCTGCATTTTTCTGTAGTTTGAACCATGTCAAGATTTCCATCGATTACTTTTTTAGTTCTCAGACTCCATTTTGGCACTTGCTGGACAGTGGGTTTTTCTGTTCTGATTTATGGGATAAAATATTGAACCAATAAAAGCTGTATTGACATTGACACTCCTAAAGGTTAAAGTGTAGTTCATGACTTTCCTTCTGCAATATTTTCTACATTGCAGTAATATGGAATTGCCCAGTTTTGGTTGGTACATTTCATTTATCACAGTTGAATTTGTCACTAGAAAGCAAGTCTTCTGCACAAGAGCTATATTCTGCATTTTTCTTTTTTTTTGTTTCTCTTTTCCTTTTTGGTTTTTTCCTTCCCCCCTTTGGAGGGTTGTTCATGCATATCTTTGCTTGGCTATTTTAGACTAAACAACTTTTGATTAAGTTAAATTCTTTCAATAACAAGTGTGAATGAAGGTCAGAGGTTAATATCTTGAATTTAAGCATTCACTTTAGTCAATCAGTATGCCATTGGAATGCCAGATTTACACCAGAATGGGTTAACTGAAGGTAAAATACTTTTATACAAACATAATAATTTATGACTGGAACAATGTGGATCCAACATTATGGATTGATAATTTAGAATTCCATGAGGTTTAGATCCACTCCTCTGCTTAGTGCGTAGCTCTTCTTGGTACATTTCTTTCACCAAAGTTGATTGTTATAGGAAAAGAAGAAACGTCTTTGTTGCAGAAGTTTTTTGTCTACATCAGTTTGGTTGTCCTGATTTGGGTGCCTTATGTATTTTTGCTTGGCTATTTTAGACTGAATGATGTTTAAATGAGTTCAATTCCTTAGAAAACAGTCAATAAAGATCTGAGATTAATGTCTTGAATATAGGATTCACTTTAGTTTCTCAGTGTGCATTTAGAATGGCAGATTTATGCCAGTAAAGAATAGAGCTTACTGAAATACTTTCTTGTAATATCTTTACTCAATAAGACTAACCTGTGAATGCAAAAATGTGGATTTGAAATCATGTATTGATAATCTAAACTCCATCAGATTTTGATCCACTTTTCTGGTTAGTTTTCTTCTCTGTCTCCCTCCTTTTTTTCCTTCTTCTTCTTCTTCTGGTTGATATTAAGTTGGCACTTGTCTTCGTTGCACTTTACCTCTTGAATCTGCTAGAATTATACTTACTGGTTTGCTACTTATTATCTTTTATTCTAACTTTCAAGTTCCATAGTTAAACTTGGCTATTCAAATACTAAAACTCTACTAATAAACTTGGCTATACAAATACTAAAACTCTACTAAGCTTTTCCTGAGTCTTAGTTTGGAAATAAACATCTTGAAAACTTTTACTTTTAAAGGATCAAGGCTTTGAGCATGCAAAGCCAGTCATTGAAGCTTTAAAAGGCAAAGGCATCACTAAAGTTGGAGCTGCAGGCTTTTGCTGGGGAGGTAAGATTGTTATGTGGACAACAGTTGGTAGTTGACTTGACTGTCCGTCCAAGTGTTCATTATGCTTCTCAGTGCCTAGGAAAAAAATCATAACTTGGTCTTCTTTAGTTTACTAACACAAATTATTGAATTTTCAGCAAAAGTTGTGGTGGAACTAGCAAAATATGCTTATATCCAAGCTGCAGTGCTTTTACATCCTTCTTTTGTTACTTTGGATGATATTCAGGGTATAACTCTGTTCTTAAGCCCTTCTTTTTTAAACTTATATATGCTAATAAAAAACTGAGGCATGTATTTGAGACATATACATTTTTATCTAATTTTGGATTGTATAGTTTTATATTGTTTGGGGGTTTGGTAATGCATGCCATTTTTCTGAGTTGCTCAAAACAAGATCTCCCTTTTATATACCTGTGATTGCTGTGGCTTGATCTAATTATCTCTAGGTTATGCTTGGAACTCTAATCATGCTAGATTTTAGGTTTGGAACTTTTTAGCTGCAGTTCTATGCATGTAATGATTGAAACTTTATATGGTACATTTTAGGGGTCAAGGTTCCAATTTCTATATTGGGAGCTGAGAAGGACCAGAAATGGCCACCAGAGCTGCTGAAAAAATTTGGCGAAGCCTTAGATGCTAAGCCTGAGGTAGGAGATTTAAGAGATTTTATACATTTAAATTTGGCACCCGTCTGTAAGTTATGTTGTTGTTGCATTTTTGGGCTTCCTTTAATTTCTTAAAAAACTGAATTCAAGTGAGGAAACTATGACATTCAATTCATATAGTTTGTTCGGTGTTCTTCCAGATTTGCTCTCTTTCTAACTGTTTGAATTGTTTCTGGACTAATCTATATGGTCATTGAAATGCCACAGTTTGGGCAGAGCAGTTAGTGACTAGCATAGCCTTTTTTGTATTTTTCCCTTCCTTGGTACGTTGAAAGGACTAAGCCCTTTAGGAACTAATCAGTCTTGGTGTTGAACCACCACAAACATTAGGATAAAGAATTAGATACTATTAACGCATCTTATTATCTGGTTGAGACTGCTTTTGAAGTTATACATATTGTTGTGGCTGAAATGCTTAGTTTAACGTCCTTTTCTATTCTTGCAATGAAATTTCAAGGTTATAGATAGTCCAGATCAGTGGTAATCAACAATTTTGACATTTATCAAAGTTAACAAAATGAGGACATTGATAGATTTTCTTGCAGGTTGATGATTTCGTGAAGATTTTTCCTGGGGTTGCACATGGATGGACTGTGAGATATAAGGACGAAGAAAAAGAGGTGAAGGCAGCAGAAGAGGCCCATCAAGATATGTTGGATTGGTTTGTTAAGTATCTCAAGTAGTTCTCTTCAAAAATTGCATCGCCAGGTTCCATTCACTTGTTCACAATGGAGGCGCATCTTGTTTTGTGTGGAAAATATCTTTTTCAGTCGTTGAATAAGTATTGTCTTGTGTTTATGGGGATCATGTTGCTGTCTCTAGATTTAGTAAATAATCAATTGAGTGACTTTTAAGTGGATCAGGGCTTATATCAGATGTAAAGAATGGTTGATGAAGTATGTTAAACGATACAGTTTTTTTTTTCTGTTAAAGAAGTAGCTTCCTTATAACTATATAAGAGGAGTTTGGGGCTTAAGTGGTGGCTTCATTTTCTTCCGACTTTTTAGGGGCCAAGAGCTCTTTTTGATCCTCCATTGTGAGACATTAACTGCTGGTTTTAATATTAAGTAATGCTTGGTTGGGTAGTAAATTTTCCTTGATACCCTTTTCTGCCTTTTAGGTGTTAGGATGAGACACACACAAAAAAAAAAAAAAAAAAGAAACAACTTTTCATGTCCATCATTATTACTATGAGTTAAACTCTATTGAATATTACTTCCTCTCTCTATGTTTTTTCGATTATTTGATTATGTTCCAACAGCCGACCCTTATCTTTCTTCCGTTTTTATGTTTGCATGTTTGTAAATTAATTTAATGGGGAAAATTTTTTTGAGTTTGTGAAAAGACAGCCTTAATTAAATTTTTAGTCATGAATGAATTTGTCTCTTGAATGCTCTTATTTATTTAGTTAAATAACTTAACAACTCACTAAATTCTCAATTATTGACAAACAGTATTAAGAAAATTTTCCTTATTTATAGCTATCTTTCTCATTGGATTCCTTGATTTTGATTTCCTACCTTTTCGCCATCTTTATACACTATTCCATAGTTATCACTTATGTGCATTTTATCATTCTCTACAACATTGGGGATCTAATGGACTTCTAAGGCTTACAACACGCATCCGAAACAAAGTACATGTTTAATCATTTTTACAATTTATTCTAATCATGTTGTCCAAATTTTTATCATTCAATTCTTATTTTTTGTGTTTGATTTTTCTATTACAATTTTTTTGCACGCACAAATATTGTTTGGAGGTAATGTTTTATCTTTTCGCATTGAGAAATATTTTTTTCATTCCAAGTAGGGATCATATATGATATATTTTTTTTTCTATTTAACCTTTTCAAGTGATACGCTACTATATGTATGTGGAAGTTACTAATTTATAGGGAAGAAAGATATTTGATGAAATGTACAATAAAGTGTGAATGGACTCTTGAAATTATTCCATTGGCTAACTCATTTATGCTAGCCTTTTTATAGGTCTAATCATTTATGATTCTACACTTGTATAGGTGAAATACTCATAGATGATGTAGTCAAGTATTGTTTATCATTTTTAGATGCTTACACGATTGATTCAATATACACATAAAAGCTCTATTAATTAATTATAGTGCACAAGTGCAAACAATTCTATAATGTATTTTTACTATAATTGTTTTATAAAATTAGCATATACATAACATCTAATTATTCTTAATGGAGTTAACGGTTGCAAATGGAATATTATGTGATATTTTCAATTAAATCATGAATAATTCAAACTTTTTGACTTTTTTTCATTACTAATAAAAGTTAACAATTTTTATTAATACAAATCCAATAATTGAGCAAACAATATAAGTATATCGTAATGTTTATACTGGAATTAAGAATTTATCATCTGAAAATTATTTTTTAAAAAAATAGTAAAACTACAATATGCCATATACAGGCACAAAAAACCCGCACCTTGTGCTGGCTTTCTTGCCTAGTTATACCAATAGAATACAGTTCCAGTAGGGATTCAAAGGTCTGTTATTATGACTTCTACATTTTGGTAGGAGAAGTTAATCAATGATTTATTTGCTTTATATAAGCAGTCGTTGTAAGATTTGGTGGGATTTGCAGCTAATAAACTTTGGATATCTGCTTCCCAACCTTCTGCAAGGGCTTTATTTGCCTTTTTTGGGTTGTGTTGCTTTCACCTTTATGTCACCTTCTTTCTTGATTTCGGACCATGGGACGCTATCAACGACTTGTGTGGAAGCTTGATGCTGCAAGAAGGCAAATTATCAGAGTTAGGTAGATTAGTGCAACTGCGTCAAATCCCAAACGATATAATTTGCTGCAACATCATACTTAGACTTTAGGATCTTTCGAGGTCCCAAATATTTGACTACAACTATAATATAAACACGTACCGTTCTTTGAAAATAGATCGAGAATTGAGAGATGTTTCAGAATCTTAATTGATATGTGGTGGTCCGCATGTCTGGCAAAGGTGACTCCCTCTCCTTTTCCAAATTCTACATAGTGGTCGTCAATGGAACAAGTCACCCTAACAATAGGATGCTAATGTTATCGATGGTAGAAGGAGAGTCTTTTACAACTGTAGTGGGACCTTCCATTAAGATAATTCTAACATTAATAATAATAGGTACTATACGTTGCATATCATGAGATAGGTCTAGACTCCAACTGTAATGTATCATACTATGTTAGGCTTTACCGGTCTTCATTTAACCTATTTTTAGAAAACAAAATTAATCAGTAGAAGTCCAAATTAAAAAATAATTCTAACATTCTCCCACTTGAGCAATACTGATTATTTTAAACTTGAGTTTGAAAGTATTAGAAATGTAAGTTTCAAAATATTTGTAGAAAACGACTCTTGGATTAAATATAACTTTAGTGGTTACTATAAGAAAATATCTCAATCTAGAATTTCATCTAATGAGAGTACTTGTACTGGACTATAGAAATCTTTGCATCATTTATTAATGTAGGACTTCCATGATTACAAATGCTAATATTTCATCAACACAAATTTCAATGTAGTAAATGTAGCATGGTCTGATTCACATGATCCAAGAGTAATATTAATCGAGTCAAAACCACATGAAGTCCACTGTATAGTTTTAAACCGATTCTGTATAGATTGTACCCCCTTTAGTGCTTATAAACCCAAGTCACTTCACCAAAGAAGCATATATAGGACTTTTGTCCACTTAACCGCTTCTAGCTTGAAACCACTTCATGAATGAAACAATCACTATACAACTTTTACTGAATATTTACACAACATCATGTATGTAGTATAATCCTTAAATGTACAAATATATGAGTAAATAACTGCATAAATTAGTGAATGAAAACTTTATCAACTTAAATAACTATGAACTATATACATGAGAGTTCTGAGTTATTTGTAACTCCTAACCAAATACAACCAGATAAAGGACAACTACTACAGTGTAAGCAACTTGGCCAATAATTATTGAATATTTAATCATTGTAATGAGTTTATAAATCAAATTACAATTATCAACCCTTTCCGTTGCTTTACTTAAAATAAATATAAAAATTGTAAAACTATTCAAATCTGGCAATCGAAGATTTAGTCTTCATTATTGTGAATAAAACAATGGAAACATCAAACTTGATCCAAGGATGGAATGACAAAACTTAAAACCCTTAAAATAAACTTGCTAAACTTGCAAAATTAGAACAGATACAACCTCCATTCTAGAGGATTTTAAATAACTTAATTACCCATAAGATCGGTATCTGTAGTATCTATCTAAACTACACTTAAGATTTCCAAATGCCCATAGAAAACAAGTGACCTTTCTTTTCTTGAAACCTTATTATTTTATTAGCAAAGGCATAAAGTATAGACCAACATTTGTAGCCACCCACACAATTACTATATAGGTAATATCAATTCATACAAGAAATTAATACAAAGATCACTTATTACAAACTGCATCAGACTTCACATGAAATTCTTAAAGATCACTTTCACTATATTACTTTTAACTCCAATTTATTTTTAGCCATATGAGATAAATTGACATGTAGTTTTACATTTGATTTCATGTGCATAATCAATGTAAATATGAGTCCCAGTCATTCTTTATTTTTACTGTATCAATATGCTAGCTCCCTATACGGACGTCAGGAGTTTCTCGAGATTAGTTGGATGTTATCAAAAGTTTGTGGAGGGATTCTCCACCATTGCAGTGCCCCTATCTAAGTTGACTCAGAAAAGAGGAAAGTTTGAGTGGATAGATAAATGTGAAATGAGTTTTCAAAAGTTAAAGAAAAAGTTAGTATCAACCTCAGTACTTACCTTACGTTCGAGATTGAGAGATTTGTAATTTATAGTGATACCTCTCAGAATGGGTTAGGGTGTGTTTTGATGCAGAATGGGAAGGTGATTGCATACATTTCCCATCAATTGAAACCCTATGAGCAAAACTACCCCATGCATGATTTAGAATTAGCAGCAGTAGTATTTAACCTAAAAATATGGAGGCATTATCTATATGGGGTTCATTGTGAAGTTTTACAACATAAGAGTTTCAAATATCTGTTCACACAAAGAGCTAAATATGCGGCAAAGGAGGTGGTTAGAGTTAATTAAGGATCATGATTTGACAATCAACTATCATACGGGTAAAGTATATAAAGTAGTGGATGCTCTAAGTAGAAAATTAAAAATGGTAGGAGAACCCTCAGTGGAGGAATGAATGGAGAATTTCGAGATAGAAATGGTAGATTCCACTGTTGAAGAAATAACAGTCTTAGCACTTACCCCAACTTTGATAGATTGGATTAAGGAGGCGCAAGCAAAGGATGCGGAAATTACCAAAATCAGTGAGAAAGTTAAGATTGAACCCTTTGAAGGGTTTGAGTTGATAGGTGATGGTAGTTTATGAAAAAATTGTAGGATATGTGTACCAAAGGAATGAGAATTGAAGCGAGAGATATTAAAAGAAGGACACAATTCAAGATTCTCAATCCATCTTGGAGGAACTAAAATGTATTGAGACCTGAAAAGGAATTATTGGTGGAGTGGGATGAAGCGAGAAATAGACGAGTACGTGGTGAGATGTTTGGTGTGCCAACAAATTAACGTTGAGCACCAAAACCTGCTGGCTTATTGCAACCTTAGAAATTCCATAATGGAAGTGGAAACATGTGACAATAGATTTTGTCATGGGTTTCCCCCGAACAATTCGAAACAATGATAATTGTCTAGGTTATTGTGGACCGCTAGCCAAGTCAGCCCATTTCCTTTTGATGCCAAATGGATTGGCGATGGAAAGCTAGTAGAAATGTATGTAGAGCATATTATCTATCGTCGTGGTGTACAAGTGAGTGTTGTGTCAGATCGAGGTCCAAAATTGGCCTTTAGGTTTTGGCCGATCTATCAACAAGTAATGGGGACTGATTTGAGATTGCGCACTGCTTACCATCTCCAAATAGATGAGCAGTTAGAAAGGACTATTCAAACACTAGAGAACATGTTGTAGCATGTGCTTTAGATTTTTAGATAGTTGGGACAAATTAGTGAAATTGATGGAGTTCTCCTATAATAATAGCTACTATAGTGGAATTGGTATGGCACCATTTAAAGCACTGTATGGATGAAATTGTAGATTATTGTTATATTGGAATGAAGTAGGAGAAAAACTTATCACTGGTCCTGATTTGGTGGAGAAAACTCCAGAGAAGATCTAGATTATTCGAGAAAGCTTCAGGATAGAAACAAGAGTTGGATAGATTTGAAAAGAAGACCCCTAGAATTCCAACCAGGGGAGAAGGTATATTTGAAAATATCCCCCACCAAAGGAGTAATGAGATTTGGAAGAGGCGGTAAACTAAGTCCAAGATATGTTGGATCTTACGAGATTCTAGAACGGGTAGGAACTTTGGCCTACCAATTGGCCATTCCACCTGTATTGTCAAGAATACATAATGTCTTTCATGTCTCTCAGTTAAGGAAATACGTGTCAGATCCAAGTCACATTTTGGAGGATCAACCCATTGAGGTAAAGGAAAACCTGTCGGTGGAAGAAGTGCCCTTGAGAATAGTGGATCGCAAGGATCAAGTGTTAAGAAGAAGGACAATACCTTATGTTAAAGTGCAATGGACAAATCATACACCACGAGAGGCAACGTGGGAGTTAGAAGAGGACATGCGGAATAAGTATCCCTACCTCTTCGAAAAAGGTACGTAAGTTTTGAGGATGAAACTTCATATAAGGGGGTAGAATGTGATACCCGTGTTTTTTGTAACATGATGTTAAATAAGAATTACACTATACTAAGTAAAGTAGAAGACTAAAAGATAACCTAGGTTAGTTAGATAATCATATGTTTTGGATAAGATAGTGGAGAGACAAAATCTTCCCAACTACATTAGTTTGAATATGGTTAGACAGTAGAGAAGAGCAGAAAGTTACATTGTAACATAAAATTCCCAAATCACTTCATTCTCTCCCTTTCTTTTCTTCCTATCAAGAACACAACAACTCCCAGAGAAATTCCAAAGAAGAAGACTTGCTAAATAATAAGAGTATGCAATTTCGATTAGTGCGAACTTGGTAAGTTCCAACCCACAAAACTTTTACTCTATTAAGTTGTGATTAAATATAGAATTTGTGTACTCTTATCTCCATACATTCATATGATTAGGTAGTTAAAAATTTAGAAACGAACTCATGTCTAGATTGGCATGTTTATATCTACTAATTACATATGTGATGATGGGTTTAGTTTCGAATCACACGAAAATATTGGGTGGTATGTTGGACATAATTGTAGAAATCATCGAACTGGGAGGATGGAATCTTAGAAAGGGAATTCTGATTGGGAAGAATTGAAAAAAAAAAAAAAGAGGAGGAGCTGCGGCCATGGAGAAAGAACAACAAGAAGGGTTGTTGGACCCTTCTCTACCCTCAAAGTCACCGACAAACGGTCGGCGACGAGCACAAGGCCGGTCTTTTGCTGGCCAAGGGAGCGGCAGCCGTGGCCGCCAAGCAAAAAAAAAAAGAATATATATATATATAGAAACTACAGCAGCTGATGCTGCTCCTATTTTGGGGCTGTTGGCATCGGCCACCGATAGCAAAGAAGGAGGATGATACCGGGTTAGCAGCCAGGATTTGGGTAGTTGAGGAGAAACAAGATTTAGGGCTTTGTTTTGAAAAAAAAAAAAGAATTCTAGAAAAAATGGAAAGAAAAAATGGTTGGGTCCAAAGAGTCAAGTAGGGTTTTGACTTAGATTGGTTCAAGTAATACTCTACGGGTTGGACTTGAATTTGGGTTAAAACAAAGGTTTGGTTGGATTAAAAGAATTGGGTTATAGGTATTAAAAAAATTGGGTTTGGTTTGGATTTCAATAATTAATTAGGAGATGGGGCGACTACTAAGCCCAACTTTTCTAAGCTGGAAGACTCTAGTCTAAATGGATGTAGCCCAAGGTTATTTAATGAAGGTCCAAATTTACTAATACAATACCAATAGAACAATGTAGCCCAGTAAGAAATAAAATTAGTATTAATAATGATAATCATGATTAACTAATGGGTTAGTTAAATTGTTAATTGTTAATAATCATGAGGAAATAATTGATTAATAGTGATTAGCTAAACAATTAATTAATTATTAGTAAATATTTAAATAAATAAATAATTAATAGTAATTAATTAATAGCAATTAGTCAAATGATTAGTCAATTAATGACAATTATTTAGATGATTAATTAATTAATAATAATTAGTTAATATTAATTGGTTAAGTGATTAATTAATTAATAGTAATTAATTAAATTATTAATTAATAGCAAATAGTTAAATGATTAATTAATTAATTAATAATACTTGGTTAAATGATTAATTAATTGATGGAAATTAGCTAAATTCTTAATTGATTAATGGTAATTAATTAAATGATTAATTAATAGTAATTAATTAAAGGATTTAGTAGTTGATCAATAGTAAATAATTAAAAGATTAATTAATTAAATTAATTAACTAAAGATAATATGGATAAAAGGAAATAGTTAACTAACTCATTAGTTAGCAGTAAGCAGGAATTGTATTTTAGGGAAATTTTTAGAGATTAACTATAAATTGTCCAGGCATGAATTCTAAGATGTCTTAAGGTCTTACATAATTATGATAACAACTAATTAGGATACTTGTGTATACATATAGGTGCAACATCAGCTATCGAGAATTAAGGTTGCCTTCACAAGGAATCTGTTTAAGGTAGGTGGTGCTATCCCTCTATACTTTGAAAATGTTTTCATGTGAAAATTTTATGACCTCAAATTTTATGTTTTGAATATAAAGTGGATCATGTAATGTTATTTAAGATGCTTTACACACAATGGTTATGGTTAAGTGGTATATTTTATGAAATGAAATGAGCTATGCATGTAATGTATGAAACAAGTTTTGGAAACTCTATACAATCATGGAATTGACAGTACCGACTATAGTGCTGACCATGTATGAAGTCATGGAGTCGGTATAAAGTCTAAGCAATTGACTTAGTCATGGAGTCGGTATAGAACCCGTCCGATTGACTTATGTCATGTCAAGTGACCAATGGATAGTCATGAAACCTATTGGTCATTCGTCTAGAATGGGTTTAATCTCTAGTTGAATACTCAGAAGTCGGATGTTACATGTAACTGTTCTGAGCTTATGTGAAATGTTTTTTTTACCACCATGATCTTCCAAGCATGATTATGTATCCAATTAATTTCAAGTTATGACTGCCACTCATTTGTTCTTATATATATTTAGCTAAAGTTTATTGTTGATTTGCTCTACAAGTGTGATATGTGAAAATGTTTTGGTATGAAAAATGATGGTTACATGATCTAACAGAGGCATAGTACCGTCCACTAGGCAATTATGGCTCAACCCATTTTATTAACATTTTTGTAGATCTTGAGGACTATGAGATAGTGTTTGAGGAAGAACCTAAAGATGACTTCTACTAGTGCTTAGTTGTTTAAGAACTAGGGAAAAAAATAATTCCTTTTGTTGCTTTATTTTTGTCAAGCGATAGTGTTTATGTTTGTCTTTGAGCTATTGAAATATTTAATATGTAACACAATGGCACTTTAAATTTTACCGTACAATAGATAGACGATTTACTCACATCGTGGTTGTACTATTTAATCATAATCTATGTAGCCTCATATCTCTTGAGTGTGACTCAAGGGTACAGCGGATGTCACGTGACTGGTACGTGCGGGTTTGGGGCATAACATTGTGGTATCAGAGCGAATCCCTTATACTCTTTGCATATTGTGAGATTGGGCTAGCGGTATTGAATCGAACTACACAAGGGAGTGGAGGAGTTAAGTGCTACGTTGACCCAAGAGTGGGAGCCATCTCTAGAATCTGACACAACTGAATGGACAGTCCGAATTATGGTATTGAATTGGGCTTTGCGAGTCAAAAAAGAAGGGGTGAATGTGATACCCCATCCCACATCAAAAAAGTGAAGTGTTATCGACCAATACTTAATTAGAGTTTAGACACTCAAGTTCAACTTGGGATATCCATTTTGGTCTAGTGAAAACGGAACCCAAATAGTTAAGTTTGGCTACTGAGACTCTAGTCACGTTTCGAACCTGCCGGCCCGGGGCATGACAATTTTCATGTCTCTCGAGTATTCTCAAGAACCATATTACGGGGTATGTGAAGGAATACCTCGTTCCAATTTTATGGATAGCCAAGGCTTGTCCAAAAGTTTTCATGGGAGACATTATTTTTGCAGGATGGTGAAGGGATCTGTATCGTGGATTCATATAGAGTTTGTTGCTTATAATTGTAGGAACTTCTTTGTACTTGTGGAATCCATGGACAATATACTTCTGCCACATGCTAGAAATTGACTATCTTGAAACAGATGTTAACAATGTTGTAACAAATCCTGGGATATGTTATGACTCTTACACTAAAAATAATAAAGTAGTAATAAGGCTTGAAGACAAGAACGTGCCTTCTTGGTATGATATAGTTTAGTAGCAGGATTTGTTAAATAGTCACCGACTTCTCTCTTCTCCAATTCTTAAATATTGTATCTAGATTATTCTAGCAATATGTTAGCAGTTAAAGGAACGGTCTAGAAATTTTAATAGTCATACAACAACCACTACTAGTTTCCGACTTAGGCTTAGACTTTAGGGAGAAATCTTTTGAAATCTAGAATGTTTTCCACCTCCAATGATCATCTATAAATAAGGTGCTAGGATTATCATTGTAGTATGGGATGAGTGCTCAAACACTTCGAAGGTCTATTAGTGTGAAACCCCAAATTTTTCTAATATATTTTTTCAGGAATTTAGCTTATTAATAAAATAATGTATTTAAACAATAAAAGTGAGGAACTACTTATCTATTGAATAAGTTAATCTAGTAACCTATTCCTACTAAACCACTAATAGGTAGTGGGTGGTTATACCTATTATTCTTGAAGATTAGACAATGTTACATCCCCTATTTCAAGACAACACAATTTCTTTTTCTCTACTTCTGACAAACTACAAACTTCAGAAAACTTTTTCACAATTGAAAACAATAGACGACCCTTAAGGAAAGTGTGCATAAGTAAGTTTCCTGTAATTCAAGATATTATTCATAGAAAAATGGATGAATTATGGCCATGGTTATCACACTTCAATTACTCAAATCTTCTTAGATTAATAAATAGGAGTTATCCTAGAGTAGTGTTGTGAATCCAAGGGTTAAATTAGTATGATTAGTAGATGTTTTTGGCGTTAGTTGAGGAACAAGAAACTAGTGGGGTTGTGTTCAGGGAAAAAAAAAAAGAAAAGAAGCTTATGGCTGAAGCTTGAATCTTCAGCAATGGCAAGATCAAAGGAGGGTCACCAGACCCTTCTTTTTACTTGGCGTCGGCGGCCCTGGCTGGCAAAAGGAGGCACAGTCACAGCTGGGGAAACAGTGACAATGGTCATTTTCGGTAGTGAGGAAGAAGAAGGTGATGATGTTGGTGGTGATGATTGGTGATGAAGGTTTAGGGTTTGGAATAGAAATTAGGGTTTTCTGGATTTGAGGAAAATTGTGCTAGAGCAGAATGGATCCATTTAGGGAAATTGGTCAAGAAATGGGTCGGACTTAGGTGAAAGGGGTAGGGTTATTTGAGATGAATCTGGTCAATGCATTTTCCATGGGTCGGATTTGGTGTTTGGGTTAGAATAAACTTTAGTTGGGTTAAAAGATTGGGTTTGGAAGTATTAGAAGGATTGGGTTAACATTGTAAGTAATGTTTGGCCGAAACTAGAACAAAAGGAAGAAAAAGGATGGGGCCTTGATTGGGTTTGTGTAATTAGTTAAATGATGGGCCAATTATTAAGCCCAACTTATATAAACTATAAAGACTTTAGTTTTAATTGGTGTACTCCAAGATCCTTTAATGAAGGTCCAAGTTTACTAACTAAATGTCATTGAAACAATGAAATCCAATAGGAAATAATACTACTAATAATAATAGTAATTAGCTAGATGATAAATTAAGTTATCAATTAAAAATAATTAGTGAACGAATAACTGAGTAATTAATGATAATAGTAACTAGATAAATGATTAACCAATTCATTAATTAGTCATTGACTAATTAATGAATTAACAAATAATAATTAGCTAAATAATTAGTTAATTTTATAATAATTAGTGGATAATTAATTAATTAATTAATTAATAATTATTTAAATTATTAATTAATTAATATTAATTAGTTAAGTAATTAATTAGTTAATAGTAATTAGTTAAATAATTAATTAACTAATAGTAATTAGTTAAATAATTAACTAACTAATTAATAGTAATTAGTTAAATGGTTAATTAATTTATAATAATTATTTAAATGATAATTGAATATGAAAACAATAAGCAAATATTAAATAAATAAGTGTGTACTCTTGAGTAATAACTGCTTAAAGAAATAGATAACAATTACTTAAATAAGTAACGAGGAAAGAAGATATACTCATGGATATTTTACAAACCAGTGCTGAACTAATAAATAAATGCTAAATAGACAAATAAGTAAATACTTGTAAATAAGTTAAATACGTGAATAAATGAATAAGATATACTTTTAGGTAGTAAATGAATAAATAGACTACATACCTATTATAAACTAATGAGTAAACATGTTAAATGCATAAGTGCATGAATAAGCGATATACATAAATAAATAAATAAATAATAAATAGAAAACATAAATAAATGGAATAGATGAATGAATAAGCAAACAAATAACATTCGTTCCTATGCCTCTTATAAAAAATATAAATCAAGTATATAGAAATTACTAAATATAGAAATCTACTAAAAAGGAAAACTTTCTAATCTAAGAAACTTTCTAAATTAAGAAACTTTCCAAGAAGAGAAATCTTATATTTTTGGAAACTATTCAAGTACACTTTAATCAATATCTAAACATGTTTTCTAGGGTTATTTAAGGTAGGATTGATCACATGAAAAATAAGATAAGTGAATTAATTAGTGTATATATGTTATTGATCATAGGTTTGACATAAGTTAAGAACGTGATGAGAATAGTTTCAAGTCCACAATTTGAGGTAGGTGGTTCTTACACCTCTATATTTTTGAAATGTTAAATATGAATTTTCTCAAGTAAATGCTTTATTTTAGTGTATAAAAAATGGATCATGTATGTCTATTTGAAATATTTTACTATTCAAATTGTTGTGAATTGAGTGGCATACTTGTGCAAAAGAAAATGTATATGACGTATGAAATGAGTTATGAACAGTCATGAAATAGTCGATAGAGGCTATAGTCCTAATATGAATGGTCATGGCAACCAGTATAAAGTTCGGACAATTGACAGCCATGGAGTCGGTATAAAGCCCGGCCGATTGATTTAGTCATGGATTCGGTATAGAGTCTAGGCAATTGACTTATGTTATGTCATGTCATGTGGTCAAGGGATAATTGTGCAAAACCTATTGGTTGCCCTCTTAGAAGGGATTCAATCTCTAAATTGAGTACTCAGAGTTCGGATAATGCATGCACTTGTTAAGAGCTGTATTTTATGAAATAAAATGACACGATTACCATGTATATGATTTACAAGTATGTTCAGTGATGATGTTCATGTCATGTTACATGTTTTTATGCGACATTCAGGAGGGCCACTCTAGAACTTACGGGACTAAGTGCTACGCTAGACGAAAGTTACTTATGTGGATGCTACTCATCTTATGAAATATATGTATATAATATTTGAAAAGTTGCCATTCTTTTTTTTATCTTTCTGTGAGCATGTGATATTGTGTGAAAGACATTGTGAACTTATATTAGGTATGTAGCTACATGATCCGATGGGGAGTAAGTACTATCTATTAGGCATGTGTTGATCAACCCATGTTTCTATCATTTTTCCTGCAAATCACAAAAGCGAGAAAATTCTAGAAATATGATGATTTTTAAATTTTTTTTGCAAATAGGGTAATTTGGGTTTAGGATTCCTGCCAGTGATGTTCGCATTTGCAAAATGTGAGTTCCAGTAAATTTGCATTTTGCAAATGTGAGTTCACTGGAAAAAGAAATTTTAAAAAAAATTAAAATTTTTGGAACTCGCATTCACAGAATGCGAGTTTCAAAAATTTAATTAAAATAATTCATGTTGAACTCGCATTCCATGAATGCGAGTTTATTACAACTTGCATTCACTAATTGCGAGTACCAAAAATTAATTAAAAATTCATCCAAACTTCGATTGAGAATGCGAAGTTCCTTGAACTTCGATTAGCATTCAATCTAAAAAAGAAATTTTTAAAAAAATTCCTGCTGACTAAGGTCAAAATAAATTTCACCCTCAAATTTATTGGTCATATAGGAGGATTGGCAGAAATCCAATAATCTTAATGGTCAAAACTAATTTTATTGTGGGAAACATCTTTTACTTTGCTATTTTTGACCCACCAACATTTGGCATTTGAAATATTATAGTTTCTTAGGTTTCTAGATTTTGAGGTTTTAGAATGAAAGGTGATACGAATTATGTCGAAATTGCTTTACTATGACAAATATAACTAAACTTGTTTTCCTTCCTTTTCTTTATTTTCTTGATTTTGTCTATTCATACCACCAGTTTCTCACATCCTTCTTATGCACGTATAGTTTGTTTCAAATTAGACATCCTATATGTACTTACTATTTTGTTTTTTTTTAACTATGAATAACCAATTGTTCATGGGTCCTATCACTTTTCACTTATATTGAATATTGAAAATGTTATTAAATATACCCCAAAGGCTATGATTTCAATATAGTATATGTAGTAAATTAAGTTGACAATCTAATAAATTTTATCTTTTTGCATGCATTTGAATTGGTTGTATATTAATTTCAAATGAAATAGGTATAAAATAAAATTACTTCAATTATTCAATAAATCGTATCAACAAAACCAAATATCTCCATAGTTACTTTAAATTTTATTGTGGGAACATCAAGTTGTGATGGAAAGGAAAACCAAGAAAGAACAAGAGGAAATTTGCATAAAAGTTCTTTAGGAACCAAATTTTTTTTGATTCAAACATGAGGGATAACATTAAGTCCAAAATTGCATTTCTCGCGCATAAGAAGTATGACAAGAATATCTGATACTCAGAAGTATCACCAGAAGACAAAATACTTACTTTTGCAATTGCAATAACCGTGAAACCATGATCTGATATTTTTCCTTTTCTTTAGTAGAGACCTTAGGGAATTTGATACTATTACTATAAAATTTTTGTTCCATTCCAACACAGATTTCGATTTATGTACTGCTTACGACCCCAAATGCGTAATCCCCAAACTCCCAACCATAAACCGTAATAAAAAATTGAGCACCGTAAACCCTAAACCCTAAACCCTAATGAAGTAAACCGTAAACCATAAACCCTTTACCCCTAACCCTAAAACCGTAAACCCTAAACCCTGAACCCGAAACCCTAAACCGTAAACCTTAAACCGTAAACCCTACGACCCTAAAGCCATAAACCCTAAAACCATAAACCCTAAACTAGAGAACCCTACAACTCTAAAGGCGTAAACCCTAGAACCCAAAACCCTACAATCCTAAAACTTGAACCGTATATTCCCTCATGTGAAGTGTTTTTTAACCACAGAATATAACTTTCATCGTGAAAATATTGACTGTGGTTATAGTTATAGTCTGTGGGAAAAAAAATATTGACCGTATATATATTTCCTGCTTTGAAGTAATGGGAAAAAAAACTAATCAATCAATACAAGGTTCAATGTCCTCCAAGATGTCCACCAGTACCACACTCTCTACGTCTACGCGTCCTAGCTCCTCTACGTGGCAGGTTTTGCAGAACCGGAGTCACTTGAGTAGTGTGTGACTCATGTGCAGCCTGCTGATCATGTAAATCCTCAGTACGAGGCCCTGTTTGTTCAGGACCTCCTTCCCGTTGATTGGAAGTTCCGACGTCTAGGTTCTCCATAGGTGTGAACTCTTGAAACGTCACCGGTGACCTAGATGTTGTACCCTCTCGCATGATCTGCGACTGAGGTGTAAGCACAGTCGATCCACCACAATGGTGTTCGATAGCCATTGCACTGCAGCCAGCATCTGTCTGGAAGATGTGCTCTGGTGACTGCACCCTACGACGCCGAACACCACCATGCTGGCCTCCACCTACATTCCGAGGGTGCACTCAACACGACGTGGGTCAACATGGTGTGGAATGTCATGTGGTATAGGTGGAGGGCGAATTGCAAGACGCCGTGCCATCCCAACACGCTATAAAGTCTCAACTACAAACTCTCTGAATGCACGGAAATGATACCTGTCCTGCTCGTCGCATACTGCCTCAGAATCTAATGCCATGTAAGAAGGTGCGACATAGCATCCACCTGTACAGAGAAGGGCATATTAAGAAAAGTGTAAGTGCAGTTATGTGTTGACGAGTTTGATAATACAATTCAGGAAAATTTGTGTCTACTATTAGTAAGTGGTGAAACTTACAAGATATTCTGCTCTGGCGCTATCTCCCTAAAACCCCTCGAGAATAGGAGGATGTCGACTCGGGTTTGATACATAGAGAACTGTCCGCTGCCGATACCATCGAAAATAGTCATCCGATGGATAAGTAGTATCATCAACTGCAATGCCATCCACCACATGTGAATGCTGATGGGTCCAAACATCAATATAATGCACGTGTGCAATGCCCCAATCCTGATTCTTCCTGCCACGGTGACTAAATTGATGTATCGTGGCGTTACTCTCGGCCAGCTGAAATTCGGGCACGGGCTGCTATAAACCAAACTACCGCATAACTCGATGAGGGAGATGGGGCTCGACAACCTCCCAACAGATGATGTACGTGACAGATCTCCAAATGTCATGTCCTGCAGTACAATACTCAGGGAGAGATGCAAGAATGTCCTCTGAATACGGCAGCCAAACGAATTGAAAAAAAATAGAGAAATACGTCATCTGAACTTCATAAACTTTCGACAACAATTGGTACAGCAAATAACAAATATATCCCTGCCCGTAAGAACCGATGAATACTAACCAATTCATCGACCCATATCAAATCAACGTTCACCGACATGTATCGATCAGTCGAATAACACGAAAGCATAATTTATACAAGATTGCAAACTATTCATAGGTACTGCTAAAAGTACCTCATCAGGCTGTAACCCAGTCAACTGGTCTCTAAGAGTTGGCAAGACATGTCGCACAACCCTATGTAAGTCGAGACCAACATCCCACCTGCAAAACCGATACAAAATTAAACAAGGTTAGTAACTCATTTGCAACAAGGGTTCTGAATTTGAATTGCAAGTAATGCAAGTAGTACTCGACCTAGCTCCATAGGGTCCGGGATAGTGCTCTAGTGGCCGCACTCGATCAGGGTGCAAAGTCGGCATTCGTTCCCATGCCGATATCTGCAGTTGCGGATGTATTATATTATTTCACATAACATATTAAAACAATTCCTAACTACATCCATTGTGAGTATGCAACAACGTCATACCTGCAGAAGCAGTAACGGTCCTGCGATATCTGTAACCTCAGGCCGTGTGGCGGTGCATAGAGACCGGTACAGGAATGCCAGGACTGTACTCCCCCAACTGTACTCCCCAACTGTCTCCAAATCCCGCAGAAGTGGAAGCCACATCAGGGAAAGTTTATTCCGAGACTTATCCGAAAATAAATGCCCGCCCAACAGTAACATGATGTAGATACGTGCCTCTGCTTGAATGTCTCATCCGTAGCATTAGCCGGCAGGCCCCTATCCAACACCCCAAACAAACAACTAAGTCTCAGCGTCTCCGGTCAAAGTCAGTCGGCTCTGGGGAAAATCCTAAAAGCTAGACTTAAAACCCAAACCCCAAACCCTAATAAAACCGAAACCGCAATTCCTAATCCCTAAACCCTAAACCCAACAACCCTAAAGGCTTAACCGCTAAACCCTAAAATTATTTCAAATTAATTGTCTAACCACGGCCTACCTCTTAAGGTGTACAGTTTGAATATTATGCCAGAAGTTTAACTGCCCTCTTTACTAAAATTTTGGCAGAATTTCCCCTATAACATGACTACAACTCCCTGGCAGCACATCAAATTTATTAATCAACGAATGCATCACAGCATATTCATAACTAATTGACAACAATAGTAGTAGAACTTTCTATTGCAATTTGGGTACAAATCATACAAAAAACAGATTAATAAGACAAGAGTAAGGTCAAGTTATTCGAAAACAAAGATGCTTTTGTAACAAACGAAGCCATGCATCTTTCTAACATACATCTGCTAACATCAATCACAATTTATATTTTGTTCTGGAGTTGAGATTACTAACCTAGATAGTAATTTGCAGGTCCCCTAGAGCCTCGAGAATGCAGTAAAAAACCTCAATATTTATTGCCGGAGTGTTGTCTGCAAATCATCAAGAACGGAGTGGTTAATTACTAGGCAATCGTAGGTGAAACATAGTCATACGAAGAAGAATGGAAACTAATTGACATCACCGAAATCAGTTAACATCGTGCACCATACATGCTCATTGATAGCTCATACAACAAACAAACTAATTGCATATGCTCCTTTATAGCTTTTAAACATAACTCAATCATCCGTCGCCTTTGAATGGTTTATTGTAAAATTTTAAAACTTGTTAGTGAAAAACATAAGTGGCAGGAGAAAATTTTCAGTATACTGTATTGCGAATTATACATGCCAAAATTTCATAACTTTGTTTTGTACATTCTTCTATCAGATAGAGGTTTCACTAAAAGGATTACCGATCATTCTGGTGCTTTTTTTTTTTTCGGCCATAATACAAAACAAAATTTTTTTATTAAAGTAGCTGTTAAGAATTATTGTACTCAGATGCCATTTACTTATTAGGAAGTCACTTTGTAAGTTGTGATAAGTTAACATATCCACATTCATTATGGGATCGAATGCATTCGACAAAATAGGGGTCTACTTTTAACATTTTAGCTCCATGTATCTCCGTTCAACGAATGGAAAAATGGGATTTAACTAACAAAATTTGACACAAATAAAATGAAACCAAAATGGGATTCCGAAAAGAATTTGAACAATTTTGTTACGCTTTAAGAAAGGACATTATGAGAAACAAAATTTATAAACATTTCGGCAGAGTCCCCTATTGAACGAGTAAAACTCCATACTAGTAAACAAAATATTTTTACCTACTATCCCATATATTCATAAACTTGAATGGGATTTCTCCAACGGTATGTTTAACAAACTTGACCAAAAAGGCTTAACGATCTTTGTTTTTTATCCACTTTGTTTCATATAATACAAATTCATTTTTTGCATAGTAGGTGCTCTCCACCGTTGATGCATGCAAAAATAGGATTTAAGTAATTTAAATGGAGAAAAATAAAATGAAACTGAAAATGTAATAAAAAATGGAGAAAATATAAAATGAAACAGGAGACGTACTGAAAACTTCTAAGCTCGCATTTTTGAATTAAGAAAGGACATTATGTAAAAAATAGTTGCAAAAATTTTGGCAGAGTCTCCTCTATAAAACGACTAAAACTCCCTGCCAGCAGCCATAATTGATTTCAACTCTCATTGCACAACATAAACTCGAGGTATATTGAACAACGCTATGTTTAGCATACACACTGGGAAAAAGGGCTTAACAATGATTGCCGAATTTTGAAAGGGCATTATGTAAAAGATATATGAAACAAAAGAAAATACCTCACAGAACGTAATAACAACTTTTAACTGTGGCACGTTTACAAAGGATATCATGTACTTAAAATTTTATAAAAATTTTGACAAAGTCCCCCCTACAATATGATTGAACATCACTGCTAACAAACACAAAATGTCTCAAGCTCTCAATGCATAACGTAATATTCAAAGTTAAACGATCCACATTGGATAGATGAATAGTGCACCTTAGCTAAAGAGCAATAGGAACTGGAAACAAATGTGAAATTTTAGTATAGATCAAGGCCTGCCCCAAAATATTGCCAATATATCATTGCAGTTCGATTTATATTCGACGCTGTGGAACACATTCAACATATTTTGGGACAGGATAAACCTCGAATATTCCCTGCCGAAAAAAATTGAGATAGGTACCTAGATGAAGAAAAAAGCTACGACACAACGGTCGATGAAGACGGTAAAAGCAGGATGAATGGAGCAAAATGAGTAATCTATCCAACAATGGAGGAACGGAGCTACATTAGACTAAAGATTGCACAGAGCGAAGCAACTATTATTAACTCATCACCAACAACATGCTCTATCAGAAGACAATCAAATCAAAACAATAGTTAATTAGGATTGCAAATCAATTATGTGGATGCATGCTCCCAAATTTTTTTTTATTTTGTATAATATAGAGGAAAAACACACGGAAGCTGCACTTTTTGTTTGGCTTACAATAATTCTCGTACCTAAGCTGCAAATTTCAGTCCATCTTTCATTAGTTAAACCGAACATATGTTTGTCTTATGAATTAATTTTTCATACATTTTCCTTATTAACACAAATTATCCTCACCAACAGCTCGGCTATAATTTTTCTTACTTTCTTATTTTTACAATAAGGTCACCTTGGAAAATGCTAAGTTGAACTGGCCAAACTTATCAAGGAAAAGCTGAACCACATTGACCCCTACATTGTTACGCTTGCTGATGCTATGATCACCTGGATTGATGCCATGCCAGATTTCAACCCACCATATGAGGCTGTTCCAGCCGTGGCCAATGCTAGGAAGGATGCGGTTCCTCCTAGTAGGAGGAGTTGTTTTTCCATCTTTCTGTGTTTATTTGCTTTCAAGTGGTGTTATATTTACGAGTGTCCATTTACTTTCTGAATTCTTATGGTTCGTTGTCTTCGAAAATAGTCCTTCATATCTTCCACCGTCATCGATGGAAATAATGTTCAGTTGTATCAGAATAAATATTAGATTGCCATGTAATTTTGGTTTTGCCTGAAATGGTAGTTTAACAATCTCGTTAGCAAATTTTTGTTTTTACTTTTTTGTCCATTTACCTTAATAATTAATTCATCTCATGCTTGATTAGTGAAATAGATGATCGTATGAAAAAAGTGAAGCTTTGTTCTTTAAACTGGACAAAGTATGAGATAGAAGAATAACTATACCTACGACCATATTGGAAAAAAAATTAAAACCCCAAAATGAATTGAATATGGATCATAATTTTTGAAACAATAGGCTTTATGGACTAAGAAGGCTTTCGTAATCATTATCCAATTCCAGCTGTAATTGGAGCGCCAGTGCAGCAACGTTTCAATCATGACAGGGGAAAGAGATATTTCCTTTACAAGGCAAAAGCATAGTGCAAGACAGTTTTTTCAAAATAAATATTGGAACAGAGTATACGTTAAAGTTGAATTGTATAATGAAGAACATAAGAATCATATCACAACAGAGGTGGGCAAAAGGTAAAATTGGAGACACTTTTTGTATTTTGCCGATAAGTAGGAGGTATTAAACCTACAACTTTTGCATCCCATTTTCTGTTGACCTTCAACCCAATGCTTCTCTCAAATTGAAGAGACTTTGTCGAAAATAGAATTACATGATAGCTCATTATATTGACGAAAATATTTACCTGAGGACGTCCAACTTTAGCACGAGAAGTTAAAAAAGGACAAAAGTGTTTCTAAACTCGAGCAAAGAGCATATCATAACATGCTATCTTTCCCTCCCCCACATAGAGCCTCATTGATTTGCAATTGGCTTTTGGAATCACTGTGGAATTCTCCACCTTAAACACGCAATCCGTGCTGGACAAATTAACTTTAGCATTTGCTTAATGAAATCCTTTAATTTTTATTTTTTGATAACAAAATCAAGTACTTTGATTTCGAGTCCAAAGCCAATTAATGTGCTTGTGCAAGAGTTAATTTCCTTCTTCAATTACAGTGAATAAAGGAATTGAATGAGTAGACAACAAAAGAATAATCTTGTTGCAATTTAATCAAAAATCAGTTCAATTAAAAGGGAGAAAATCAATGAGTAAGAGTCTAGAGTATTAGGTTTAATTCGGAATCTTGAATTAAATTTTCAATTATCTTCTTGTCCAACTATGAACACACCACACAGAAATAGCTTACATCATCTCTCTGAGTATCTAAGGTGTCTTAATTAAGTCCTACGCCTCTCTCGATGGTCATAAGAGTAGTTAAATCCATTAAATCCTAAGGTGATGTGAGTGGGTCATACATACCCTAATCTATTCTCGTGATTAGTCTATGCATATCTATCTACCTAGTACACGGTTACATCTCCTTTCTCAATTCGACAAAATCCCAATAATCATGTTCATGTTGATTAGGCACAAACAAGCATTAAAACTAAGGTAGATAAATCATAGCAGTGACAAAAATTTAACTAGAGAAATCTATCAATCTTCATTCATAAACCCTAATCCTAGAAAATACTTAGTTTGACATGTTGGAAAGATTGAAAACACAAATCCAAAGAGTTAATACAAAAGAGAGAATAAGAGCCAGGGAACTTCTCAGCGGTTGCTCTGATTCGTCGCTTACATGCTCTTTGGGTTGATCTCCCACACTTGACTTCTCCAAAAGAATAAGAATGATTCTAAGTTAAAAACTAGAGCAACTAACTTCCAAAAACATCCTATTAAGCCCCTATTTATGGTCCCCTAATATTACATGTGAATCCCAATTGGAGTCGACTTCCAAAAACAAAAAGAATTGTGGAAAAATAGCTTTCACAAACTTCGGTGCAAACATTGATGTGAACTTCGACATCGATGTTTATCGCATGCTATTCACTTTGCTGAGTTAAAAGAACATCGACGATAACTCCGGCATAAACATGGGTGCCGAAGTTCACTGCATCCTTTTCCAAAATGAATTTCTGGTCCCTCAACCTTCAATTGATGCGCTTTCCCTCCAATTTGCATCGGATCTTCAATTATGTCCCTGAAAAAACAAGCTACACTTGTAAGCAACTTTCCATTCAAATTGATCATACATAGTGTGCAATTTGACACGTTTAACCACACAAAACTAACCCTATTTGCACCCTATCAAACTGTCCCACACTAACCTGTGCTTGTCTTCAAGCATGAGAACCATTCTTGACTATCTGATCATAGTTATATTCTTAGATTACCATTGCCGAGACAACTTAAAAACTAGTATCATATGCTAATGATGTAAACTATAGAAATACAACCTCGGTTAGCTCTCGACATCCTCAACTCGTTCAACCTCAACTATTCCAACAAAGGCCCTGTTTGATAACCCAATTCAGGTCTTAATCTTAATGACTTCAGACCTTAATGGTGTTAAGACTGTTTGATAATAAAAAAAATACTATATCTTAATGATTAAGTGGGTCTGAATTGCCTAGGCAAAATGGAGTCCAATAAATAAGTGATAAGTTTATCACTTATCACCACTTAATAAAAAGTACACTCAGATGTTAGGGTTTAAGTACAGTTTTTAGGACATAAAAACCCTTGTCAAATAAAACACAATCACTTTATTTTTTCCTCTTCTCTTTCTTCTACCGTCTTTCTTCTCTCTCATTCTTTTCTTTTCATCATTGTTCTTTGTTTATCAACCTCTTCTCCAATTTTTTTTTTTTAGTCAGCCTTCATTTTTAAGAAGTTTACCCATTAAAGCATTCAATTTTTTAGCATAAAGGTAAGTATTAACTTTATACATATACTTTATTTCTACTGTGTAGTTGTCGTTCATACTCATATTCAATAAAAATCTATGTTTCATCTATGTAATTGATTTATACGATTAATGGAAAAATAATCTTCCATGATAGAAATAGAAGCATAGGCAATACAATTTGACTAGAAAAATAATCTTTGAGAATGAAGAAATTGTGGTACAAAATGAGCAACATGCTGAAGATAACCCAGAAAATACAGAATACGGAGGAGGATCTTGACAAGTTGATCAAACTTTTATGATCAACTTACGTGAGCAAATTAAAAATCAACATTTTTAGCTTTTTTGATTAATTGTATTTATAACATTTGATAGACTAGCATTTATATTTTATCAAATAAATTTGTTATATTATAATTTTATTTTCATTTTTAGCTCATTCTTTTCTTTTTTTTTATTATAATAGTTCATTCTTTTTCTAATAAATAATTCTTATTTTTTTGATAATAGTTCATTCATTTGTAGTTCATTCTTTTTCTAATAAATAATTCTTATTTTAAATAAAATTAAATCATATGTACTACTAGTAAAATATACCAATATAGATCATTTATAAACAAGTTAATATAAGGATAAAATTGTAAAATACAAGAAATTCAGCATTCAGTCATCTATAATTATCAAATAGGCATAATATGTTCAGTGTTTAGATTCAGACAAAAGTTGTATTAGATTCACCACTTAACATTTCAGTAACTTAATGAATTCAGACTTCAGATTTCAGATTTCAGTTTTATCAAACGGGGCCTAAGTATATGAAATATAAAACCAACATTTAATTGTAAATAGACTGAACATTAAGCAAAATCTCAGGACTGTTAACAAATAGGGATCCACAGGCCATACCTTTATTTTTCACACTTTTTTTTAAATTTTATTTATTATTTATTATTTATTTTTTTAGACCGGGGAAAGTTAGAGATATTTTAGTTCTCAGCCAATAAGTCTTTTGACATGAATTCTGACACTTTTAGGTGAAGGAGCCCGGTTGCTCAACTTACACTGCTTAAGAACCTTATACTCATAGTTATCGCTACTTTTTGACTTGAAGGTTGACATTTTGAGGTGAAAACCCCTGGTTACTCAATAATGATAACTAGCGGAGCATTCACACAAAGATCTTAATAATCAAGCACCAATTCCTTCACAAAAGTACTAAGCCTGTGTCATATCCCCTCAAAATAGAGAACTAAACTTAATAAATAGTCCCATCCACAAACTAAATGCCAACCATGTATTTATAATACCGAACCAGAGTAGCCAAAAATTGAAAAAGCATTGAAACACCAAATATTCACCAAAGAGGTATAGCACAACCACACCATCAACACGTGACACATCCAGCAACAACTTTTGACAACAACAAAGTAAGAACACAAACCACAATCTTCGATGCCAAAAATTGGGAAGTCAACAGAAAAATTAATCAACAATCTCATACACACTTTCACCCTTGAATCACCCCTCCACAGTTAAAGCAACATTGTCTACAATGTTGGGGGAAAAATAAGAAGCAAGAAAATAAAACCCAAGTGAAAGTGAAACTTCCCTAACACGAAAGTGGAGAGTAACACAAAATCCAAGCCCTCCAAATATGTACAGCCCGTCATGGAAACCTAACCAAAATAACATAACCACTAAAGAAACTAAAAATAGAGGTTAATACACCACCATAGAAAACAATGTAGAAAACAATGAACCTAACTACCAATACCACCTCTAAACCACTAAAACAACAAAATGAACTGAAACAAAAGTAAGAAAGCCTAGAAAGCCTTGGAAGGACCCTACTTGTGGGGATGCCAGGAAGCCAAGGTATCCTTAAGGTGTGTGAGCCGTTCCATGATACCGGTCATGCGGTCCTCGATACCGGTGACATGGGCCTCTAAGCGATCGACAACCTCTAGAGTACCACGGACCTCTGTGAACACCAACTGAAGTAAATCTCAAATGAAGGTTTGAGAGGAACTAGCACCTGGTTCTTGATCCTTCTCCCCATCTTCATCCTCACTACCAGCACCCTTATTACCAGCCTCACCCGCTTTGGTACTATAGGAAATCCAATTGAGAGTAGCCTTGGCCAACACAGTAGTAGCAGGCTTGGAAAATTCACCTAAGATCCATACCGCAGTGGTCAAAGATCAATGTAAGACGGTGGCTATAGGGAAATGTCTTCTTTACCAATTTATAGCCTGCCGAGCGAATCATGTGCTCCATAATGGATGACGTCAAGGGAATGTCAAAAATAGCTCCAAGACCGTTCTCCAGCTTATCTAAGAAATACATGTCCATAACTTGAATCTCATTCTTATACTGGAGGTAGGAATGATGTTTGATTGAACAAGTAGACCAACAAGTTGTGTCGCTGACTCAAATTTCGGGTCAAAAGGTGAGATGTATCAATGTGGGTCTCCTAAGTCTAGGGATCTTTAGGCAGGTGAAACACTCTACCTCGGAACAAAACTTAGAAATAGTGAGTTCAAAGTTCCAAGTAGGGTCGCTGGTAAACACATGCTTTTGATGGCTAAATGACAGCCCATTATTTTTAGCACCCAACCAAGTAGACAATGCATCCTAGTAAGTTCAATGGGCACCTCTTTGACATAACTTTCAACTCATTCAGAAGACATAACCTCCTTGTTTTTAATATTAGTATAGAACTAATGACACAAAGCAAGATAATAAACCGGAGGTAAATCCAACATACAATCCCAACCAATATTGGCAAACAACTCACGAAACTCATATTGAGCATAAAAGCTTGGATCCAAATCTGTCTCATCAAGTACCCTATTGTTAACACGAGCAAGATATCAATGCTGATTCTTAACATTCAAAAAGTGCATAGGGTCGAATGGTGGAGTTGTGCCACTCCCTTGACCACTGGTGACACCTCGACTTCTCTTGCGAGACAACGAAGGTGCACCAGTAGGATTTTTCATCTGAGGAGGCATTGACACAACCCAAACAACACAGCACAACAATGTACCAAAATGCAATGCCCACGACTCACCAATCCAATACCAACCAAATTTCCAACAATCAATCACAAAGGGGCGTGTAACAAAGGAATGAATATGCTTGAGCCAACAACAAGAGGCCAATTGAATGTCGAATCAACCAAAAAAATCATGAAAAGTTGCCCCAAAAATTCCACAGAAATTCGGCACACACTACTCCAAGAACACATACTAAATCAATTCGTAAATTCAAGCAATTGCAATCCGTGAAATTAACGGAGAACCGAGTAAACTTGCTTCCCTTTACGAAGAGACCAGAAGCCCTATAAATTTCACAGCAGATTCAGCCAGATTGGAGTAGACAAACATTGTAGGGTTCATCAAATTTTCTTTGCAGCATACGAATTGGAAAACGTGAATATGAAACTCAGTCAGAGGATGATGTTCTAGTGCTTGCCGTAGTGAGATCCACGAAATCCTTAAGAGAAATTGCTCCAAAATTGTGAGTGAGGAAGTGAGGGGGTACGGAGAGAAAGAGAGAAGAAGAAGAAGAATAGGAGAAAGGAAGAATTTAGCTATAATATGCATAAATTGATGAACATCGGCACTGATATTAGCACCGATGTTGTTCTGCCTTCATTTTTTTTCCTATTGTAGAGAAACATCGGCGCCAATATTGAGGGCAATGTTAGTGCCAATGTTCATCTGTCTTCTTTTTTTTTTCTATTGCAAAGAAATACTGGAGCCGGTGTTTGAAATGAGGTTTGCGCCAATGTTGTTCTACCTTCCCATGCCTCAATTATTTTTATTTAAAAGAAATCATCCTTCCTCCCATTTTTCCTTTCGCTACCATTGCATTGCTACCTTTTAGTTTCTCTCACATAACCCTAAAAAAGCAAAAACAAATCAAAGTAATCACAAATTTAATATGTAAAGAAAAATAACACCCGAATAACTTAAAATAAAATGACAACTCGGGTTGCCTCCTGAGAAGTGCTAAATTTAATGCCGTCAGCTAGATGGGGTCAAACCAATTACTCCCAATATTTGATGTGTCCTATCATGCCAACAAAATCCCCTTCAAGATATAGTTTCAAACATTGGCCATTTACTACAAATGGCTCTTGATCATCATTTCAAATTTCATTGCCATCATATATGGACCAATCTCTGTGATCACAAAAGGACAGGACTATCAGGACTTCAGTTTGCTAGGAAATAACTTAAGGCATGAATTGAACAATAAAACCTTTTGACCAACTTGAAACTTACATCTCACAATGTGCTTATCATGCAACACTTTTGCCCATTCTTTGTAAATGTGAGCATTTTCGTATGATTCCCTATGAATCTCATCAAACTCATTCAATTGGAACATTCTTTTTTCACCGACACTTTTAAGGTCAAAATTAAGAGTCTTGACTGCCCAATACGCCCGATGCTGCAATTCCATTGGTAAATGATGTGACTTTCCAAAAACGAGTTGGTAAAGGAACATACCCAATGAAGTCTTGTATGCAGTCCTGTATGCCCATAATGTATCATGAAGTTTAACTGCCCAATCTTTCCTTGATAAATTTACCATCTTCTTAAGAATCTACTTTATTTCCTGATTGGACACCTCCACTTGACCGCTAGTTCGGGGATGATAAGTAGCATCCATGTGAAACTTTACCCCATATTTGGCCAGTAATGCTCGAAACTGACTATTGTCAAAATAGGCACCATAGTCACTAAGAATTGCATGGGGTACCACAAAACGCGTGAAAATGTTTTTATTGATGAATTTAACCACATTTCGACTCTTATTATTAGCAAGTGCCATGGTTTCAACCCATTTGGTAACATAATCCACTATTACCAAGATGTAGATATTACCATACGATGGTGGAAACGGTCCTATAAAATCCAAACTCCAAATGTCAAATGGATCTACCTCTAGAATTCTTGTTTGGAGCATCTCTTGACGTCGACCAATGTTTCCAGTACGTTGACATCGATCACAAGTAAGCACATTGTGACGCCCCTACCTCTCCCTAGAACCAAGAGTGTGGACGCCTTCTCACTCACTAAATCTAAATATAAATACAAGCATTCATTCTTAAAACCATAATCGAAATATCAAAATCACTAGTTAAACTTTCAAGAGTACAAGCCCAATAACTTTATCAAAATTACAATAATACTAATTCCAAGCACAATAATCCATCAAGTTCACCAATAATTTCAATCTTATACAAAAGTGCGAAAACCCTACAAAAGAACTAAATTCCTCGATTTACAAGCTCCACTTCAAGGCCTGTTAAGGAAAACAAAGCTTATGGGGTGAGTAAAGGTCAGTGAGGTCAAGAAATCACACGCAAGCAGGTCAAAGTGATAATAAAATTATTAAGACAATAAATTAGGAGAAACTCAGAACTCATATAAAACAATTAAAGAAATTGATATAAAAAGATACAAATGGCCCGCTCCACATTTCCTCAATTTTTGCCATCACCTTTGGTCCGCTTCCATGCCACAATTTTTATTTGAAATGCTGACACTCCATCAACCACTATCTCACTACCCGTAGACATCACTTTACACTCACCTGTCTACTTACACCCTCTGTACCGGGCCCGCTCGTCAAGATAAAATTTATGAATAAACCAAGTCGGGATGAGAGGCACCTCCCACTCACTAGAGTGTGATACATACTACCGCTTGGCAAAAAAGGTCGATGAGACAACTCTCCAATCGACTTAACCAAAATTTAACCAAGGCGGGAGAAGAGGTACTTCCCACTTGCTTGAGTGTGGTACATTCAACCGCTTGGCGTTAACAATTTAAGAATAAGCACAAGTACAAGCATTTAACAATTCAATTCACCTAAGGGTGAGCGCGATAAAGTACACGCTTACCAAGTAACACAAGCATGCTTTTCAAATCATTAACATTAAATAAAGCATTAAGTAACATACACTTGAACACACACCGTGATTCAGTTAAACAAGTGAGCAAGCAAGAAGGTCAAAGTTTGGTAGTTGGGTCACTCTCGACGAAGTCTTGGTCACTTGAGCCAAAATTCAACTATCAAACACTAGCCAAAATAACTAAAACTCAAAACCTTAACTCAACTACCTAGAATCACCAAAACCTCACTGCCACAGTTTTTTGTTCGAACCATATCTAAGGTTACACTCATTGAAATTAGGCAAGGTTTACTGCTATGGAAACTAGATTCAGAGTACTACAATTCACTAGAAGGGCTCGCTCCAAGATTCATTTTGTAAAATAGGCTAAAGTGCGCTGCAAGAAGTCATGAGGAACAAAAACAGGTAAATCAGTCTTGAAAAACAGCCATTTTCTCAGATTTTCTGAGGTTGATAAAAAATGAGTTAGCTTGCAAGCCATATACCGTTGGAAATCCCTTGAAGTCTAGTTTCAAATTCCACCAACAGCAATTGATTTTGACTCCCAAGCAAGAAAATATAGTCATTTGAACAGAGGACAGAATGCTGTCCTGACGGTATAACTTCTAGGTTTGAAGAGTAAGTTTGGAGCATCATTTGAGCCACGAAATGATACTGGAAAAACACCAATTTTTGCACACATAAACCTTAGTATGTGAGCTACGTTTTTACCGAAATTTAGCCAAAAAATCATACGAGAAGGTAGTGATCACAGTGACCAAATTTGACTGAAATTTTTTTGAACTCATTTCTGCTGAACATAAATCCTTTTCTTTTGCAACATTTGGTTCATCCAAAACAGCTCTCATTCCCTTCCATTTTCAAAACCAAGACTCTAACAACATTTCTTGATCAAATGGTGGTAAAATAATAGCAAAAATTTGGACCAAAACACCACCAAAATAGGGAGCAAAGTTCGGGCAGAAATGGGAGACAGTTTTTCTAGATTTTTGGTCCTCACTTCATGAACTTTTAAAGCACCAAATGAGAGAGTTTCTCTGGTAGGAAAATGTCCACTTAAAGCTCAACATTTCAGCTCTCAAAATAGACAAGAATCTCACAAAAATATGCAGCTAAGACAAGGCATAAAAATCTGAAATGAAACCGGCAGCATAACCTTACTCACCTCTCAATTTTCCTCCTTCTTTATTTCCTAGTTTTCTAACTCCAAAACTCATCACAAACAAACTCCATTACATGTTTATATATCATAGCATCCAACCATCAAGAATTGTGAGAATTCATAGAGCCCACTCAACCACCCAAATTCAACACAAAGAAAAACAAGAAGCTACAAGCTCCAAAACCATTCAATGGAAGCAAAGGAACTAGGGTTTGATGAAGCCAATTTTACCTCTAGTAGCTCAAGGGAAAAGTTCTAGCCTGTGGTGTCTAAGCTCCCTCTTTTTCCAAGCTCCTACCTGGCTCTATCCCTCTCCTTGTTGATCCTCAAGCTCCAAGTGAGAAGGGTGGAAGATTACACAAGTTTTCTTGGGTGATTTGGTGAAGCTTTGGAGTAGATTTGGAAGATGAAATGAAGGGGAAGTAGGGAAGGGGAGTCCGGCCAAGCTTGGAGGAGAAGATGAGAATGTTTGAAGCTTGTTGCCTTTTGGGGCTTTTGTTGGGAAAATGGAAGAAAAGAGGAATGTCGCTCGATTTGACACAAAGCCTCTTTTTGTCGCGTTGGGGTCAATTCGCCCGACGCGACACTACGACCCCTATTTCTCTCACTTATATACCTCAAATTCATATCCTAACTCTCAAAATTTACGTCTAATAGTCGACCCTAAACTTCTATGCGAAATTTAAACATTCAAATATTGAAATTATCAACGTAATTTAAACGTGCGCAATGAAACTTTGAAAATTTTTGTGCTGATGCAATTTACTTAATAAAGTTAAATATTTGTAAATAAATAAATAAACTGATGTGGAAATTTATAATATATAATTTAAAATGATGATATGGATCCTTAAAAGAATTTCGTCCTCGAAATTCATACCTGGATTAGAGAATAACTCAGGATGCTTCCTCCTAACTTCCTCTTCGACTTCCCATGTAGCTTCCTCGACACCATGATTCCTCCACAAGACCTTTACAATAATACCAATTTCAAGCACAATAATCCATCAGGTTCACCAATAATTTCAATCTAATACAAAAGTGCGGAAACCCTACAAAAGAACTAAGTTTTTCGATTTATGAACTCCACTTCAAGGCCTTTAAGAAAAACAAAGCTTATGGGGTGAGTAAAGGTCAATGAGGTTGCCATTCATCCCGACTTGGTTTATTGATAAATTTTATCTTGACGAGTGGGCCTGGTACAGGGGGTGTAAGTAGACGCGTGAGTGTAAAGTTATGTCTACGGATAGTGAGATAGTGGTTGACGGAGTGTCAACATTTCAATTGAAAATTGTGACATGGAAGCGGACCAAAGGTGACGGCAAAAATTACGAAAATGTGGAGCGGGCCATTTGTATCCTTTTATATCAATTTCTTTAATTGTTTTATGTGAGTTCTGAGTTTCTCCTGATTTATTGTCTTAATAATTTTATTATCGTTTTGACCTGCTTGCATTTGATTTCTTGACCTCACTGACCTTTGCTCACCCTATAAGCTTTGTTTTTCTTAACAGGCCTTGAAGTGGAGCTCGTAAATCGAGAAACTTAGTTCTTTTGTAGGGTTTTCACACTTTTGTATTAGATTGCAATTATTGGTGAACTTGATGGATTATTGTGGTTGGAATTAGTATTATTGTAATTTTGATAAAGTTATTGGGCTTGTACTCTTAAAAGTTTAACTAGTGATTTTCATAGATTTCGATTATGGTTTTAAAAATGAATACTTGTATTTATATTTGGATTTCGTAGTGAGTCCTGGCGAGAGTTAAGCAGGCATCTCGCCGATACTCTTGGGTTCACCCTAGGGAGAGGTGGGGGCATCACAGTTGGTATCAAAGCATAGGTTAAAGATCTATTTGGAAAATATTTTAGAGACTTTAGTCTTAAGAATAGAATTAAGATAACCTTGTTATGCCTTAAGGTTGATGTTATGAGTGAATTAGTGACTCTAAGTTCCTAACTTTGAGTTTTATGGTTGTTTTGTAGGAATAGAGAATGGAAATGGAGCTTAGGAGGCTAATGGGGCTAATGGTAATGGAGAGGTCAATGGTCACGTGGGACCTCTTAGACTTATTCGTTATCGAGTACTTGGTGGAAGACCCCTCATCCACTACTCTCCCTTTAGTAGGTTCTCTCATTGTGCTTGTAGGGAGACATACTCTTACTCCACTGACCTAGTGCTATCCATTGATGATGAGCGCCGGCAACTGATGAATACTAATAGGGCGCTACTTGATGAGATGGAGGGACTGAGGGCTACGGAGGATGCCCAAAGTCTTAGGATCATAGAGCTCGAGTAGATGGTGGTTGAGGAGTGGGGTAGAGCTAAGGCCGCCCGTGACGAGGTCCGGAGGATTAAGGCCCAATTGACTAGGGTTGTCGACGAGGTTTGGGAGCGGACCGCCAGGATATTGGATGATGCCACCATACTAATGGAGGAAGTGGCAAATGGAGTCGAGAGTTCGGCTCGTGAGGACCTCTCGGAGGAGGAACCATTTGAGGAGGACCCGATTGAGGAGGTCCAGACTTGTGGTTCCGCTATGAACTAGATTAGGAATATTAATCTTTTGACTATTTTTGTAAATGGATTAGTTGGGTGAGACTTGTGAAACCTATGACTTTAATTACATGACTAATTGTATTTTTGGTGGCACGTGTATGCTATATTTTGTAAATGCCCCATGACTTGTTAATTATTTGTGAACTTTGAAATATTAATATATGTTAATCATTGTTATTTCAAATGCTCTTAATGTTGACTTTTGTCTTAAGTTTCTCTCGTGTAATTATTTTTATTTTTGCATCTAGACATAATTAAAACTATGGATGCGCGAGATCGAGATTGAGGTCGAGGCCGAGGACGAGGGCGCGGACGTAGACAACCCTCAGAGAGTGTTCGGTCTTCCAAGGCGGGACCGGAAAGGGGGCCAAGCAGTGGAAATGTGGATCAGGTGGCTATGGCCATCAATAGAATGACTGATATCCTTGAACGCCTGACCGATAATTAAGGTCCTGGTCAGCGGAATCAACCTATAGGCCCTGATCATGGAAACGATAAAGTCTTGGAGTGTTTCCTTAAGTTTGCGCCGCCTAAATTCTTAGGAGAGGCAGAATCTGACATGGCAGAGAGTTGGTTTGAGAGGATGACATATATTTTTCCGTCTTGAATTACATTGAGGAGAGGTGAGTGATGTTCCCTACTTTTCAATTTAAGGGCACGGCTAGATTGTGGTGGAACGTAATTAGGACTAAATGGGAGAGAGAGTAGACCCCATGGATTTGGGCAAATTTCAAAAAGGAGCTTGATGAGAAGTTTTTGCCTCCAATGGTCCAAGAGAAAAGAGAAGACGATTTCATTAGATTGAGGCAGGGATCGATGAGTGTGGCCGACTACGAGACCCAGTTCACAAAACTTTCCAAATTTGTGCCAGAGTTAGTGGCCACGGATCGAAAAAGATTAGAGGATTCGTACAGGGACTTAATGTGGAGATTCAAGAGGCTCTAGCCACAACCCAAATTAATACTTTTATTGAGGCCTTGGAAAAGGCCTAAAGAGTGGAAAGTGCTAGATTTCAAGTGAGGATTTTTTATACTAAAAAATGGAATGCCCCAAGTAACAGTGTTTTAGGGCGGGTGGATAGAAATACATCAGCCCCTAATGTTGGAAGGGGCATGGGAGGAGTAAGATTGGCTGGAACTTCCAGAGGGTCTGTGGCTAGAGGAGCCACTAGTAGACGTGGCTAGTCTAGAAATATCTCACAAGAAGGTTCGGTGTCGACTCCTCAAGTAGGATGTGGATACTGTGGAAAGCCAAACCACACGATAGATGGTTGCTGGAGGAAAGCAGGGAAATGTTTGAGTTGTGGGAGTATCGAACATCAGATTGCCAATTGTCCGACAGCCCATCGTGCAGGAGGTAGTTCATAACAGTCTGCTAGGCCAACTTCCAAACAGTTGAGTGTGGGGGATAATCGCCCAAGGGTGCTTACTAGGGTCTATGCGATGGGTCAGCACCAGGTCCCTGATACTATGGAGGTTATTGAAGGTACGATTCTGATATTCCACCATTTAGCAACAGTGTTAATTGATCCCAGGGCAACCCATTCCTTTGTAAACCCTACCTTTATGAAGGGTGTAGATGTTAAATCTGAGCGACTACCATATAATTTAGAGGTTAGTACACCTATTGGAAATTAGAGGTTGTTATCTAGCTCGGGTTACAGGAATTATGATGTTTAGGTTGGTGTTCGGAAATTGTCAGCAGACCTTATTAGTTTGGAAATTAAGGGTTATGACGTTATCTTAAGGATGGATTGGTTAGCCCGTTATCATACCCAACTTGATTGTAAGACGGAGATAGTAGAATTGCATGTGCCTAGTGAGCTGACTTTAAGACTAGATGTAAGTGGTAGATTAGCATCCTCAAATCTAATTTCAAGGATCCGAGTTAGGAAATTGCTGGGTAAGGGGGCCAAAGGGTTCTTGGTTTTTCTAATCAATATTCCAGGAGATAAAGTGAAATTGGAAGACATGCCAGTGGTGAGAGAATTTCCTAACATTTTTCCTAAAAAATTAGAATCTCTACCACCTGAGAGGGAAATAGCCTTTAAGATTGAGATGACTCCGGGGACAGCGCCTATTTTCAGGATGCCTTATAGGATGGCTCTAGCTGAGTTAAAAGAATTGAAACTTCAATTGCAGGACTTATTGGAATGGGGTTTTATCAAGGAAAGTGATTCACCTTGGGGTGCGTCAGTGTTGCTTGTTAAGAAAAAAGACAGAAGTTTAAGATTGTGTATAGATTATTGGAGCTTGAATGATGTTACTATTAAGAATAAATACCCTCTACTACACATTGATGTGCTTTTCGACCAACTGCAAGGAGTAGAAGTATACTCTAAGTTGGATCTTAGACAGGGTTACTATCAATTGGGGATCCGAGAGGAGGACATACCTAAGACAGCTTTTAACTCGAGATACGGGTATTTTGAATTTGCGGTGATGCCTTTTGGATTGACAACACACCTGTCGCATTTATGGATTTGATGCATCGAGTCTTTAAGTCGTATTTGGATCAGTTTGTAGTTGTGTTCATCGATGATATCCTAGTATTTTCTAAGACTTGGGAGGATCATGAACAGTATTTGGGGATAGTATTGCAAACCCTGAGAGAGCATTAGTTGTACGCAAAGTTCAGTAAGTGTGAATTCTGATTGGAAGAAGTGACATTTTTGGGTCATATTATTTTTAAGGATGGAATCACTGTAGACCCAACTAAGGTGGAAGCGGTGTCAAAATAGAAACAATCTGAGAATCCGACGGAGGTTCGAAGTTTCTTGGGTTTAGCTAGTTACTACCGTCATTTCATTAAGGATTTCTCCAAAATAGCGGGACCTATGACTGAGTTGACCAAGAAGCATAGCAAGTTCATATGGGACGCTAAGTGTGAAAGGAGTTTTCAGAAGTTGAAGAGACGATTGACTGAGGCATCGGTTTTAGCTCTACCTAACGGAAAGTATGGATATGTGGTATTCACAGACGCATCGAAGGAAGGATTAGGTTGTGTGTTAATGCAGAATGAACAAGTTATAACTTATGCATCACGAAAGTTGAAACCTCATGAGCAGAATTACCCAACCCATGATCTGGAGTTAGCTGCCCTAGTATTTGCATTACGTAAGTGGAGACATTAATTAAATGGGGTGACATTCGAGATTTTCACCGACCACAAGAGTCTTAAGTATCTGTTTTTCCAAAAAGAATTGAATTTGAGACAGCATAGGTGGGTGAAGTTCTTGGAAGATTATGATTGTACAATTAATTACCACCCTGGGAAATCTAATATAGTAGCAAATGCTTTGAGTCAAAAGGTTCAAGTAGCAGGATTGATGGTGAAAGAATGACACATGTTAGAGGAAATTAGTGTTTGGAGTCCTTGTCTGCAGTCCAAGAAGGTTGTTTTGGGAACATTGTACTGAGGTCTACACTATTGGATAAGATTAAAAAAGTGCAAAAGAATGATCCAGAAGTATAAAAATGGTTGGAGAAGAAAGTTGAGAAAAAGGAGATTTCAGATTTTAATGTTGGAGCAGAAGGAGTCCTTAGGTATGGAAATCGACTGGTGGTACCGAGAGATGAGGAACTTAAAAAAGAAATATTGGAGGAAACTCATCGTTCTAAGTATACGGTACACCCTGGAGGAAATAAGATGTACCAAGATATGAAAAATCTCTATTGGTGGGAAGGCATGAAAAAGAAAATTGCTCGATTTGTTCAAACATGCCTAGTGTGTCAGAGAGTTAAGGAAGAACATCAGAAGCCCTCTGGCTTGTTGCAACCGTTGGAGGTGCCTGTATGGAAATGGGAGAATATTATCATGGATTTTGTATTAGGGTTGTCAAGGAAGCAAAAAGGGCACGATGCGATTTGGGTAATAGTAGATCAACTGACTAAATCTACACACTTTTTGCCCATTAGTATGAAGTATCCAATGGAAAAGTTAGCTAAATTATATGTGGATGAAGTTATAACGTTGCACGAAATTTCTGTGAGCATAGTGTCAGATCGTGATCCGCATTTTGTTTCTCGATTTTGGCAAAGGATGCAAGAGATATTAGGTACTAAGTTGAATCTCAGTACCACTTATCATCCTCAAACTGATGGACAATCAGAAAGGACAATTCAGACTCTCGAGAATATGTTGAGGTTTGTATTTTGGATTTTGGAGTTAATTGGAGCCAATATTTAATCTTGGTGGAATTTGCTTACACTAACAGTTTTCATTCATTTATGCAAATGGCTCCATACGAGGCTCTCTATGGCCGTAAGTGTCGATGACCGATTTATTGGGATGAAGTAGGAGAGAAGAAAGCCTTAGATCTGACCGTGATTCCTTGGATGGAAGAGGCTCGAGAAAAGGTCAAGTTGATACGACAAAGAATTCTAACCACCCAAAATCGTCAGAAGATTTATATAGATAATAAGAGAAAAGACTTGGAGTTCGAGGTAAGAGATCAAGTATTCTTAGGATTACACCTCTAAAGGCAAGCTTGATGGCAGGAAAGGGGAAAAAGTTACAACTGAGATTTGTGGGACCATACACCATTCTTCAACGAGTCAGAAATGTAGCTTATAAGTTGGATTTACCAGTGAGCTTATCCCATATTCACAACGTGTTCCACGTGTCACTTCTTAAGAAGAATCATCCTGACCCCTCCCACATATTTCAACCCGAGGATATAGAAATTGATGAGACTTTAACTTACGAGGAGAAACCCGTGAAACTTCTAGACCGGAAAGTGAAAGAGTTGAGGAACAAGCAAATTCCATTAGTGAAGGTCTTTTGGAGGAATCATGGTGTCAAGGAAGCTACGTGGGAAGTCGAAGAGGAAGTTAGGATGAAGTATCCTGAGTTATTCTCTAATCTAGGTATGAATTTTGAGGATGAAATTCTTTTAAGGAGGAGAGATTGTGAGCATCCATATCATCATTTTAAACTATATATTATAAATTTTCACATCAATTTATTTATTTATTTAGAAATATTTAACTTTATTAAGTAAATTGCACTAGCACGAAAATTTTCAAAGTTTCATTGTGCATGTTTAAATTACGTCGATAATTTCAATATTTGAACGTTTAAATTTCACATACGAGTCTAGGGTCAACTATTAGGCATAAGTTTTGAGAGTTAGGATATGCATTTGAGGTATATAAGTGAGAGAAACAGGGGTCGTAGTGTCGCATCGCATGAATTGACCCCGACGCGACAAAAAGAGGCATTATGTCAAATCGCGTGACATTCCTCTTTTCTTCCATTTTCCCAACAAAAGCCCCAAAAGTCAACAAGGTTCAAACATTCTCATCTTCTCCTCCAAGCTTGGCTGAACTCCCCTTCCCTACTTCCTCTTCATTTCATCTTCCAAATCTACTCCAAAGCTTCACCAAATCACCCAAGAAAACTTGAGTAATCTTCCACCCTTCTCACTTGGAGCTTGAGGATCAACAAGGAGAGGGATAGAGCTGGCTAGGAGCTTGGAAAAAGAGGGAGGTTAGACACCACAAGTTAGAAATTTTCCCTTGAGCTACTAGAGGTAAAATTGGCTTCATCAAACCGTAGTTCCTTTGCTTCCATTGAATGGTTTTGGACCTTGTAGCTTCTTGTTTGTCTTTGTGTTGAATTTGGGTGGTTGTGTGGGCTCTATGAATTCCCACAATTCTTGATGGTTGGCTGCTATGATATATAAACATGTAATGGAGTTTGTTTGTGATGAGTTTTGGAGTTAAAAAACTAGGAAATAAATAAGGAGGAAAATCGAGAGGTGAGTAAGGTTATGCTATTGGTTTCATTTCAGATTTTTATGCCCTGTCTTAGCTGCATATTGTCATGAGATTCTTGGCTATTTTGAGAGCTAAAATTTTGAGCTTTAAGTGGACATTTTCCTAGGAAAGAAACTCTCTCATTTGGTGCTTTAAAAGTTCATGAAGTGAGGACCAAAAATCTGGAAAAACTGTCTCCCATTTCTACCCGAACTTTGCTGCCTTGTTTTGGTGGTGTTTTGGTGCAAATTTTTGCTATTATTTTACCACCATTTGATCACGAAATGTTGTTAGAGTCTTGGTTTTGAAATGGAAGGGAATGAGGTCTGTTTTGGATGAACCAAATGTTCCAAAAGAAAAGGATTTATGTTCGGAAGAAATGAGTTCAAAAAACTTTCAGTCAAATTTGGTCACTTTGATCACTGCCTTCTCGTATGAGTTTTTGGTTAAATTTTGGTAAAAACGTAGCTCACATACTAAGGTTTATGTGTGCAAAAATTGGTGTTTTTTTAGTATCATTTCGTGGCTCAAATGATGCTCCAAAATTACTCTTCAAACCTAGAAGTTATACCGTTAGGACAGCTTTCTGTCCTTTGTTCAAATGGCTATATTTTCTTGCTTGGGAGTCAAAATCAAGTGCAGTTGGTGGAGTTTGAAACTAGACTTCAAGGGCTTTCCAACGGTGTATGGGTTGCATGTTAAGTCATTTTCTATCAACCTTAGAAAAGCTGAGAAATGGCTGTTTTTCAAGACTGATTTACCTATTTTTGTTCCTCATGACTTCTTATAGCGCACTTTAGCCTACTTTACAAAATGAATCTTGGAGCGAGCCCTTCTAGTGAATTGTAGTACTCTGAGTCTAGTTTCCATAGCTGTAAGCCTTGCCTAATTTGGATGTGTTAGCCTTAGATATGGTTCGAACAAGAAACTGTGGCGCTTTGGTGATTCTAGGTAGTTGAGTTAAGGTTTTGAGTTTTAGTTATTTTGTCTAGTGTTTGATAGTTGAATTTTGGCTCAGGTGACCTAGAGTTCGCCAAGGGCGACCCGACTAATGAAGTTTAACCTTCTTGCTTGCTTACTTGTTTAACTGAATCACGATGAGTGTTCAAGTGTATGTTACTTAATGCTTTATTTAATGTTAATGATTTGAAAAGCATGCTTGTGTGACTTGTTGAGCGTGTACTTTATTGCGCTCACCCTTAGGTGAATTGAATTGTTAAATGCTTGTACTTGTGCCTGTTCTTGAATTGTTAACGTCAAGCGGTTGAATGTACCACACTCAAGCGAGTGAGAGGTACCTTTTCTCCCACATTGGTTAAATTTTGGTTAAGTCGATTGGAGCATTGTCTTACCGACCCTTTTTGCCAAACGGTAGTATGTACCACACTCTAGTGAGTGAGAGGTGCCGCTCATCCCGACTTAGTTTATTGATAAATTTTATCTTGACGAGCAGACCCGGTACAGGGGGTATAAGTAGACGGGTGAGTATAAAATGATGTCTACAGACAGTGAGATAGTGGTTGACGGAGTGTCAACATTTCAATTAAAAATCGTGGCATGGAAGTGGACTAAAGGCGACGGTGGAAATTGTGGAAATGTGGAGCGGGCCATTTGTATCCTTTTATATCAATTTCTTTAATTGTTTTATGTGAGTTCTGAGTTTCTCCTGATTTATTGTCTTAATAATTTTATTATCGCTTTGACCTGCTTGCCTGTGATTTCTTGACCTCACTGAGATTTGCTCACCCCATAAGTTTTGTTTTCCTTAACAGGCCTTGAAGTGGAGCTCGTAAATCGAGGAACTTAGTTCTTTTGTAGGGTTTCCGCACTTTTGTATAAGATTGAAATTATTGGTGAATTTCCGGATTGATTTAGTATGTGTTCTTGGAGTAGTGTGTGCTGAATTTCTATGGAATTTTTGGGCCAATTTTTCTTGATTTTTTTGGTTGATTCTACATTCAATTGGCTACTTGTTGTTGGCTCAAGCATATTCATTCCTTTGTTACACGGCCCTTTGTGATTGATTGTTGGAAATTTGGTTGGTATTGGATTGGTGAGTCATGGGCATTGCATTTTGGTACATTTAGGAATTTGATTGTTGTGCTGTGTTGTTTGGGTCGTGTCAATGCCTCCTCAGATGAAAAATCCTACTAGTGCACCTTCGTTGTCTCTCAAGAGAAGTCGAGGTGTTACTGGTGGTCAAGGAGTGGTACAACTCCACCATTCAACCCCATGCGCTTTTTGAATGTTGAGAATCAACATTGATATCTTGCTCGTGTTAACAATAGGGTACTTGATGAGACGGATTTGGATCCAAGCTTTTATGCTCAATATGAGTTTCGTGAGTTGTTTGCCAATATTGGTTGGGATTGTATGTTGGATTTACCTCCGGTTTATTATCCTGGTTTGTGTCATCAATTCTATACTAATATTAAAAACAAGGAGGTTATGTCTTCTGAATGAGTTGAAAGTTACATCAAAGAGGTGCCCATTGTACTTACTAGGATGCATTGTCTACTTGGTTGGGTGCTAAAAATGATGGGTTGTCGTTTAGCCATCAAAAGCATGCGTTTACTGGCTACCCTACTTGGAACTTTGAACTCACTATTTCTAAGTTTTGTTCCGAGGTAGAGTGTTTCACTTGCCTAAAGATCCCTAGACTCAGGAGGCCCACATTGATACGTCTTGCCTTTTGACCCGAAATTTGAGTCAGCGGCACAGCTTGTTGGTCTACTTGTTCAATCAAACATCATTCCTACTTCCAGTATAAGAATGAGATTCGAGTTATGGACATGTATTTCTTAGATAAGCTGGAGAACGGTCTTGGAGCTATTTTTGACATTCCCTTGACGTCAGCCATTATGGAGCACACGACTCGCTCGGTGGGCTATAAATTGGTAAAGAAGACATTTCCCTATAGCCACCATCTTACATTGATCTTTGACCACTATGGTGTGGATCTTAGGGCGAATTTTCCAAGCTTGCTACTACTATGTTGGCCAAGGCTACTCTCAATTGGATTTCCTATCGTACCAAAGCGGGTGAGGCCGGTAATAAGGGTGCTGGCAGTGAGGATGAAGTTGAGGAGAAGGATCAAGAGCTAGGTGCTAGTTCCTCTCAAACCTTCATTTGAGATGTACTTCAGGCGATGTTCACAGAGGTCCGTGGTACTCGAGAGGTTGTCGATCGCTTAGAGGCCCATGTCACCGGTATCGAAGACTGCATGACCGGTATCATGGAATGGCTCACACACCTTGAGGATACCTTGGCTTCCTAGCATCCCCACAAGTAGGGTCCTTCCTAGGCTTTCTTACTTTTGTTGCAGTTCATTTTGTTGTTTTAGTGGTTTAGAGGTGGTATTGGTAGTTAGGTTCACTTTTTCTACATTGTTTTCTATGGTGGTGTATTAACCTCTATTTTTAGTTTCTTTTGTGGTTATGTTATTTTGGTTAGGTTTCCATGACGGGCTGTGCATATTTGGAGGGCTTGGATTTGTGTTACTCTCTACTCTCTTGTTAGGGAAGTTTCACTTTCACTTGGGTTTTATTTTCTTGCTTCTTATTTTCCCCCAACATTGTAGACAATCTTGCTTCTTATTTTCTAGGCATCAAAGATTGTGGTTTGTGTTCTTACTTTGCTGTTGTCGGAAGTTGTTGCTGGATATGTCACGTGTTGATGGTGTGGCTGTGCTATACCTCTTTGGTGAATATTTGGTGTTTTAATGCTTTTTCAATTTTTGGCTACTCTGGTTAGGTATTATAAATACTTGGTTGGCATTTAGTTTGTGGATGGGACTATTTATTAAGTTTAGTTCTCTATTTTGAGGGGATATGACACAGGCTTAGTACTTTCGTGAAGGAATTGGTGCTTGATTATTAAGATCTTTGTGTGAATGCTCCGCTAGTTATCGTTATTGAGTAATCGGGGGTTTTCATCTCAAAATGTCAACCTTCTTGTCAAAAAGTAGCGATAACTATAAGTATAAGGTTCTTAAACAGTGTAAGTTTAGCAACCGGGCTCCTTCACCTAAAAGTGTCGGAATTCATGTCAAAAGACTTATTGGCGGAGAACTAAAATATCTCTAACTTTCCTCGGTCTAACAAAATAAAAAAAAATAAATTTAAAAAAAGTGTGAAAAATAAAGGTACGGCCTGTGGATCCCTATTTGTTAACAGTCCTGAGATTTTGCTTAATGTTCAGTCCATTTGCAATTAAATGCTGGTTTTATATTTCATATACTTAGTTGGAATAGCTGAGGTTGAACGAGTTGAGGATGTCGAGAGCTAACCGAGGTTGTATTTCTATAGTTTATATCATTAGCATGTGATGCTAGTTTTAAGTTGTCTCGGCAATGGTAATTTAAGAACATAACTATGATCAAATAGTCAAGAATGGTTGTCATGCTTGAGGACAAGCACAGGTTAGTGTGGGACAGTTTGATAGGGTGCAAATCGGGTTAGTTTTGTGTGGTTAAACGTGTCAAATTGCACCCTATGTATGATCAATTTGACTGGAAAGTTGCTTACAGGTGTAGTTTGTTTTTTCAGGGACATAATTGAAGATCCGATGCAAATTGGAGGGAAAGCGCATCAATTGAAGGTTGAGGGACGAGAAATTCATTTTGGAATGGGATGCGGTGAACTTCGGAGTCCATGTTTATGCCAGAGTTGTCGTCGATGTTCTTTTAACTCAGTAAAGTGAATAGCATGCGATGAACATCGATGCTGAAGTTCACATCAATGTTTGCATCGGAGTTTGTCGGAAAGCTATTTTTCCACAATTCTTTTTGTTTTTGGAAGCCGACTCCAATTGGGATTCACATGTAATATTAGGGAACCATAAATAGGGGCTTAATAGGATGTTTTTGGGAGTTGGTTGCTCTAGTTTTTAACTTATAATCATTCTTATCCTTTTGGAGAAGCCAAGTGTAGGAGATCAACCCAAAGAGCATGTAAGCTACGAATCAGAGCAACCACTGAGAAGTTCCCTGACTCTTATTCTCTCTTTTGTATTAACTCTTTGGATTTGTGTTTTTAATCTTTCCAACATGTCAAACTAAGTACTTTCTAGGATTAGGGTTTATGAATGAAGATTGATAGATTTCTCTAGTTAAATTTTTGTCACTGCTATGATTTATCTACCTTAGTTTTAATGCTTGTTTGTGCCTAATCAACATGAACATGATTATTGGGATTTTGTGGAATTGAGAAAGGAGATGTAACCGTGTACTAGGTAGATAGATATGCATAGACTAATCACGAGAATAGATTAGGTATGTATGACCCACTCACATCACCTAAGGATTTAATGGATTTAACTACTCTTATGACCATCGAGAGAGGCGTAGGACTTAATTAAGACACCTTAGATACTCAGAGAGATGATCTAAGCTATTTCTGTGTGGTGTGTTCATAGTTTGACAAGAAGATAATTGAAAAATTAATTCAAGATTCTGAATTAAACCTAATACTCTAGACTCTTACTCATTGATTTTCTCCCTTTTAATTGAACTAATTTTTGATTAAATTGCAACAATATTATTCTTTTGTTGTCTACTCATTCAATTCCTTTATTCACTGTAATTAAAGAAGGAAATTAACTCTACAAAAGAACTAAGTTCCTCGATTTACGAGCTCCACTTCAAGGCCTATTAAGGAAAACAAAACTTATGGGGTAAGCAAAGGTGAGTGATGTCAAGAAATCAAACGCAAGCAGGTCAAAGTGATAATAAAATTATTAAGACAATAAATCAGGAGAAACTCAGAACTCACATAAAACAATTAAAGAAATTGATATAAAAGGATACAAATGGCCCACTCCACATTTCCGTAATTTCTGCCATCACCTTTGGTCCGCTTCCATGCCACAATTTTTAATTTAAATGTTGACACTCAGTCAACCACTATCTTACTGTCCGTAGACATCACTTTACACTCACCCGTCTACTTACACCCCTGTACTGGGCCTGCTCGTCAGGATAAAATTTATCAATAAACCAAGTCGGGATGAACGGCACCTCCCACTCACTAGAGTGTGATACATACTACCACTTGGCAAAAAGGGTCGACGAGACAACACTCCAATCGACTTAACCAAAATTTAACCAAGGCAGGAGGAGAGGTACCTCCCACTCGGTTGAGTGTGGTATATTCAACCGCTTGGCGTTAACAATTCAATTCACCTAAGGGTGAGCACGATAAAGTACATGCTCACCAAGTCATACAAGCATGCTTTTCAAATCATTAACATTAAATAAAGCATTAAGTAACATACACTTGAGCACTCACCATGACTCAGTTAAACAAGCGAGCAAGCAAGAAGGTTAAAGTTTGATAGTCGGGTCGCCCTCGGCAAAGTCTTAGTCACCTAAGCCAAAATTCAACTATCAAACACTAGCCAGAATAACTTAAACTCAAAACCTTAACACAACTACCTAGAATCACCAAAACCTCACTGCCACAATTTCTTGTTTGAACCATATCTAAGGCTACACTCATCAAAATTAGGCAAGGCTTATGGCTATAGAAACTAGACTCAGAGTACTACAATTCAATAGTAGGGCTCGCTTCAAGATTCATTTTGTAAAATAGGCTTAAGTGCGCTGCAGGAAGTCACGAGGAACAAAAACAGGTAAATCAGTCTTGAAAAACAGCTGTTCTAAGGTTGATAGAAAATGAGTTAGTGTTCAAGCCATATATTATTGGAAAGCTCTTGAAGTCTAGTTTCAAACGCCTCCAACGCGCTCAATTTTGACTCCTGAGCAAGAAAATATAGCCATTTGAACAGAGGACAGAAAGCTGTTCTAATGGTATAACTTCCAGGTTCGAAGAGTAACTTTGGAGCATCATTTGAGCCACGAAATGATACTGGAAAATCACCAATTTTTGTACACATAAACCTAAGTATGTGAGATATGATTTTACCAAAATTTAGCTAAAAACTCATACGAGAAGGCAGTGATCAAAGTGACCAAATTTGACTGAAAATTTTTTGAACTCATTTCTGCCAAACATAAATCCTTTTCTTTTGCAACATTTGGTTCATCCAAAACAGCTCTCACTCCCTTCCATTTTCAAAACCAAGACTCTAACAACATTTCTTGATCAAATGGTGGTAAAATAATAGCAAAAATTTGGACCAAAACACCACCAAAACAGGGCAACAAAGTTCGGGCAGAAATGAGAGACAGTTTTTCCAGATTTTTGGTCCTCACTTCATGAACTTTTAAAGCACCAAATGAGAGAGTTTCTTTGCTAGGAAAATGTCCACTTAAAACTCAAAATTTCAGATCTCAAAATAGCCAAGAATCTCATGAAAATATGCAGCTAAGATAGGGCATAAAAATCTGAAATGAAACCAGCAGCATAACCTTACTCACCTCTCGATTTTCCTCCTTCTTTATTTCCTAGTTGTCTAACTCCAAAACTCATCAGAAACAAACTCCATTACACGTATATCTATCATAGCAGCCAACCATCAACAATTGTGGGAATTCATAGAGCCCACACAACCACCCAAATTCAACACAAAGACAAACAAGAAGCTACAAGATCCAAAACCATTCAATGGAAGCAAAGGAACTAGGGTTTGATGAAGCCACTTTTACCTCTAGTAGCTCAAGGGAAATTTTCTAGCTTGTGGTGTCTAAGCTCCCTCTTTTTCCAAGCTCTTAGCTGACTCTATCCCTCTCCTTGTTAATCCTCAAACTCCAAGTGAGAAGGGTGGAAGATTACTCAAGTTTTCTTGGGTGATTTGGTGAAGTTTTGGAGTAGATTTGGATGATGAAATGAAAGGGAAGTAGGGAAGGGGAGTTCGGCCAAGCTTGGAGGAGAAGATGAGAATGTTTGAAACTTGTTGACTTTTGGGGCTTTTGTTGGGAAAATGGAAGAAAATGGGAACGTCACTCGATTTAATCTAAAGCCTCTTTTTGTCACGTCAAGATCAATTCGCGCGACGCGACACTATGACCCCTATTTCTCTCACTTATATACCTCAAATGCATGTCCTAACTCTCAAAACTTATATCTAATAGTCAACCCTAGGCTCATATGCAAAATTTAAACATTCAAATATTGAAATTATCAACGTAATTTAAACGTGCGCAATGAAACTTTGAAAATTTTCATGCTGATGCAATTTACTTAATAAAGTTAAATATTTCTAAATAAATAAATAAATTGATGTGGAAATTTATAATATATAATTTAAATGATGATATGGATCCTCAAACACATACGTTGTGGCATCTTTAAATAGTCTGAGCCAATAAAATCCCAATTGTAGCACCTTAGCAGCTGTTTTCTCCAACCCATGATGACCACCATAAGAAGAAGAATGGCAGTGCCCTAAGATGGCCGTCATCTCCTCTTCCGGCACACATCTCCCCATCACTCCATTAACACAATTTTGAAATAGTAGAGGATCTTCCCAATAATAGTATTTGGCCTCAGCAAAGAATTTCTTCTTTTTGCTGAAAACCCACGTGTCCAAGAAAACTTCTAACAATCCTAACAGAACTAGGAGGAGATAATCTTTCAATCACCTCAGCCTTTGCTTTGTCAATTTCTATGCCCTTTTCAAAAATTTTATTACACAACACAACACCTTTATGAACCATAAAGTGACACTTTTTCCAATTTAATATCAAATTAGACTCTTCACATCTTTCCAAAACACGATTCAAATTATGCAAACATGTATCAAAAGAGGAACCATAAACAAAAAAGTCATCCATGAAAACCTTAATTATGTCTTCCACCATGTTTGAGGAGATGGCCATTATACACCTTTGGAAGGTCGTGATGCATTGCAGAGTCCAAATGGCATCTTCCTATATGCAAACGTGCCATATGGGCAAGTGAAATTGGTCTTCTCTTGGTCTTCTAGAGTGATGGGAATTTGATTATAACTTGAATAACCATCCAGGAAACAATAAAATTTATGACCCACCAAATGCTCCAAAATTTGATCTATAAATGGTAGTAGGAAATGGTCCTTCCTAGTTGCAGCGTTCCATTTCCTGTAGTCAAAACAAGCACACCAATTAGTCATAGTATAGGTGGGAGTTAGTTCATCCTTTTCATTTTTTACCACTGTCATACCTCTATTCTTTGGCATAGCCTGCACAGGACTAACCCAAGAGCTATCAGAGATAGGATAAATAATTCCCACCATCAAGTAAGTTTATTATTTCAGCTCGGACCACCTCCTTCATGTTCGGGTTGAGTTTCTTTTGGTTTTCAATGAAGGGTTTGGTATTGTCCTCCATTAAAATTCTATGCATCACTACTAACGGACTAATGCCCTTAATATCGGAGATACTCCAGACAATAGCTGTTTTATGTTCATAGACCATCCTCAACAATTTATTATTTTTACTTTCAGATAACAAAGAAGAAATTATGACAGGATAATTCTCGTTAGTACCCAGAAAGACATACCTCAAGTGAGCAGGCAATGGTTTAAGCTCTAATTTTGGGCAAGATTTTCCCTCCAATGCAACAATGTTTTCAAACTACTGACTTTTTACATTAGAAAGATCCTCATGCCCATCCAACCATTTAATAGAATTTAATTCCACCTTTTCATCCAAGTTTGAAGCAATAACATTTTCAAAAGAATCATAACAATGTGCATGCTCAAGCATTTTTTGCGGATAAAGAGTAAAAAGCATCAATTTTCAAACATGCTTCATCAATAGAAGGACATTTTAAGGATTTAAACACATCAAACTCTTGCCTATCTCCACCTGCAGTTAAAGTAAGTTTTCAGTCTAACATATCAATTAATGCCCCTCCGGTGGTTAAAAATGCTGTACCTAAAATTATAGGGATGCTTATATCCTCTTCCATCTCAAGTACCAAGAAATCAATAGGAAAGAAAAATTTACCAACTTTAACAAGCATATCTTCAACTGCTTCTACTGGATATCTCACTGAACGATCAGCTAGTTGAAAAACCACCGTAGTAGGCACCATCTGAGCAAACTTTAATTTCCTGTAAAAAGATAGAGGCATTAAGTTAATACTTGACCCAAGATCACATAGACACTTATCAATAAGAATATCTTTAAGAGAGTAGGATACTGTGAAACTCCCTGGATCTCTCATCTTAGTTGGAAGCCGATTTTGGACCACTACGACCACTACCCTGCACTCTTCAAATAAAGGTTACCATAGCAAATTCCTCCAATCGCTGCTTGTTTGACACAATTTCTTTGAGAAATTTGGCATATGTAGGCATATTTGCTATGGTCTCAGCAAATGTGATATTAACGTGCAACTTCTTAAACATTTCTAGAAATTTTTGATACCATCCCTCATTTGCCTTCTTTCTCAATCTTTGCGAGAATGGTATAGATGGAACATACTGCTTAACCTCAGGCAATTTCACTGGGATATCGGTTCTTGTAGCACCATCACCTAAATTTCTTTTATCATCCTCGGTCACTTCACTTTCATCCATAGTTGAGTTCTCCTCTTACTTTTCTAATTTCTCCTTGGATTTTGACGGAATATCAACAAGTACTGATTGCAAATGAAGTGTCACTACCATTGTAGCCTTCTTGGGATTCATTTCTGTGGTACTTGGTAATTTGCCTTGCCCTCTTTCAGTCATTATTTTTGCCAATTGTCCAACCCGTTTCTCAAGATTCTGAATAGATGCCTATTGCAATTGAACCATCTGATCCATTTTTTGCATGGATTGAACCATCATCTCCCCCATGCTAGACTTATTCTCTTGAGGAGGTTGAGAAGGATATTAGGGCTTTTGCTGTTGATTTTGGAACCCAGGCGTTCCCATAAGGCCAATTCCCAGACTCTCTCCATGAAAAATTAGGATGATCGCACTACCCAAGATTGTACGTGTTGCAGAAAAGATTATTCCTCTATTGAATTCTAGGACTGCCATAAGCCCCAGCAAAATTAACATCCTTCATGGTAGTCGAGGGCTCTCTATTATAGCAACTAGCAGTTGTATGCCTATACATATTACAGTTAGCGCATGGCTCAGGCGGATAAGGTTCACAGGTAAGCATAGATTGCATTTGTTGCATTTGCCTAGACAAATCCGCCACTTGTCATCCCAGCTCTCTTTGCATCGACACTTCATGTACTCCTGTTCTCTTACCCCTAATCACCTTTTGTTGCGAGTTACTTAACAGCAACTCATAAATTCCAACCATCTCTTCCAGAATCTTGTCCCCAATATATTTTTCCACTACAAAATCAACCATATTTTGGGTCATCAATGTCAATCTATCATAGAAAAACTGCACCTGAAGGGCCAAAGGATATTGGTGATGAGGACACTGAACGAGTAGCAACTTAAATCATTCCCAGGCTTCATGAATAGGCTCTCCCTCCATCTGAGAAAATGTGCAGATTTTGCTCCTCAAATCAATGGTCTTTTGTGCAGAATAATACTTCGTTATAAAAATGTTGTACATGTCTTCCCATGTTTCCAAAGATCGCTCAGGTAGACTTAGAAACTATGACTTAACCTGATCTTTGAGACAATACGGGAAGCACTGCATTCTTAGATCATCTTCAGTAATCCCATTTAATGGGAAAGTGTGCACAGCCGAGTAAAATTCTTGGATGAAAGAGAGCGGGTCCTCATTTGCCAAACCCTGGAATGCCGGCAACATGTTAAAATGTACCATTTTTAACTTGTAGTTTCAGGCCCTATTACTTAGAACAATACAATGTAGGGACGCTGCTATCACGGGACATTGAATATCTCGTAACTGAAGTCCAGCACCAACTGGTGGAGCAACTTGATGACTATTGTTATTTCCATGATTTTCCTCCACTATTGTATCCTTGTCAGAACTACTGATTCTATTAATTCAAGCACTATATTGAGAACAGGTGAAGATTGGAGTGCAGTCTGCTTATGTAATTTGGTTTGTTCCCTCAAGTTCTTTGTAGTCTTTTCAATTTTTAAATCAAACTCCAAATCATCACCTTGAGATCGGGTCATGCACCAATGCACCTAAGCAAGAGAATTAAAAGCCAAGTAACGATCTAATGATAATAAAGAATAAAACAAATGAACATAAAGTAAAGGGTAACTAAAGCAGAAAAATTAAGGCTATCTTTGCAACGGCGCCAAAAACTTGGTCAACAAATTCTACAAGTGTACAAAGACAATCATAGTAATAAAATCGCCCGGAGTATTCCAGGGTTCAAAACCTGAGGAACGAGTTAATTTCCTTCTTTAATGACCATGAATAAAGAAATTGAACAAGTAGACAACAAAAGAATAATCTTGTTGTAATTCAATCAAAAATCAATTCAATTAAAAGGGAGAAAGTCAATGAGTAAGAGCTTAGGGTATCAGGTTTAATTCGGAATCTTGAATTAATTTCTCAATTATCTTCTTGTCAATCTATGAATGCACCACATAGAAGTATATTAGATCATCTCTCAGAGTATCTAAGGTGTGTTTAATTAAGTCCTACGCCTCTCTCGATGGTCATAAGTGTTTAGTTACACCCATTAAATCCTTAGGTGATATGAGTGGGTCATGCATAGCCTAACCTACTCTCATGATTAGTCTATGCATGTATATCTATCTAGTGCATGGTTGCATCTTCTTTCTCAATTTGACACAATGTGAGGACCCAAAAATTTATTTTATCTGACATATTTATTTAATTATTTATTTAGTTGCCCTGAATAATTTATGTAAATCATTTTAATTGCATTTGCACTATACATTACCTCATTTTATTTTAAAAACATGTTTACACTTGATTTAATTTTTCTATTGCACATTAGTGAAATTTGGAGAAAGCACATTTTGAGGCAGACATTTGGTCCGAGAGTAACGTAATCTTAGAGAATAAGATGATCATTAGTGGATTAAGAAAAGCTAATTGAGGGATTAGGAGTGAGTGTTTGGAATTAAGCTCAAATTGGAGTATTAATGGCCTAGTATTCACTTTTGACTTTTGCCCTTAAATTAAGGCTTTATGTCTTCTCTTTCTTTCACCATTTCACCTCACCAAAAAGCAACCAAAAACCCTCTCTCTCTCCTCTTGTTGCTGCCGAATTCCCCCTCCCCCGTTCCCTTGTCTTGAACTTCATTTCATCCTCCAAAAACTTGCTCAAATCTTGTCTCAACTTTGCTCCAACCTTAAATCATCCTCAAACTTGGTAAGAAGGCTTGAAGGAAGGAAGATCTTTGGAGGTTTTAGTGCTTGAATCTTGAGTTTTGCTTGTCATCTTGAAGTAAGGTAAAACACCCTAAAGCTCCAACCTTTCTTCCATTTCTTGGCTAGATCTTAACCATAGAAGCTTGGGTTGTTGATGGGTTTCATGGATCTTGACTTATGATGAAAGATCTTGAGCCATTTTCTCTCTCTCTCTTGTCTCTCTTGGCCGAATAGGAGTTGAAGGAGAAAAAGGCCTAAAGTTTCAATTTTTCTTGCCAAAACTTGCTAGGAAGGAAGGTAACTTGTACATCTAACCATTCTTGCACCATTAATCTCAGATCTAAGAAGATCTATGGTTTCTTTTGCTAAAAATTTGACATCTTGACACTTTGGAGATGGGTTTTTGAATTCCCAACTTAGGTAGAGGCCTTGAGGATATTTTATTTGCTTTCTTGATTTGCTCTTAGGTAGAGGCCTTGAGGTATTATGTGCTTAAAATGATTGGATGATCATGTGATATAGCATGGATTATGGGTTTGTCTAATGGCTTGATTTTATCTCTATTTTAGCTTTCAAGATTGTGTCTTGCTTTGTTGGTTAATTTTGGGGTATGAAATGTGTGTTGTAATGTTTAAATCTTGGTGAAAATTTTAGTTTTAAACCCCCCCCAAGTTGGACGAAAATTGGAGCTGAAATTTTCTAATTTTGTGACCTTCTTGTGGCTTAAAATTTTAGCCAACAAAAACTAGTTTTGGTTAAGCTTCTCTGGCCGAAGGCTTGAGCTAGAAATTTCAGTTTTTAGAGCCTTTTCTTGAGTCAATTTTTGCCAAAACAATGGACCTTGGACGCACCTTGATCGGAGCAACAAAACTAGTTTTAAAAAAAGGAAAAAGAGAGAGCTTTCATAATGTGTATTGATGAGAATTTCGTATGACAGGTTTTGAAAAATAGTTTTAAAAAAACTATTATATTTTGGTGTAGAAAAATCCAAATTGAGTTCCGTTTATGGCATTTAAAACTAGACTTGATGTTCTTTCAGTGATATAAATTTCAAGGGCTAATTCAATTTCTGTGAATTTTGGTGAATTTTCAAATTTGACTAAAATTCAAGACTATTATGCCCTGTTTTTACTATAGCAGTGATTTCGAACTAAAATTTGACTGGTTTTTGATTTGAATCTTGTACAAGTGTCTTGTAAAAAGTTTTAGTTCATCAAGTCTATATTCCAATGGTGTAAGATTCGCAATTTTTGGACTTGTAAAACTCAAGTTATGATTTTTCAGAGAATACTGCACAAAACTGAAAATTCTTCTAAGGAAGTGACGAAAGCTTAGAAATGCCTTGGAAACATTCCATGGTTTTTAGACCTAACCTTTTGATTATTTGTACACCATTCTATAGTTGGGAAATGGATTTTCCAACCACATGAGATTTCTTTTGACGTGGAATGGGAAAAACTTGATTTTTGGAAGTTGACCTTGGTTGAATACGTGGGTAACTTTGATTATGCATGTCTCAGGTGAAAACGTGGACACCGAGGAGCTTGATTGACTTTCTGATTTGCTCTCACTTGCTCTTGACTTTTGGTGAGTGTCAAGTGCATGTTTCATGTTAAAGTGATTGAAACGATACTTAAATAAATGCTATGTGGTTTCATGATTTGTAAACTTGCCTAGGCGAGGGTGTACTTTATTGCCCTCATTCTCTCTCTTTCTCTTGCTTAGTTATTTGATACTTGTGATATGAATTAGTATGATTTGTTCTTTTACTTGAATATGCTTGCAATTTGGAAGCACTGGGCAGCAGTATGTACCACACCTTAATCAGTGAGAGGTGCCTCTCATCCCGACTCAGTGCTATGATCGAATCTAAGTCGATTGGAGTGTTGTCTCATCGACCAACCATGCTTGTGGGGATGCCCCAACCCATTGGAAAACCTTGTAACTCGAGCCGGCAAGGGCCTGGTTGAGGAACTTGGAGAACCATGGGAAAATATTATAGCTTGATCTTTTGAGGTCTTGCTTGGTATACTCAAATAGTATTACCACCTTGTGCTTGTATGGTTCCAGATCCAAGAGGGTGACATGGTGGTTGGAGGAAGTAAGTGGAGTTCTATGGACTTGTTACTACTTGAGTTGATAGAGGGTCAACCAAAGATGACTTGAACCAGCTGTGATGTGGAAATAGCTCCTGAAAGCTCCTATATCCTTCTACTTGTGTTTTAATTCCAACTTGCTCGCTTATGTGATAATCTTATCAAGTGTGCTAGTTACTTTGTTTAGTGCTTCTTGCTTGCTTGCTTACTTTCTTACCTCACTGAGCGTTGGTTCACCCCAAGTCATTTTCCATAACAGGTTTTGGAAAGTGGAATTTGAAGGCTATAGACTAGTGGTTTTGGAAGATATCTCTTGTATAACTTTTGAGATAATTGGAGTGTAAACTTTATTATGTATGGGTTTTGGATTGTAATAGCAAATGGTAGCCTCAAAGGATTATGGCTTGTATATTTGAAGTATTTCTTGAATCCACTAATTAAGTTTTACTTCTGAATGTCTATTAAGTTAGAATGAGTATGTGAATCCTGACGAGAGTTGGGTAGGCGTCCTGTTGAAACCTTAGGATTCGCCCTAGAGAGAGGTGGGGTCATCATAGTTGGTATCAATGCCTAGGTTTGAATAATCTGGGTAGAATTAAAGTTATTAATTTACTCAAGAAGTTTAGAAGGTTAGAAAGAAATGTTAGGTGATGGCTATTACTTATGTTTAAGTGTTAATGAGACGTAAGTTCGATTAAGTTCTAATCGAATTTGTTTTTGTAGGCTATGGACCGTGGTGGTAATGACGATGTGCCTAGGCATTTCCAACCCGTGGTTTCTTACCGAGGCGAGGGGTGCTATCATAGCCTATAACCCTAGGACCAGATCTAGACGGTTTTGTGATTGTTGGAAGATGCATGCTTATCCTGACCAAGTAGTCCTATCAATTTATCACGATAGGAAAAGATTGACAAGAGTTAATAGGGAGTTGCAAGAGGAAGTAGATAGGCTTACCACTGTGGAGCAGATTCAGGCTGCTCGGATTCGTGAGCTTGAGGAGGAGGTTCGCTCGACTACTGAGCGATTGGCTAGAGTCATGAGGATTGCTCGGAGTGGGCTGATGGCATAGTGGCCGAGTGTGAGACTATGGTTGAGGGAGTCCTCGAGGCTAATCGGGTTGAGGTGGACGCGGCTGGCTAGTGATGAGTGTAGACACCAAATTTTTACTAACTTTTCATGTTTTCCTAGAGTTTTGTTGATTTAATTGATCATTTATTTTTCTACATTTAATGTGAATTTTTCTTATTTACGGGTTCATAAAAAAATCAAGAAAAGGAAAATCAATCAAAATAATGAGTGGAAAATAATTTGAAACTTCAAAATATTAGTGTTTTCTCATTTTATTTTCATTTTTTTTATTTTTATTTTTTATTTTTGCTTTCTTTTATTTATTCTCCTTTATTTCCTTTTTTTCAAAAACCAAAAAAAAAATTACCCAAAACCCACAATCATTTTTTCTCAACAAATCCCTACTAAAACCCAATTACCCAATCCACCTCCCATACCTTTCTTGTCAAAAAAAGTGCAAAAATCACATCACCAATATTTCTTTCACCCACTCCCTCCAACTTTATCTATCTCTCTTGATTTCCCTCACACATACAAGACACAAAACTCTCAGACAAAAAAGTCACTTCCCCCCCAACTCTCCCTATCTCTCAGCTCTTTTCTCCCATAAGAAAATTCACAAAAAAAAAACCACTTCCCCAACTCTCTCTTATCTCTTAGCTCTCTCATTCTCACACAACACACATACGCAAGGCACAAGAAAAGAAAAGCAGAAAAGAAAAAAAAGTAAACAAAGAGGAAGCTACTGCTACTGCCAGGGAATTTCAGCAAGAATCGAAACTCACGAAAATCTTGAAACAAGCATTGTAAGACTTCTCAAACTTCTTCCCTTAAAATTCCAACGTAAAAAGTATGTTCCATGGGATTTTCTTTTTCCTCACTTGACATGTATGTATCTGTGATTGATATTTAGACCTTGAGGAATGGATTGTGGTTTGTTTTCTTGAATTCAGGGTTTGTTTATGATAGTTTTTGCAAGCCAAAGTAATGACTATTTGATGCATATCATATGTTTGATAAAATGCGCCAATGAAGACCGATTTTAAAGAATGAATTTCATGCATTTTATTTTGTTGATATGAGTAGTTCTAGTTAGTACAAGGTTTAAGGATGTTTCTTGACTAGAGTTTTGGATTTTTTTTAGCTAAAAAGCAATGAATTTATTTTTTTTAAATTATGGGCTATTTTGGTTTTAATTCATATAATGTGTGTTGTTTCTTATTAAACTAAGATCATGTTTATATTGCAGAGATCGCAAGGATCGTTTTGGTATATTTTTTTTATGAATTTTGGACTTGATTTGGGGGATTTTTTTTTAGAAAAAGGGCCGGCTGAAAGTTGGTATTTTTGCCACTTTCCTTTCATTTTCTGTAAAACTAACTCCATAATTGGAATCTACGCGAAAAATCGAGTGAGGAGGTATATTTTGGTGATTTTTTGTGATCGAAAAGTTCGCTGGCGACTGATAGCTAGCAGCGGTCCGGCGGTGGTCCACCGACGTCTCCATGGCTGCCGGCGAGCTGCTGGTTTTGACTGGGAATGGAGGAAGAAGGAGGAGGAGGAGGAGGAGGAGGAGGAGGTTGGGCTTTTGCTTAGTTTGGTCAGGGCTTTTTGGTTGGGCTTTGTTTTTTTTGTTTGGACTTTTATTTTTAGACTTTTGTTTGGTTTTTTGGTTAGATTTTGTTTATTTTCGTTTGAGTCGAAATGATATCAGCCCAATTCTTAAAAATTCTCAACCCATCCTTTGGTCCATTAAAAATAATTTATGCATTGGCCCCTGATTTCTTAATTAATTTCACTTCGACCCTAAAAAACTTTTAATTTCTTTCACTTAGGTCCTTATTTTAATTACATTTTGGTTCCTTAATTTTCTTTTTCTTTTATTTTCATCCCTAATCTTTTAAAAAATATATTTTGGTCCCAAAACTTTTAATATGTGCAATTAGGTCCCTCATAACTTGTTATTTTTTTAATTATGAGTGTCTCTTTCTTTAATTACTCTCTTTGCTTCTTAATCATGCATCTTATTTATTATCTGAATATCTTTAATTTTATTTTTTGCATTTATATAGCATAAATACAATGATAAAATTTTAGTTCATTTTTAGCATTTTCCTTACATTTCATAGATATTGTGCCTTTAGGTGTTTGTTCGTGTTTTGAGTGATAGATGATAGAGTTTGCATTTGTATAGCCCACTACTTCGAAGGGGAGGTACCACTATTACTTTTAATTTTGATTTATCTACATGTTTTTATGTGATTATATGCTTTATGTGTTTTTTTATATATTTATTTATTTCTTTCGAGTTCTCCACTTTTCTATGCTTATTTATTTGATTTAAGTTCTGTAATTATTTAAAGGGTTTTGAATACCCGTGGTGTAATAGATAGGTTATGTTTATATATTTTCTTTTTCTTTTCTTTATTTTAGCAAGAATTGTATTAGATAGCCAATGTAATAGATAATTTAGATAGATTTATTTTTTCGTGTTTCCCTCGTAGAATGTAGTTAGGTTCCCCAATGTAATATATAGGTTTATGTGTTTATGTAGATTATGTGTTATGTGTTTTACTCGCTTTCCTTAGGGTCTTGCATCTAGAAATCATGTTTATGCGTTATGTGATCTATATACCCTTATGTGTTTATTTTCTTTAATTTATGTTTTATATGTTTATTTCTAATGGTAAAATGCATGGGATCACCACACTAGTCCAACGCTAGTTATGGCTTCTCCTTTCGTTTCTTCATTAGTCCAATGCTAGTGAGGACTCGTAGAAATAGGCTGGTCCAATGCTAGACCCTTAGGATCCCTTTCGTGTGATAGATTCATGAGTTATGTGTCATTTATATCATTTCATGCATATTTTCTATTTTTAGGACTTCTTTCCACATTCGTGTGTTAAACCCCCTATTACATTCCCTTATTCCCTTATGCATGCAAATCATGACATTTTGAGTTACATTTCAAGTAGCAATTTAGGAATTACGTAGTTCATTTGCTTGTGGTTAGGTAAAGTCACCCTTCGAATATGGGGAATGAGCGAGTGTGGCTCTCTAACCTTAGCACGTCGTTACCTCCTACATTAGAAGGAAAGTTAAATCACGAGTTTTCGTTCCCCATACCCATCATGTTGCATCCCATTTTCTTTGATCACTTATATGTATGATATCTAATTTTTACTTTCTTGAGTCTCACGTTCACATAACTTGCGATGCCTTCGAGATTTCCTTTTTGGGTTTCACAATTAATGTGATAATACCAATCTAATCTTGAAGGGATATTTTGCCCTTCCATGATTCCTTTTTTAAGATTTAGATTTGCATCCATATAGAAACATTCAAATAAAACTAGAGAGGTAAGGCCTATAAGTAAGGTATTTGACCCAATTGACATGTTTCAGATTGACAGACCTAAATGCATCAAGCAATTGTTAACAGTCCCGATAGAAGTTCAACAATGGCCGAGGTTTCTCTCATCCAATGAAATCCACTAGGTAGCAATTCATCTCGGACCGATCAGGAATTTCAAAGATATCAAGTTTGATGGGTATTTGGTAGAAGATTTAATTCAACTATGGGAACCTAGTTGTTCAACATTTAGAATAGGAAATAGGGAGATGACCGTTACAATTGAAGAGGTAGTTGGCCTTCTCAATTTGTCAGTAGAGAGCACAGCCATGTTTTATCCCGTTACTTCTGAGAGAACTGAATTCTATCATTTTACTGGGTTGAAAGAATCTGTCATGCAAGGATCAGACCAGAATATAGATACAAAATTCTTGTTTGATAGATTTGCGATGAAGGAAGGATTCGACAAGCATTTCAAAGACTTTTCATTTACATCCAAGGATATTTGGGAGCGCAAGAGGCTATTGGTATATGGACTTGTCATGGCGGGACTCTACCTGTTTTCAAGAAGGGATAAGAAACTTGGTTTCAGAATTACCAAAATTGTGCATGATTTATTTTATGGGATTGGAAATCGACATGGCTTCATAGTACTGATAGTGATAGGCTGATATATTCATTGATTGTACTAATTGTCAGAAAAGGGTGAAATTCTTTCATGGGTCGGATCGGATTCTACATATGTGGGGAATGGAACACTTTAAAAGACGATTGCCTATTCTTGATGGTGTTCCGCTAATAGGATATTATTGGATAGCTACTCATCAGAAAAGAGTTGACAAGAACAATTTGCTGAAAAATGCTTCGAAATGGTTGGGTTTTTTGGATACACTACCAGAATAGAATATTAGGTGGGTATTAGATTGAACATACTGTCTTAATCCTACCCTTCATACCAATTTTTCAGATTTCATACCATTGTTGGGAATTCAAGGTATCATGTGTTATACTCCGAAAAGGTTTCTAAGATAGTTAGGGCGTGTTCAAGGATCACCACCAATGCCTGATTTGACAAAATTCACCGTCAGTTTTGGCGAGAGAATCTGTCCTATTGAAATTCCAATGAGGGTGCCGATCACCGATGCTTGGGGGATATTGTCTAATGATAAGGATACTATTTATATTCCACAGTTTAAGCAGATGACTTTAGTCACCCCTCAACACGAGGAGTGGCTCAGAGATGCTAATGCAAAATGGCCACAATTGGTACAATCTAAGGAAGTCAAGAGGTTGATGGCAATTATTGAGGCAAAAGACAGAGAAAATGTACAATTGAAACAATCTGTGGAAGCAAGCAAAGGTCTGGCGGAGAAGAATGAGGAGCTGCATAAAGAGGTGCAAGGAAAAAATAAAGAGTTGAAGAGAAAATGTGGTGAATTATATGATCAAGTTGAGCGCATGAAGAACCCTTATTCTAGAGAGTCCAAAGATGTTGTGATAAAAAGGTTGAAAAAGTTCAATGACATTGTACAAAACCACCTTCGAGAAATGATGTAGATGATGTGTATGAAATTTTGGAAGTTTATTAAGGAAATTGCCTTTCAACTTTCTACAAATTTAGTCAAAACACAGGTTTGGTAGACGGGCCTCACCTGGAAGGTGTTGCATCATGTTAGGCCAACCCTTGGCAGAAAAATGGCTCCTCCTAGGACATGCATTCGAATTATATAAGCATTTACAAACTTTGTTGATAGGAATTGACTAGGACCTAGACGATGATCAAGTTGGAGTTGCGAAAGACACTCGACCCTTCTAATTTGCGGAGCTACGAACCTTGAATTTAATCTCAACCCGTAACACAATGAATTAGCAAACCAAGGTTTCAAGTAGATGACGCCACAGCCAAGTGTGGTTCTTGATTGATAAGTCGATTGAACACTCGAACTCTCTCAAGTATTCAAGAAGAAATCTCTTAGAAAAGAGACGTGCAATTCTCACAAGAAAAGCTGAAATTTTATTGATGAATAACTTGGTGAATAATTCGGCCAGCACTATGGCTTTTTATAGTCTTACAAAATAACCTTAATACTACTAGGAAACAATTAAGGAAATGTCTAACACTAAGCTTTTAGGAATCTAACCCTATTTGGCTTAGGTTAGGAAACTACCAAAAACTAAACTAGACTACTAATAGTATTTGGATTTGAATTAACCAAGCTAAGAACAACAAGGCAACTCGGCCCAAAATAACAAGTGAATAAAACAGACTTGAACAAAACCCTAGATGTCTGAATTGAATGATGAATTCTTCGTTGGTCAGCTTGTAGCTCTTTCATCATTTGTTCTTTTTCCTTTTTCTTTTTGAATAGATCCTTGTAGTTTGATTGGGAGTAAATTGCTAAATCAACTTCTTTTCTAAACTCACAGATACCTTTAAATATAGGTTCACAAAGAAGCCCCATCGTCACTAGATCTCGAAGTAGAGTCTTAAGACAATCGGTAAACATGAGTTCACCGCCAAAGATTTTGGAGAGATCTGCTATAGTGGCATCACCAAATTTGGCAACATTGGGAGCTCAACTAAGCGAGGTATTGGGCAGGTTTAATGAATTGAGCGTAGAAATGGCCACACAAAGGCGGGTGATTGACCAACTTGTAACGAGCAGCAATGGTGGTGGTATCCCAAATGACCATCACCCAACCAACAACAACCCACCTGGGCAAGATAATCAGCCATTTCATACATCCCATATCCAATCTGCCTTCATTCCAAACCCCAGCAATCCCCTTGAAAGTGTTTTTGTCCGTTCCAATCCTAACCTGTCACACCTATATCCAAACTATATCTTGATAAACCTGCCCAATAACCAGATCACTCAAACCCAATCACAAATCAATCTGAACATTCCTCCTAACCCTTTGGGACCTCACCACCTTATTACAGAACCTTTTGTATGGGACACTGGTTCTCAAGAAAAATCGGAGGTGGATGAACATGCTGCACCAATTGACAAGGATTTGTTAAAGAGATTGGATCGGTTCGATGAATTTATGAAGAAGAGTCAAGGATTGAACAGACATGGCGGATTAGACTACGATGAGTTTTGTCTTTTTCCAGATGTTCAACTGCTGTTGGGTTTTAAAGCTTCCAAATTCAGCAAATATGATGGTATTGCAAATCCTAAGACGCACCTCAAGATGTTTGCCACAAACCTGTGGATGATGAAAATCTACCCATGCGTTTGTTTCCTAAGAGTTTGGAAGGGGATGCTCTGGATTGGTACTCGAACTTGAAACCTCAAGAGATCAAGATTTGGTTGGACTTGTCAACAGCTTTTGTGAAATAGTATGAATTCAATTGTGAGTTGGCACCGACACAAACAACATTGGAAGGAACCAAGAGAAGACCTTCAGAAGATCACAAAACATATGCCAAGCGTTGGAGAAAGTTAGCTACCAAGGTGGAGCCTCCTATGACTAAAGGGGAGATTGTTTGTACTTTCATCAATGTGCATGACCCACCTTATTTTGAAAAAATTTTTTTGCATGACTGGGATTTCATTTGCTACAATTATTAATAAGTTGGAAGAATATGAAGAATTTATCAAAATAGGAAAGATTGTTAATGTGTCAGCACTGAAGCAACAATTGGAAGCTCTGCAAAATCAAAACAACAATGGAAAGAAACCCAATTCAAGAAGAAAGAAGGAGAAATTGCATTCGTAGGGGATCAAAGCCAATCTTTTAGACCAAGAATTCAACACTATCCTGCCTACTTAGCCCCTCACCCAAACTACTTTAACTCTCACCCTGTCTACCACACTATTGCCCAAACCTCCCACTCTCGACCAATCCATCTAAATACCACACCAGTACCTCCAATTTCTCAACCCACATTTTAAAACTATCCTCGTCAAACCTATAGCCCAATACCGATCACACAAAGCAATAATCCTATCCAAAATCCCTTTCCAACAGATGAAACTGAAGTGTTTGGTATAATGGAAGCTAATCAGACAAGAATGAGGAGAATGTTGTCCTCTAAGGAGTTCATGGCAAAGAATATGGCTGACATTTTTAAGGAAAAATTGAAATCGCCTTTGTCTGGAAAAGATGAGCCATTTGTCGTAGAAGAGGGACCTTCTGATACTGTAAATTCCAAAGACCCTTTCCTTCTGGATTTGCCATCCTTTGAATGGGATACATTAGAACCCATCGTGCTCAAACTTCCACAACAGATGTGTGTCAATAATTTACATGAGGTGCCATGGAATTATGAGGAGTTGACCCTGTTGATAGAAAATAAGGAGTCATTGAAAGAAGAGCTATCTACAATTACCAGATCTGCGAGAGTTGTAGGAGATCCTGAAATTCGTGTTCAACTAAAAGCCAAAGAAAATTCCCTGCCATTGAAGCCCCCTGTGTCTGAAAGAGAAGCTGTGGATTTCTTGAAAATGTTGAAGAGGAGCGAGTATAAAGTAATGGATCAGCTAGATAAGATGCCTGTTCAGATTTCTCTTTTGAACTTGCTCTTGACCTCTGAACTACATAAAGAAGTTGTACTCAAGATCTTGAATGAGGTCCAAGTGCCTAAAGATATTCGTGTCGACAAATTCTCAAACATTGTTGGAACTGTGCTTGCTGCCAACCAAATCACTTTTTCCGATGATGATTGACTCCGGAAGGGATTGGACACAACAGAGCATTATACATATCAATACATTGTAATGGAAAGCTGTTACCAAGGGTCTTGGTGGATAATGGATCAACCTGAATATTTGTTCGTGGAATATTCTCACCAAACTTGGATTTTTTGACACTAATCTTTGTCCATCTGCAACTATAGTTAGAGGATTCGATGGTGCAAAAAGGGAATCTATGCGTGAGGTTGATCTGGTATTGGAGATAGGGCCTGCTCAATTTCAAGTTACTTGCCAAGTTATGAACTTTTCTGGTGTCTATAACATCCTGTTAGGAAGATCTTGGATACATACTTCCAATTCAGTGCTGTCGTCTTTGCATCAAATATTGAGATTCGTTATGAATGATCAGTTGATCACCGTGTTTGCTGAGAATGATTGTACTATGGTTGTTAATGCCGACTCCAAGGGGGAGAGTAACAGACGAGTTTCAATTTCATCTCATCATGTTGCTGATATTGTATCGTAGGATGGGTACCTGAAGGTAAACCCCTTATCAAGCTAGACTTGCCTGAAACCAGTGTCATGATGGCTAAAGAAATGATCCGAGGAGGGTATGAAATAGGAAAGGGTCTTGTTCGGAATTTGCAGGGAATCTTGGAACCAGTTGAGCTCCCAATGCAGAAGAACACTTTTGGACTAGGATTTCATCCAACTGCCAATGATAAGAAGGAAATGCAAGCTCGAAAGCAAGCTGAGAAGGTAGGAAAGCAAATGATTTTGTATGTCCCACCATTGCACCACACTTTCTCCTCGTCCATCAGAGGTGATCATATCCGAATTAAAGGAAGGGGACTCTCCTGACGAGATTGAAATGGGTTTATCTCAATTATTTGTGGGAACTATTTATGAGGATGAATCATCTAAAATTTTGGAATTCCCATCGGTTTCTGAAAGAGACATGCAGAATTGGACAGCTGATTACCTTTTCTCTCGAAGGAAATTTCGGTAATTTCAATGGATTGTCTTTTGGTTTAGGGCCATCCATATGGAGCTCTAATTTGGATCTTTTGTTAGAAATTATTTTGTTATTTGGCCTTTGTTGTCATTTCAGTATTTCAAATTATTTTCCTATAGCATAGTATGTTTTGTTTAAGGAAATTACTAAAACGGAAATGAGGGTCTAGAATGGATGTGTTTTTAAATAGGGTTCATATCTGTGAAATTGTTATTTTGATTAAATTTCAGTGAATTTTTGAACTCAATGGAATGAAAGATTTTCCTCTGTCATTTAATTATTTGCTATTTGTTTATTATGTGTTTTATTTTGCTTTCAGATGGCCATAAATAAAACCCTTTGACCCTTTGGATGTCACCATTTTGGAATTTGATGAATGCAATTTTGATATCTCTCACGAATTTGAAATTATACGATTGGAAATTCAAAACGAGAGTGATACCGAAGAAGAATATGAATCCCTCTCAAGGGATCTAGGACAATATGAAGAGAAACCTAAATCGAACTTAGAAGAGACAGAAATCATTAACATTGGCACTGAAACGGAGGTTAAAGAGTTCAAAGTTAGCATTCATTTGAATAAAAAGTAAAAGAGAGAAATAATTGAGTTTTTAACTTCATTTTAAGATGTGTTTGCATGGTCATATGATGATATGCTTGCAATCTCTACAGACATAGTGGTTCACAAACTGCCAACTGATCCAAATTTTCCTCCAGTAAAGCAGAAGGCACTTAAGTTTAAACCAGACATGAGTCTCAAGATAAAGGAACAGATTGTGAAGCAACTCAATGCCAGAATTATCATGGTATCTCACTATCCCATTTGGCTTTCAAATCTTGTGCCACTTCTCAAGAAGTCAGGAGAGGTGCGAGTGTGTGTCGACTATAGAGATCTGAATAAGGTCAATCCAAAAGATGATTTTCCTTTGCCAAATGTTCACATTCTTTTGGACAATACTGTTGGACATGAGATTGAATCTTTTGGTAATTGTTTTGCTATGTATCATCAGATCTTAATGGCAGAAGAGGATAGAGAGAAAACTTCATTTACTACCCCATGGGGAACCTTTTGTTACAGAGTCATGCCTTTTGGATTGAAAAATGTTGGGGCCACTTATCAAAGGACTATGACTACACTGTTTCATAACATGATCCATAAGAAAATGGAAGTTTATGTGAATGACATCATAATCAAGTCCAGAAAAGTTGAGGATCATTTGATTGATTTGAAGAAACTGTTCGAAAGATTGAGGAAATATAATTTGGAACTGAATCCTGCAAAATGTACTTTTGGAGCCCCAGCCGGTAAACTATTGGGCTTTATTGTCAGTAAAAAGGGTATAGAGATCAATCCTGCCAAGATTAAATCAATTTGGGATATGCTTGCTCCAAAAACTCGAAGAGATGTGAAAAGTTTTCGAAAAGATCAATTTCATTGGCAGGTTTATTGCGCAGCTGACTTCCACTTGTGAGCCTCTCTTCAAATTATTGAAAAAAAATGCACTGATGGATTGAAACGAAGATTGTCAACAGGCTTTCAATAAGATCAAGGATTACTTGCTGAAACCTTCAGTTTTAGTGCCATCTCAACTAAGAAGACCTCTAATTATGCACCTGTTTGTACTTGATGGAGCTGTTGGATGCGTTTTGGGGCAGCATGATAAATCTGGGAGAAAGGAACAAGCCATTTATTAGCTCAATAAGAAGTTCACAGCATATGAGTCCAACTACTCTTTTCTTGAAAGGAGTTGTTGTGCTTTAGCTTGGGCAGTTTAGAAGTTGAGGCATTACTTGCTCAGTCATACCACATATCTGATTTCCCGTTCTGACCCTTTGAAATATTTGTTGGAAAGGCCGATGCTCATGGGATGTATGGCTAAATGGCAAATGATCCTTTCTGAATTTGACATTGTCTTTACGACGCAAAAGGCAATTAAGGGACAGGCTATAGCAGATCATTTGGCAGAAAATCCAAGAGAGGATGATTACCAACCGCTATATACTTATTTCCTTGATGAAGAGATTCTATTTGTTGGGACAATCGAAAACATGCATGAACAATGTCCTGAATGGAGACTATTTTTTAATGGTACTTCAAACTCTTTTGGGGTTGGGATTGGAGCAGTTCTGGTGTCACCTGAAAGAAAACATTATCTGCCGATGCTAAGTTACGATTTTCTTGTACCAACAATATGGCTGAGTACGAAACTTGTATTTTTGGACTGAAAATAGCATTGGAAATGGATATTAAATACTTGATAGTGTTCAGTGATTCTGATTTACTTGTGCATTAGACACTCAAGCAATGGGTGACTCGAGATTCAAAAATTATGTTGTATCATTGTACCTTTCTTAGTTTGGCCGGTAGATTCAGGAATTTAGAATTCAGACACGTTTCCCACACTTGCAATGTCTTTGCTGATGCTTTGGTCACTTTGTCTTCAATGATCCAACATCCAGACGAGTTGGTGATCTAGCCTATACAGATTCAACTTCAAGAAGAATCGGCGCATTGTCTAGTTGTGGAAAAAACTTTTGATGGCCAACCATGGTACACTGATATCAAGAAATTCATAAAGACAGAAGCCTATCCTCGCTGATTCAGTTGCAAAAGGTTTCTTACGTAGAATGTATTGAAAATTTTTCTTCAATGGAGAGCAACTGTATAAGAGAACATCGAATTTGGGCCTTCGAAAGTGTGTTGATGAAGAAGAAGCTGATTACATGATGAAAGAAGTGCACAGCGGTGTTTGTGGATCGCATATGAACGGGCATTTATTAGCTAAGAAAATCATGAGAATAGGATATTTTTGGCTCACTATGGAACGTGATTGTATAGAGTTTGTTCGTAAGTGTGTCAAGTGCCAAATGCATGGTGATATAATGCACGCTCCCCCTGCTGAATTGCATAATGTGACTACCCCTTAGCCATGTTGAATGTGGGGAATGGATGTGATTGGAACTATTGATCCCCCTATTTCAAATGGACATCGATTCATTCTGGTGGCATTAGAGTACTTCACTAAATGGGTTGAGGCTGCGTACTATAAGCATACGACTAAGAAGGTAGTAGCAGATTTTTTGAGGAATAACATCATCTGTCATTTTGGAGTGTCAAAAACACTGATTATTGATAATGCTAAAAATCTCAATAATAACATGGTGGATAGATTATGTGAGCAATTCAAGATTAAACATTGGAATTCGGCTATCTATAGACCTCAGATGAATGGAGCTATGGAGGCTGCGAATAAGAATTTGAAGAAGATCATTCGTAAGATGACTGAAACACACCGAGATTGGCATGAGGAACTGCCTTTTGCATTGATGGCATACAGAACTGCAATTAGGACTTCTATTGGAGCAACTCCCTATTCACTTATGTATGCAATGGAAGCAATGTTACCTGTAGAAGTTGAAATTCCATCCTTACGCATTTTGATGGAAGCCTAGTTAGAGGAAGCTGAATGGATTAGGGAACGTCATGAGCAGTTATTTCTGATTGATGTAAAGCAGTTGAATGCAGTTAGCCACGGGCAATGTTACTAACAGAGAATGGTTCGTGCATACAATAAGAAAGTCAAGCCCCGTTTATTTGAGGTAGGAGACAAGGTTTTGAAACGCATCCTTCCAGTACAGTAGGAAGCTAAAGGGAAGTTTGCTCCAAATTGGCAAGGACCGTTCATTGTCAAAAAAGTATTGCCTGGAGGAGCACTTGTTCTCATGGAGATGGATGGACAGGTTTTTCCTTAACCAATTAATTCAGATATGTGTAAAAACTTTTCCATATGATTACTAAAATTCTTTTAAAACTACTGCAAAAGATGGACTGAAGTCAGCCTTTCTTCTTTTCTCATTTGAATGCTTTACCTCTAGTCTTTCCTTTTGATCTTTCAAAATGATTCGTTCTTTTCGCTTGGCAATCCTCGAGGATTGCAAACCCTGCACTGGGGAAAATTTTAATTCGTTGTTTCTACTTTTATTTTTAAAAAAAGAAAAGAAGAAAGAAGAAAAGAAAAAAAGAAAAAAAGAGAAATGCAAAGAAAAGTCAAGAAGTCAAAGAAAGAGAAAAACCCAGCCACAAGTTAACTGGGGCAAATTTTATCACCCCACACTGGGGCAAATTTTGGAAAAATGCGATCTCGAAGTTATTTGAAATCCATTATATGATCTGCTTTCAAACCTTAATCTTCTTTTATACCCCACTTAATCCCATTGCAAAGCCAAATGTTACCGACTTTCATTGTTTGCAGTATTTTTGAGAAAAATTTTCTTAATCAAGTTGCAAATGATGTAAATACATCTTTTCTAAATCCGTTAGAGAAGATTGTTCTATTGATGCCACCGATTTTTAAAAAAATTTCTGGATCGATAAAGTTGTTGCTAAACTTGTTTGTTCATTTCATGGTCTTATTTATCTCTCTTTTAATGTGAAAACCCGAAAGGGCACCTTTTTCAATAAAAAAAAGAAGAAAAAAAAAAAAAAAAAAGCAAAAAAAAAAAAAAAGGAAAAAAATAAAAATGAAAAAAAAAGAAAAAATGGGTGGGGGTGACCTTAGCGAAAACCTGAAAGGGCGTTAAGGTAGGGACTATGAAATGCAAATGAATCATCAATGGAAAGCAAGGTGTTGAAATTTGAAAGACTGGTGACTATGTTAATTTGGGTTTCTCTAAACACTGTTATTCTTGGCCGACATCAAGTTCCAAATGGATGACATAGAAGAGGTCAAAGGTTTTCTCTTCATCAAAGGTCACCAGTTTGAATCAGTATTTAATTCTTTTACAATTTCGAATAGTTGCTCATAAATTCAATAAAAGGTTTTACTTATTTATTCTATTTATTCATTTACTTATTTTTTGTACATCAGTTTTAATCCATTTTTATGTCATTGCATGAGAAATGATATTCTCTACGATTTTTGTATATATCTCATTTCATTTCATTGAATTCCACCCAAAAGACAATCCTTGTAATTTATCAAATGATCATCAGAAGTAGATGATTGGTGATATGCAACAGAGAATGATTGATTGGTATTGAAAATTGAGGGGATTCAAAGTAGGTTGCAATACAGTTCTAAGGGAACAAGGTATCGATATCGAAAACTCATGTTTATACAGTTTTCATGGTTAAAGGGATCGACAATGGCGGCGTTATCTTGTCATCACTTTTTCTTTTCCTTGTGCAGGTAGGATTATGATCAACATCCACACCCTCCCTGAGGATAAAAATACAACTTTTGTCTAATTGAGCACAGTTTACACTAGGACAATTTTTTTTTTGAGAGAAGTGGTCTCTAATTTTGGATAATGCATTCAAAAATCAGTTTTGCCAGAAAAGGTTTGTAAATCAAAATGATGGCAGCACATGTGCATTTCTTTCAACTCCTGGAAGGGAATGTTTCAGTAATACTCTTCAAGTTTTCAAAATCCATCACTTTTACTTAAAAAAAAACAAGAAGTCTCTGTTCCTATAATTCGCTTTCTTTTCAAGACAAGAACGTCAAAAATCTAGAATGCAACATTTCACTGAGTGCATCATTATTTGCATTTTACATTTATCATGTTTGATCAACTTGTGTTTTATTTTCTAAAGTCTGGCAACTTAGAACTTGTGTTTCAGTTCTTATTTTTCATCTCTCCCGCTAGTGTCTAGATTTGGATCCAATCCCACTAGCAATTTAGACCTACGACATATCTACATTTCTCCTACTAGTCATTCAGGTTTGGGTCCAATCCCGCTGAATAGTCTAAATTCAAGAAGAATTTTTAATTCCTATTGGTGAGTCTCAGCGTCCACCGTGCACCCTTCTATCCCCCTATTTCAATTTTAAATTCCTGTTTGTGAGTCTTCGTATCCACCGTGCCCTTCTATCCCCACTGTTTCAATTTTAAATTCCTGTTGGTGAGTCTCAGTGTCCACCACGCATCCTTCTATCCCTACTACTTCAATTTTAACTTCCTATTAGTGAGTCTTAGCATCCACCACGCACCCTTTTATCCCCACTGCTTCAATTTTAACTTCCTATTGGTGAGTCTCAGCGTCCACTGTGCACCCTTCTATCCCCCCTACTTCAATTTTAAATTCTTGTTGGTGAGTCTTAACATCTATCGAGCACCTTTCTATCCCTCCTACTTCAATTTTAATTTGCTGTTGGTGAGTTTTAGTGCCTACCGTGCACCCTTCTATCTCCCGTTCTCAAATTTTACAAGGTCCAGTACTCATTTCATCACAATTCATTTGCATTCGAACTACGTTTGACCTGATTCTCATGGCGAGATACCTAGGCAGTTCTATACGAGTTCGGTCACGTTGTGCATTTTATTATATTAGTTTGATAAGTGATGATCTGACATTCATGTGTCTACAATGGTTCACATATAGCCAGTAAAAGCGGGTAAGCAATTTGGTGTCTACGTCTTTGTCTAACATTTCTTCGAAACTTAGACAAACAGGGGCAGGCAAGCTGTAGACACCAAATTTTTCCTAGTTTTTCATGTTTTTCTAGAGTTTTGTTGATTTAATTGATTATTTATTTTTCTACATTTAATGCAAAATTTTTTTATTTACAGGTTCATAAAAAAAATTAAGAAAAGGAAAATCAATCAAAATAATGAGTGGAAAATAATTTGGAACTTCAAAATATTAGTATTTTCTCTTTTTATTTTCATTTTTGTTTTATTTGTTTTATTTTTCCTTTCTTTTCTTTATTCTCCTTTATTTTCTTCGTTTTCCAAAAAAATAACAAAATTTACCCAAAACCCATAATCATTTTTTCTCAACAAATCCCTACCAAAACCCAATTACCCAATCCACCTCCCATACCCTTTCTTGTCAAAAAAAGTGCAAAAATCACATCACCAATATTTCTTTCACCCACTCTCTCCAACTCTATCTATCTCTCTTGGTTTCCCTCACACACACAAGACACAAAACTCTCAGACAAGAAACTCACTTCCCTCCCAACTCTCCCTATCTCTCAGCTCTCTCTTCCCATAAGAAAGAAAATTCAAAAAAAAAGAACCCACTTCCCCAACTCTCTCTTATCTCTAGGCTCTCTCATTCTTACACAACACACATACGCAAGCCACATGAAAAGAAAACTAGAAAAAGAAAAGAAAGAGAACAAAAAGAAGCTACTACTACTGCCAGGGAATTTCAGCAAGAATCAAAACTCACGAAAATCTTGAAACAAGCATTGTAAGACTTCTCAAACTTCTTCCCTTAAAATTCCAACGTAAAAAGCATGTTCGATGGGTTTTTCTTTTTCCTCACTTGACATGTATGTATCTGTGATTGATATTCAGACCTTGAGGAATGGATTGTGGTTTGTTTTCTTGAATTCAGGGTTTATTTATGATAGTTTTTGCAAGCCAAAGTAATGACTATTTGATGCATATCATATGTTTGATAAAATGCTCCAATGAAGACCAATTTTAAAGAATGAATTTCGTGCATTTTATTTTGTTAATATGAGTAGTTCTAGTTAGTACAAGGTTTAAGAATGTTTCTTGACTAGTGTTTTGGATTTTTTAGCTAAAAAGCAATGAATTTAATTTTTTTAATTATAGGCGGTTTTGGTTTTAATTCATGTAATGCGTGTTGTTTCTTATTAAATTAAAATCATGGTTATATTGTAGAGATCACAAGGATCGTTTTGGTGCATTTTTTATGAATTTTGGACTTGATATGGGTGATTTTTTTTAGAAAAAGGGCCAGCTAAAAATTGGCATTTTTGCCACTTTCTTTCATTTTCTGTAAAAACTAATTTCGGAATTGGAATCTACGCAAAAAATTGAGTGAGAAGGTGTATTTTGGTGATTTTTTGTGACCGGAAAGTTCGTCGGCGGCGGTTCGGCGGTGGTCTGGCGGCATCTCCATGGTTGCTGACGAGCTGCTAGTTTTGGCTGGGAATGGAGGAAGAAGAAGTAGAAGGAAGAAGAAGAAGAAGAAGAAGAAGGAAGAAGAAGAAGAAGAAGAAGAGAAAAGAAAAGAAAAAAAAGGGAGGGTTGGGCTTTTGTTTAGTTTGATTAAGGATTTTTGGTTGGGCTTTGTTATTTTCGTTTGGGCTTTTATTTTCAGACTTTTGTTTGGTTTCTTGGTTATATTTTGTTTATTTTCGTTTGGGTTGATGTGATATCAGCCCAATTTTTAAAAATTTCCAACCCATCCTTTGGTCCATTAAAAATAATTTATACATTGGCCCTAATTTCTTAATTAATTCACTTTGGCCCTTAAAACTTTTAATTTCTTTCACTTAGGTCCTTATTTTAATTGCATTTTGGTCCCTAAAAATAGTAAGTTATAGTGATTAATGAAAAATTACATTTTCAATAAACAAACTTCCTTACTTTTTAATTTAATTTACCTTTTTTTGAATTCAACTTACTAGTAAGTTTACTAAAAATTTAGTAAATATAGTCATTTCATTATCACTTATTCCTATTTTTTAATGGTGCAAAATTCTTTGTATTATATTTTTGGAAAAAACATAAAAGCTTTTGCAAATTTTGAAAATTGAATTACAAAATGCTACTACTTTTAGGAGAAACTATGTATTGTAAAAATGGTTTAACAATTTTCTAGTAAACATACCTACTATATCAAAACATTTGCCGATGTAGCTACTACAATAAAAGGATACGGTCCGATACAGTTGCCGATGTAGCTTTCATTCTTCCGATCTCCAATCCTCCTTTCACCGACTTTCGGGTCCGAATCACCCAAAACATTCAATCAGTAGGCGGTAATACTCATTAGTAAACCTTAAACACAACCCAAGGTTTGTTAACTTGCCCGACGTAGTTTGATGCCGGCTCAGGGTCAAGCCACGCCACCAATGGGGTTGGGATCCCGGGATAGGAGGTTGCCAAATGTGGTAAGGTACACAATGGCGCAAGCAAGCATGCACAAGTACTTTTCAAGTTTAGGTAGAGTGCGATAAAGTACACACTCGTCCTTTTCACGTAATCGATAATTGACATGTATACAAGTAAACAAGTAGCATATTGGAAATTAAACAACAAGTACATAGTGAAACAAGACGGGTCCCTCACCTGTAGTAGTCTAAATCTGGGTCGACGGTCCGGGTAATCCTTCTAGCTCCTGACTGGGTCCTGTAAGTAATCAGGTATCAGCCACTATTTTAGGTAACTTCCCATTTAACAAACAATTTAACGATGCAAGTTTGGTCCGGGTTAAAGGTCGGGACTCGGTTCGGGGTTCAGGTCGGTGTCGGGACAGTATAAGATTGTGGGTAACGGTGTTGTTCGGTCTTGACCCTAGTTGATACGCGTTGGGCATGAATGGAGTAGTGATAGGCATTGGTTGGCTAGTTTAAGTGTAGTTGGCAAGTTCGGGCACGGATCGGTAGGTTCTGGGCGCGACCGGCAACAGTCGAGCCTTATCGGGGCACGTCGGCACCCATCGGTATAGGTTGGGAATGGTCGGGTGTAAGTCGGTACAGTTGGCGCTCGGCGGTGCACATCGGCACTGATTGATGTGGTTTGACACGGGTCGGCACCGGTAGATAGCCGTTGGTGTGTATCGGCACTAGTCAGCACTGTCCGGCATGGGTCGGTATGGGTTGGTGCCTACGGGGCAAGTCATAAGCGTTGGTACTCGTCGTCTTGGTTTCATGCGATTTGGGGGGAGTCGGCAATGGTCGGCCCAAGTCGGCACCAGTTGGTGCCAATAGGGGCGCGTCAGGCGTCAGTTGTGCCGGTGTCTGGGTATGTGTGTGGGCAGGACGGTCGGGATCGGTTGGCTGTTGTTCTAGGTTGTTATGGGTCCGTTGGATGGTTGACGGGAAAGGTCAGTGGTTTGCGGCCGTAGGTTGTCTTGGGGGCATAGGTGGTTCACGGTAGTTGGTGATTAGGGCTAACGGACGTAGGTCGATGGTTGGGCACGGGTAGTTGGTGGATGGGTGTACGTGGTTTGGGTTTCGAATGGTTAGACGTGATTAGGTGTCGGGGTTCAGTCGGTGCTGTGGGTTAGGCAACGGCCGTGGTTAAGGTGTACGTTTGAGGTTAACGGTTGGTTAGTAATAGCGTCGGGTGAGTCACGGGGCTGGCTAGTGGGTGGTCAGGGCACGGTCACGGTTAGGCCTAACGATTGTCTGGTCAGGTATCGGTGCCGGGCCTTACCGGCACCAGTCGTACGACCATTCCGCAAGTTGGGTGCGGAAACGGCCGGTTCAGTCATCGTTCATGAGTCAAGGGCCAAGGGTGTGGCATGTCGAGTCTTGTTCGGCTTTCGTTCTACTTGTCATTCGAGTCACATCTAAGGATGGCTAACGGAAAACCTCTCTGGTTATGGAGTATGTCTACAAACCTGGGTAGTCGGAGTCGATGGGGTTGGTATTAGGGTCTATGTCCGTTAACAGATCAAGGCACGTTGGGTAGGGCTTAAGCAATCGCTAACGGACGCACATGGGTTCTGCACATCCGTTAACTAGTTAAAGCACAAAGGTTGGCTAGGGCTGGGGCATGTCAGCTAGGCCAGGGTGCTACGGTTAGGTAAGTTGGGACTAGGCAATTCCGTTGAGGGGTCGGCTTGACGGCTTGCTTGTCTTGCCAATGGGTCACACGGGTTCTGGGCAGTATGCTAACAATCAGGTGTGTCAGCCCGACACTCCTGTCAACGGATGCACACTGAGTAGGTACACCTGCTAACCAGTTGGGCATGGGACGGGCACCTCCACTAATGGACGCGCATGGGACGGTACATCCGCTAATGGACTTACGGGCTGCAGCAGTGCGTGCGGCGGTGTAATCCGTTAATGGGCGTGCAGCGGCCACCCGTCACAGTTTACATTTCAGGCCATATCTCATAATCAACTTGTGATTTTTTGGCCCATTTTATACCTTTGGAAATGATATTCAGAGCACTACAACTTCTCAGAAGGGACCAGGTTCAGATTCAGGTCGCAACAAGTTCAAATTCTGGCTTAAACATTCAGCAAGTGCAAAAACTCAGGTTTACCAGTCGTGGAAAAATAGTGAAGTTCAATGGGTAGCTGGGAACTGTAGGGACAGAATTTGGGAGGTGTACTATATACCATTAGAAATCCCTTTTTGTTTAGTTTCCAATGCCACTGACGGAGCTCAATTCCAATATTCCTACAGTGAGTTATGGTCATTTTCCTACATCTGGTTTTACTGGACTGACAGTACCCGAACATGTATGTTCTTGGCATAAACATGAATTCTACTTGTTCTAGGGGGCTTGTTTTTGCTTGAAATTCATCACCAATATACCACATACATAACCCAACATGTATAGCACGTTTATCTTCTGAATTATAGCAAGAATCAGTCACCATAGGTCATACAAGTTATAACATGAAAACTGAGCATTCACACAAGCATGCTCAACCGGTTAAACATCAACTTTCCAGCTCATGAACTAGCAACTTTCTTATCATGCCCTACACGATTTTAATCTGAGGAAATAAGGAAAGTTTGTAGTTCATTATACCTCAATTAAATGCAGTAAAAATGTTTGGGAAGTGGAGCAATCAACACAATGAAGCCCAAGCAATCCGGCCAGCAAGTCCACCAACTTCAAGCTTAATTGTTCTTTAAGTTTGTGGCTATTTGTAGTAGATGTTTGAGAGTGTTTTTGTAGGTTGTTTACCAGCAGAATTTCGTTCAATATGTAAGGGAGGAAAATGGTTTATCAGTTGAGAAGTTCAAGTATTTATAAGCCCAAATTAAGCATGACAAGGATCAAGTAGGTGATGACTAGTTGGGCTGAAATCTTGACATCTTTCCAAAGCAGCTTAGTCATGCTTTGATGGAAATTTCTGGTGAATTCAAGGCTGAGTTTCAGCTGTGATTTTTGTCCAACATGAGCAGAAACAAGACACACATGGCTGCTGCTATTTTTAGTAAAGTGCATAGCTGCAAACGGTAATTTATTTTTGGGACCCCAGGTTTCAAGTGCGTCTATACTTTGCTCCACTCAAGTTTCTGGCATCTTTTTAAAAGATGTTTAGCAAGCTTTTAGCATCATAATCAAGCACAACAAGTGCTTAAGATTTTTAGCAAGAATCCATGTTTTCAAATAAATTTTGCACAAGCAAAAATAAGACAAGAATGGTCGTTTATTCACATAATACGTACACGTACATTGACTGGTGAGGTGTGAGATGGATTCAAATAAAATTTTGCACAAGCAAAAATAAGACAAGAACGGCCGTTTATTCACATAATACGTACACGTACATTGACCGGCGAGGTGTGAGCTAGACAAGTTCTCACAGTTTACATGTTATTTCCACATAGATTATGTCTATATTGGTCATCTTGCAGTCTGACCTATGAGTGCTCCATGTGATTCTGAATTATTTGTCTCCCATGAATGCTTTTCCCTCCCCAGTTTACAATGCCTTCATGCTTATGTGTCGATACCATTTTGTCATGTCAACCAATTATCATGCGTTGCATTTTCCATGTTGGCTTCTTATTCTCCATTTATGCATTTTGTTTGTTCGGTGTTATCTATTCATTATACCATGAGGACGACTGTAAGAACCCTAGAAAAAAAAAAAAAAAAGATTTTTAATTGATTGCACCATGAAATCATTAAGTGCGCTATTTTCCTTTAAGAACTTTATTTTGTGTGCATTGCATAGTATCAATTTAGAATTGCATTTTCATGTTTCATGTAGCCAAATGCATAATATTTATGTGGTATTAAGTAAGTCACATTTTTCATTAAGGGATTAGAAGACAATTTGTATAGATTATATCCAAATTATGGCCAAGACTTCAACACTTGTCAACCATCCATCAAATCCTTGACTTAAACTTATCTATTTAAACTCTTGTCTTCAAAAATTCAAACAAAAGCTCCCTCTCATTTTTCTCTCTCTTGGCCGAACAACATGAGCAAGAAAACCACAAAACCCTAAGCTTGGATTAGCCATTTTAGTGAGGTAAAAACTATTCCAAGTGAAACCCTAGGTTTGATTACTACTTAGTCATCAAGATTGGTTGGAAGAATTGAAACTTTTGGGTGGATTTTCTCTCTCAACTATCAAGGTAATTAGTCACTTAACTTTGCTTTAGTTATGTTTAAATTCAAAGAGGATGCATGATAGCTAAGTTTAAGGAGTTTGAGGTGGATTAGGAGGAAAAATTATGGAAGAGTTTCTTGTGTTTGAGAACTTGAACTTAGGTTTTTGTTTTAGGCTTCCATGTGTTTGATGAATTGTTTGATGATTTGTGATGTTTTGTTGATGGAATTAATTGACGTTTTAGCATGTTAAACACCTTATTAAGTGATGGAAATAACCTTAAGGGGGTTAATTGAAGAGTTTGCACCAAGGCTGGAATTTAATAGAAAATCAGAAACGAAAATCAGTGAACTTTCCAAGCTTGATGGTGATTGTAGTAAATGAACTAGAGCCCAAGCCTTATACCTTTAGAAAGGTCTATGAACCTAGTTTTAAATGCCACTGACGGAGTTTGATTTTGATTTTTCTACAAGGAGTTATGGCCATTCTCCCAAGACTGCCCGACCAACCTGCACCTAGTCTGTCCGTTTTTGTTGTGCCTCTGAGATTAGTCATTTTGACCATGTTTAAGCAAGACTTAAGGTTTTACCTCTTCATGAAAGTTGTAGGGCTATGTCTTAGCTTCGAAAATCCATAAAATATGCTCCAATCCGATAAGTGTGCTGATAATTATGATTAAATTACTGAGGCGCGGCAAACCTATCAATTGTTAGTTTCACTTCCACAAATGCTATTCTCATTCCTTTTGATTCTTGTGCATTCTTGCCGTGCCCCTACCTACTCATTCATGATTCTAATATGTTGATAATATGTTCATTTGATCACTCTTATAAATTGGATTGGTCATTTTGTGGTTTGTGCATCCAAGTGTGAGTTTATCAAGTAAAAAGAATAACGAGCACATGCATTAGGTCTTTCTTGTTTGGGGAGCCGAACTTAAATATTTTCATTTCATTTGTTGTTAGACTTGGAAGGAGGAAATAGAAAAGACTTGGGTGCGAGCACTTGAAGATACTTTGCTTAACTCGGTGAGTGTTTCATACTTGTTACTTGACCAACTTGATAGCTGAAATACTGGACTATTTGAATTATGTGATGATTCGTTCTCTTGTGATTTGCGAGCCAATTAATGTGATCGAGACGAGTGCGTACTTTATCACACTCGATCTCTTCTGCATAAAATTTTGTACTTTGATGTTTGAATCCATGTGAATTGGCCTTTGGCCTATATCTGATTTATGAGTCGCTTGGGTGATATCCCATTGACAAATTGATTTGTTTGGAGCTCAAAAACCTAGTTGGTGAGTCAAGCGATTTGAGCCGGCACGGGCTTGGTCGAAGAAGTTGACAAGCCAGTGGGTATGATATGTGAATCCGAAAAATTGGTATACTCGAGTATTACCTAAAATTTGATTTGTTGAGGTGTTCGGGCCCGGTAAGGGGGTGAAACGATGGACGGTACTTGGTGTTAAGTGGAGATCTACTGTTGTGGTTCTGAACTTCAAATGTTGATGGAGAGTCAACGGGATGTAATATGATCAAGCTACGGGGAAATTGGCTTTTGAAGCCATCCGTATCCTTTAATTGAGTATATTCAATTTATTTGGTGATTTTACTTGTGATACTTGTTTATTAAGTGAATTCTAAATGTATGCTTGGCTGCATGTTTTTGGAACCTCATTGAGCTCTTAGCTCACCCTTTTCCCCTTTGTTTTCCTTAGCAGGGAAATTGCTTGAGTTCGGGGTTTGAAGTGCGCGCGATTAGTATAAGTTCGGGTGTTACTTTTGTTTAAGGGATGATGTACTGGAAAACCCTATCATGGATAATCTTAGATTTTGGTTTTGTACCCTAAATCCCCTGTTGAATTTTAAGTTTGAAATGTGGTATGAAATTTATGTAACTATGTTGGCTTGTCATTTGGACTTGGAGAATTTAGTTTAGTAAGTTGGACTATTGGTTTCTTTTATTGGCTATCTAGTCCTGGCGAGAGTTGGGCAGGCAGTCCGCTAACCCCTTTGGTTTGCCTTAGGGGAAGGTAGGGCTGTCACAGTTGGTATTGAGCCTAGGTTTGAAATGGCCTGGGTAGATTATGAAGTTGGTAGTTGTAGTAATTTAAGTGTGAATGAGTTTTAATTAAGCTTTAAACCTTGATAAGTTAGTCTAAGTTTTGATTTGTTCTATTGTAGGAAATGGATGGAAATGGTGAAAACCAGCCGCCTCGGAGACGTCTTCCTGTGGTCCGTTATTCATTAGGGACTGGAGGAGCTTATAGGGTGTGGAGTCCAGCCCGTCGGGTTAGGCCGCAATGAGGTTGTTAGAGGACTTACTCGTACCCAAATGAGATAGTCTTGGCGGTGCTTCATGAAAGGGAATTAATTCGAGCCAATCGGAGGGGCCTTGAGGAGTTGTCGAGTTTAAGGAACATTATGCATATGCAAGCTTCTAGGATAGCTGAACTTGAGGTGGATATCATAGATGAGCAAAAAAGGACTGATGCTATGCGCTAGCAAGTGCAAGAAGCTAATGTGTGCCACACTAGGAGTCTAAGGGACGTGGGAGATCGGACTGTGGGCATTCTTGAGGAGTGTAGAGCCCTACTTAGGGATGTGGTGGATGTGAATCTAGCTGACCTGGAACCTAGTAGCGGAGCTTTTGAGAATGGAGGGTCTGCTATCTCTGTTGGAAACCAGGATAGGGTGCCGTGAGCGGCCTGTTGGAATGTATGCCCTAAAACAATGATTTTGTTTAAATACATTCCTAATTATGTTTTGTATTTTATGAATTTCCATTTTATCTGTTAAATATTTGATATAACTGATAAAGTCCTTAGAATATTTATTAATGTGATAGTAGTCACAAGAGTTGATGACTATGAGATATCAATCACATTTATAATAAATATTCTTAAAATTCCCTAGTCGTAGTATTAATGAGACAGGGCATCATTAATACGGAAAGACTAGTACACAGTTAGTCTCTACTTAATGTAAGTAGTGATTGTTCTCATCAACCAAGGTATAGTGATACCTAGGCTAATGTGTAGATGAATTGTAAGGTACGAATTCATTGGAGTGATCCACACAGAGATCCCATTAGGATATCTATCAAGTGCCAATGGTTGAATCTATTATGGAAAATTATGTAAATGATCCTAGACTTGAGATCACCATAGTATCTTGAGTGTGAATCACTGCCTTTTGATTCTATTACTTGTTGCTCACCAAGAGTGACTTAAAGAATAGAAATTGGGGGTAGTGTGAAGCATGGAAAGATAGTGAGTGATCAAGAGAGGATTCACCACTCCGATAGTGGGAGTTGATATCCACAAAGGGCCACTAGTTGGAATCTAACCTTAATAGTCGACTACATTAGGTTAATTGAAGAATGTCTTCAAGTTAACCTAATCTAGGGTTAATTCCGGGAACTAGAAAATTAATTAGTCATTAGGGAATTGGCACTTATTCCTCATTCCCGACTAATTGATATCTATGGTGAAAGGATAATAATTACATAGTAATTTTCATGGAAAGGTTTGGTCAAAATTCCTTGACTAATTCCAAATACCGGGTGGTTGTGATGTGTTGCTAGACACGCCACAATCTATAATTATGAATGAATTAATTTTTGTAATTAATGATAAAATAAAGTTGCCTATTTTATCTAATTCTTCTTGAGAATTATAATTCATAATTATTGCCAGTGTATTTGGAACCTATTGGATCACACGCTTAGAGATTGAATTCTGGATTAAAATTATGTGTCCAAATGGAGATTTGGAAATAAAACCTTATGGGGTCTAATTATAAGGAATAAAGGATTCCGGGACTATTTGAGCAAATAGGATAAAATAGTTATCCTTTATTTGTTTTGATTTGGATCAAACAAGACCCTATCTTTTCTCTACCTCTCTCCTATAAATAGACAAGACTATATGATACGTCTGTACAATAACAACACAACTACGGTTGACAGAATAGAGAGAGGCTAGGGTTTTTGAGAAAAACCTACGTAGAGAGAAATTCCAAAGAAAGAGAGAATAGGCTAGCACCTTTTCTACACTTTCATACACACACATCTAGGATCGTAGAGACGATTCAAGAGAAGATCCAGACTTCTCTCTCGCGTGGATTGCAGTAGAGGCAAGACGCTTGAACTGCTGAAAGGGGCTGATCACTCTCTACTACGCAACAAGAAGTCGTTTCTAGGATTAAGGTAATCCTACAACTCCTCTTCTCTACAAGTCAAACGTAACCTAGGGTGATTCCTGGTGGGTTGTTGGGGTTAAAATTTTTGTTTTCCGCTGCGTCTGCTGCCCCAAAACCTAACACGGCCAACTATGTTTTGACCCATGAGAAGGGTGGTTAGGAAAAACCTTAGTGACTTTTGGGTATTTTGATATGGTTTTCCTAACGTGCTTTTGTTACAAACATGCTACTTTTCTTAAGGGCTTTCTTTTGTTTGTAATCTATCTGGGTATGTAAAATATTTTACTATGTGATGTATATGACTGGATGGTGTGTGAATATATGTAACCTTTCCGTGTGTTATAATTTTGTGTTTACTTACATGTAGCTGCAATTTTCTTTTGAATGTGCATTTTAATTTTATATGTGCATTCGGCCCTAGATTTAGTAAAACAAGCAAATGGAGGGTAGACGTCGGGGACGAGGCCGTGGACGTGGACCTAGACAACCCTAAGATCAAGGGGGTGATCATGAGTCGGCCGCGGGGGATAATCGTGAACAAAGGGTCGATGCTAACGAGCAAGTAGCCACAGCTATCCAACGTATGACTGATTTATTAGCCCAACTCTAGCCCAGATAGCTGGTCAAAACCCTGGAAATCAACAAGGAAACCTTGAGAATCAATAAGGAAACCCTAGGAATCAGGTGGAAGGAGAAGATAGGGCATTGAAGAGGTTCCAGAAATTTTCTCCCTCAAAGTTTCTTGGAGGACTAGACCCTGAGGTAGCCGAGAGGTGGATAGAGAAAATGGTTGACACTTTTGCCGCTTTAAACTATACGGAGGAAAGACAAATTACCTTTGCTGTATTTCAGCTAAAATGGGCAACTCGTGCTTGGTGGAATGTAATACGACTAAAGTGGGAAAGGGAGCAGACCCCGAGAAATTGGACTAATTTTATGAGAGAGTTTAATGCTAAGTACTTTCCAACTTTGATCCAAGAAAGGAGAGAGGATGAGTTCATTAAGCTTCGTCAGGGTATTTAGAGTGTGGTTGAGTATGAGAATCAATTCACTAGACTTTCTAAGTTTACACCTGAGCTTGTGGCGACTGAGCAGAAGCGGATAAGGCGCTTCGTTCAAGGGTTAAACATTGAGATTCAAAAGGAATTGGCGGTAGCTCAAATCAATACTTTTGGGAAAGCTTTGGAAAAGGCTCAACGAGTGGAAAGTGCCAGGCTGCATGTTAGGGCATTCCAAGCAAAGAAACAAGGTGCGCCAGGTGGTACTCAAGGGCAAGTTGACAATACTGTGCCCCCTCCTAAGTTTGGCCGAGGGACAGGTGAAGGACGATTTTAGGGGACACCAAGAGGGGCCCCGTCAAGAGAAGTCCAAGGTGGAAGAGGATTGCAAAGAGGCGCCTCGCAAGGAGGTTCTACCTCGACTCCCCGTGTAAATTGTGGGTATTGTGGGAAACCAAACCATACGGATGATAACTATTGGAGGAAGGAGAGGAAATGCTTGCTGTGGGAGCTCAACACCAAATTTCATCTTGCCCTAATATGCCCCGTGATGGAAGTGCAGCCCCCAGTCGGGTAAACCAAACCCAAACCCTAACCAATCAGCTGTAGGAGGGAATAGACCTCGAGTTCCTGCGAGGGTTTATACTCTGGATCAACACCCGATTCCCGAGTCATTTGAGGTGGTTGAAGGTACGATCCCTGTATTCCATCGCTTATCTAAGATTTGGATCGATCCCGGTGCAACGCATTCTTTTGTGAATCCTGCTTTTATGTGTAACATTGATGTTAAATCTACTAGACTACCCTATGATTTGGAAGTTAGTACACCTACGGGTAATCAACGTCTAGTCACAAGTACAATCTTTAAAAATAGTGAGATTTGGATTGGGGAACGGAAAATTGATGATAGACTTGATAAGTCTGGACATCAAGGGGTACAATGTGATTATAGGAATGGATTGGCTAACTCACTACCATTCTCGGCTGGATTGTAAGACAAAAGTGGTGGAATTTTGTGTACCGGGAGAGGCGACTTTAAAGTTAGATGTGCGGGGTAGATTAGCCTCCTCTGCACTTATTTCTGGAATTCGGGCTAGAAAATTATTGAGTAAAGGAGCACAAGGTTACCTAGCTTTTCTAATTAACACTCCTGTAGATAAGGTGAAATTAGAAGACGTCCTAGTGGTTAATGAATTTCCAGAGATGTTCCCTAATGAGTTAGTGTCATTACCATTAGAAAGGGAAATAGAATTTAAGATTGACCTGGTACCTGGGACAACTCCTATATCGAAAACCCCGTATCGAATGGCACCTGCTGAACTCAAAGAATTAAGATTACAATTGCAAGACTTGCTAGAGCGAGGGTTTATTCGAGAAAGTGAATCTTCATAGGGAGCTCCAGTTTTATTTGTGAAAAAGAAAGACGGCAGTTTGCAGTTATGTATTGATTATCGTGGGTTGAATGATGTGACCGTGAAGAATAAGTATCCATTACCACACATCGATGAGTTATTTGTCCAGTTGCAAGGGGCCGTAATATTTTCTAAGTTGGATCTTAGACAAGGATATTATCAGCTGCGAATCCAGAAGGAAGATATTCCAAAAACTGCTTTTAACTCTAGATACGGGCATTTTGAGTTTGCAGTAATGCCTTTTGGTTTAACTAATGCCCCAGCTGCATTCATGGATTTGATGCACCGAGTCTTTAAACGCTATCTGGACCAATTTGTTGTGGTGTGCATTGATGACATTCTGGTATATTCAAAGTCCCGGGAGGAGCATGAACAACATCTAAAGATAGTTTTGCAGACCCTAAAGGACCATCAATTGTATGCTAAATTCAGTAAATGTGAGTTTTGGCTGGAACAGGTGTCTTTTCTTGGGCATGTGATCTCTAGGGAAGGAATCTCAGTGGATCCAGCAAAGGTGGAGGCTGTTACTGAATGGAAGCGACCAGAAAATCCGACAGAAATTCGTAGTTTCCTGGGTTTGGCGGGATATTACCGTCGATTCATTAAGGATTTTTCAAAACTTGCAGGACCTTTAACTGATTTGACAAAGAAACGTGGAAGCTTTATTTGGACCTCTAAGTGTGAAGCTAGTTTTCGAGAGCTGAAGAAGAGATTGACCTTGGCACCAATTTTAACTTTACCCAATGGAAAGGATAGTTTCACGGTATACACCTATGCTTCGAGGGAAGGTTTGGGGTGCGTGCTAATGCAAAATAGAAGCGTGATTGCTTATGCTTCTAGAAAGTTAAAACCCCACGAACTAAACTACCCAACCCACGACTTGGAATTAGCAGCTGTGAGTTTTGCTTTAAAACAAATGGAGACATTATTTGTATGGGGTGATTTTTGAAGTCTATACGGACCATAAAAGTCTTAAGTACCTATTTTCTCAAAAGGAATTAAATTTGAGATAGCGTCGGTGGATGAAATTTTTGGAGGATTATGACTGTACGATTAATTACCATCCCGAGAAGGCTAATGTGGTAACATGATGTTTTAAGTCAAAAAGTTCAAATAGCAGGGTTGATGATTAAAGAGTGGGATATGTTAGAAAAGGTTTGTGAGTGGAACTCTCATCTTGAATGCCAAAAGGTGGTGTTTGGAAATATTGCAGTTAAGTCCACCCTACTAGATCGTATCAAGGAGGTTCAGCAATGTGATCCTACGGTACAGAAATGGAAGGAAAAAGTAGAAAAAGGAGAATTACCAAATTTTAATCTGAGTCCCGAAGAAATTTTAAGGTTTCGAGACCGAATGGTTGTTCCCAAGAACGAAACATTAAAAAAGGAGATTCTAGAAGAGGCTCATCGTTCTAAGTATACGGTTCACCCCGGCAGTACCAAAGTGTATCAGGATCTAAAAGGGTTATATTGGTGGGATAACATGAAGAAAGAAATTGCCCAGCATGTTCAAACATGTCTCACGTGCCAACAAGTAAAAGCTGAACATCAAAAACCTTCTAATTTGTTACAACCACTTGAGATACCTGAATGGAAATGGGAGCACATTATGATGGATTTCGTTTCTAGTTTGCCACGAACACAAAGAGGTCATGATGCCATTTGGGTAGTGGTCGATCGTTTAATCAAGTCAGCTCATTTCTTGCCCATGAACATGAAGTACTCTATGGAAAAATTGGCTCAACTATACATGGGTGAAATTGTAAGGCTACATGGGGTGCCAGTTAGTATAGTTTCTGATCGAGATCCTCGTTTTGTATCTCAGTTTTGGCAAAAACTACAGGAAGCCTTAGGAACCAAGTTGAACCTTAGCACAACCTACCATCCTCAAACTGATGGACAATCCGAAAGAACCATTCAAACCCTGGAAGATATGTTGAGGACGTGTGTTATGGATTTTGGAGGTAGTTGGGGACAATACATGGCATTGGTGGAGTTTGCTTATAATAATAGCTACCATTCGTCTATTCAAATGGCACCGTACGAAGCTTTATATGGAAGGAAGTGCCGATCACCAATTTATTGGGATAAAGTAGGAGAGAGGAAGATTTTAGATCCGACCACAATGCCCTGGATGGAGGAAGCATGAGAAAAGATCAAGGTGATACGTCAGAGACATCAAACAGCCCAAAGTTGGCAAAAGAGCTACGCGGATAACCGAAGAAAAGATTTGGAATTTGAAGTTGGCGACAAAGTGTTCCTTAAGGTCATACCACTGTGAAGTGTCACAGCAGGAAAAGGAAAGAAACTTCAACCAAGATACGTCGGACCTTTTGAAATTCTTCAAAAAGTGGGTAGTGTGGCATATCGACTCCAATTACCATCAAGTTTATCCAGGATTCACGATGTTTTTCATGTCTCAATGTTTTGAAGTCAGAAGAAATTGAGATAGATGAGTCCCTAGCCTATGAAGAGAAACCCGTACAACTCTTGGATCGAAAGGTGAAAGAATTAAGAAATAAGAGAATTCCTTTGGTGAAAGTTCTGTGGAGAAATCATGGGATAGAAGAAGCAACTTGGGAAATGGAGGAAGAAATTCAAAAGAAATATCCAGAGTTGTTTACCAATCAAGGTGAGAATTTTGAGGATGAAATTCTTTTAAGGGGGAGAGAGTGTGAGAACCCTAGAAAAAAAAAGAAAAAAAAAGATTTTTAATTGATTGCACCATGAAATCATTAAGTGCGCTATTTTCCTTGAAGTACTTTATTTTGTGTGCATTGCATAGTATCAATTTAGAATTGCATTTTCATGTTTCATGTAGCCAAATGCATAATATTTATGTGGTATTAAGTAGGTCACATTTTTCATTAAGGGATTAGAAGACAATTTGTATAGATTATATCCAAATTATGGCCAAGACTTTAACACTTGTCAACCATCCATCAAATCCTTGACTTAAGCTTATTTATTTAAACTCTTGTCTTCAAAAATTCAAACAAAACTCCCTCTCATTTTTCTCTCTCTTGGCCGAACAACATGAGCAAGAAAACCACAAAACCCTAAGCTTGGATTAGCCATTTTAGTGAGGTAAAAACTATTCCAAGTGAAATCCTAGGTTTGATTACTACTTAGTCATCAAACTTGGTTGGAAGAATTGAAGTTTTTGGGTGGATTTTCTCTCTCAAGTCTCAAGGTAATTAGTCACTTAACTTTGTTTTAGTTATGTTTAAATTCAAAGAGGATGCATGATAGTTAAGTTTAAGGAGTTTGAGGTGGATTAGGAGGAAAAATTATGGAAGAGTTTCTTGTGTTTGAGAACTTGAACTTAGGTTTTTGTTTTAGCCTTCCATGTGTTTGATGAATTGTTTGATGATTTGTGATGTTTTGTTGATGGAATTAATTGATGTTTTAGCATGTTAAACACCTTATTAAGTGATGGAAATAACCTTAAGGGGGTTAATTGAATAGTTTTCACCAAGGCTGGAATTTAATAGAAAATCAAAAACAAAAATCAGTGAAATTTCCAAGCTTTATGGTGATTGTAATAAATGAACTAGAGCCCAAGCCTTATACCATTAGAAAGATCTATCAACCTAGTTTTAAATGCCACTGATAGAGCTTGATTTCGATTTTTCTAAAAGGAGTTATGGCCGTTCTCCCAAGACTACCCGACCAACCTGCACCTAGTCTGTCCGTTTTTGTTGTGCCTCTGAGATTAGTCATTTTGACCATGTTTAAGCACGACTTAAGGTTTGACCTCTTCATGAAAGTTGTAGGACTATGTCTTAGTTTCGAAACTCCATAAAATACGCTCCAATCCGATAAGTGTGGCCACAGTTATGATTAAATTACAGAGGCACGGCAAACCTGTCAATTGTTAGTTTCACTTCCACAAATGCTATTCTCATTCCTTTTGATTCTTGTGTATTCTTGCCGTGTCCCGACCCACTCATTCATGATCACGTTCCGAGTAGTTGACACTCCGTCAACTTTCACGTACAAAACCAAGTTGACCTCCACTTCTCCTTACTCCACCAAACCCCCATCGGGCCCGACTCCACACATAGTTTGTCACATAGGTTGTCACATGGGTTATTACATAGTTTGTCACATGAGTTATCACATAGTTTGTGTATTGCTCTCCAAAATGGACAAGCCCTTACGTCAAATCTAGAGCACACATCACATCACATCACATCTCATCACATCACATAGTTTGTGTTTTGCTCTTTATAATGGACAAGTTCTTATGCCAAGTCCAGAGCACACATCTCATCACATAGTAACCCTATGGCTCGTCACTTTCTCATCGGCTTAGGCCTAGTTTACAACTCGAGTCGAATGACCTGCCGATAGGTCTCGGGAAATCCCGAAGTTTCATACACACATAAATCACATCACATCACACATTCTCAATTCACATCAAAACATTCTTACAAATTTTCCACTCAAACATAGCTAAGTGCAATAAAGTACACACTACCTCATTTGATGATTTGCTAAACTAGGTTTTCATATCAAATCACATAACTAAATACAAATCTAATCCACTTCACACAGTCACATAACAAGCATGGAAACTCACCACAATAGCAAAGTTCATTTTCCAAGGTGAGATCTGGTTCAAATCCCTCCTCACCTCCTATAATCATACAAAAGGAAGAAATAAGTTTCGCCTCACAATTAGCGAAACTAAACTCAGGTACGTATTTATTTGTTTTATCAAAATTCTTCACAAAATTCCACTAACTCTGCCCAAATGAAAAGTAACCATTCGAGTCGAAACTCATTTTACAAGATTCCATTTTCAGATCAAAATTTCACATTGCCAAACAACTCTATCGATGTATTCCATCCAGGCGAGTTTTAGTATATTGAAATAAAGTGAGGTATTCCACCTCAAAATCACTCATTTGAGTTCAAATTCAACACCAAATTTTTAACCAAAGTTCTAACACATTTTTCAAACAATTTTCACTAGGTCTCAATATACGAAATTCATGGAAAATAGGTAAAACATTTCAAATCCTCAAATCTGTCCAAAACGACACTTTTACCTCAAAATTTAGTGAAACTCAATTTTCCCCCATTAAAGTTCAAAATTTTAACTCTATTAAAGCATATATTCATAATCAAACATAATACATATTTACATAAGCAAAATCTCATCAAGAAATATCACAAAATTTTGAAATCACACATCAAAATTTCCAAGGCATGGTTCAGCCAACCCATAGCACTTTCCTTCAAAATTTTCAACAACAAATCTACTTTCTAACCATAAAATGAACTCATTTCACGAATATCAATCACATCCACAATCAGGTCCTCAAGTCCGCTACCTAAGTTGGGAATTCAAGATCCCAGCTCCAATATTCCACATATAGACATTTCTAACAAAATAAACTGTAGATCTACTATATTTAGCACTAATCAAGCTAAATCTAAGAGATTCGAGTCTTATACCTTTAGATCTTTCTAGATCTAACAAGATCAAACAAGATCTTGTGAGCTCCTCTCAAGAATGATACTCCCAAGTTTAGAAACTCCGAAAGCTCCAACCTCAACCCACGATTCGCTTGGTTTGATGATGGTTTCCGACAACAACTTCAAGATCAAGAAGCAATCAACTCACACAAGCTTTCTTTCTCTTCTTTTTCTATCTTCTCAAGTTCAGACCTCCCCCTCTCTCTCTCTCACCCTCACAATGCAGCCAAGAAATGGAGGAGAACAAGCGAAAGCCCTCCAATGGAGTCTTCAATCTTGAGGAAGAAGATGAAGTTGGAAGAAAATCTCACAAGTCTCTCTCTTTTCTCTCTCTAAGTTCGGACTCCCTCTTTCTCTCTAAGCTCTCAATTTGTGGCTGAAAAATGAAGCTCAAGAAGCATGAGGTAAAGCTTTAAGGGGACAAAAAGGTGCACTTTCCTCAGTTTAAGGAAAAGTGGTCAAACGACCACTTTTTGTCGCGTCGCACGCGACATTCTAACTTTTACTATTTTGTCTCATTCTGATATAGTCTAACCTTAAATGTAGTTCTGTAATATCTCTACATATACTCGGTTTCATCTTAAAGTCACTATTCACACTTCGGAACAAAATTTAACGCTTAAATTGGCCGAAACTGTACACCGGTAAATAATTTATGAAAAATTATCTAAATTAGTAATTAATCACTCAAAATATTAATTCACTCATATGTTAATAAATAAACACAATATAAATTTTATTATACATTTTAAAATAAAATTCAAATTTTGAGGTCCTCATATCCTTCCCCCTTTAAAAGAATTTTGTCCTTAAAATTCCTTACTTTTCTAGGCAAACAGCTCTGGGTACTTCTTCTGCTTTTCCTCCTCTAACTCCCAAGTAGCTTTCTCGATATCATGATTTCTCCAAAGAACTTTAATGAAAGAAATTTTCTTATTTCTCAAATCCTTTACCCCTCGATCGAGAATCTTCACAGGTTGTTCTTCATAAGTTAGTAATTCATCCACTTCAACCTCTCCTAACTATAGCACATAACTTGGGTCTGGATGATACTTCTTGAGCATGGAAACATGGAAAACGTTGTGGACCTTAGACATACTAGGGGGTAAATCCAACTAGTAAATCACTTTTCCAACTCGTTTGAGGATTTCAAAAGGCCCAATATACCTTGGTTTCAATTTCTTTCCTCTCTTGGATACCACTCCTCCTTTCAAAGGTTTAACTCTCAAGAATACTTTGTCTCCTACTTCAAATTTCAAATCCTTTCTTCGATTATCAGCATAGCTCTTCTATCTACTTTGAGCGGTCTGGAGTCTTTCTCGAACTAATCTCACTTTCCCATAAGCTTCATCGATCCAGGGAATTGTGGTCGGATCCAAACTTTTTCTTTCACCTACTTCATCCCAATGAATTGGTGATCTACATCTCCTCCCATACAGTGCTTCATATGCGGCCATCTGAATTGAAGCGTGATAACTATTATTGTAGGCAAACTCGACTAATGGCATATACTGACTCCAACTCCCTCCGAAATCCAATATACAAGACCTCAACATGTTTTTCAACGTTTGAATTGTCCTCTCAGACTGTCCATCCGTTTGGGGATGATACGCAAAGACTTTAAATTCACTTGTCCCCTAAAATTTTTGTAACTTCTCGCCGTAAACTAGAAACGAATCTTGATCCCCTATCGAGACAATACTCGCTTGAACACCATGTAATCTCAATGATTTCATCCAGATACAAATAAATCTCCATAGAACATTTCATACTCACCGCGTAAAATGTGCGCCTTAGTCGTACTGTCTACTATCTCCCAAGCTGCATCATGTCCTTTTTGGCTTCTTGGTAACCCAATCACAGAATCCATAGTGATATGATCCCATTTCCATTCAGGTATCTCTAAAGGTTGTAAAAGTCCAGAAGGTTTCTGATGCTCAGCCTTTACTTGCTGGCACACAAGACACGTTTGAACAAATTTGGCTACATCCTTCTTTAAACCATCTCAATAATACACTTTTTTGGTACATTTTGGTTTAGTATCTAGACTGGCGCTTATAAATCATCTCATCGATTTCTCAAATTTCAACATCTTTCAAAGCCCTTAATTTAAATCTAGGGTTTCCGATATTCACCTTTTTTTTTAATTGCATAGATCTTTCTTTTGCCTTCTTCGCTCACTATCAGATTCAACATAGATTCAAATATAACCTGTCTTTTTTCAAGATTCACTCACTCATTACCACCCCTTCCATATCTCATTCTCTAACTATTAATTCTCACTTGAGATTCTTTATATTCAGCAATTTCCTTCCTGTGGTAGTATGGTCATCATAATCCTCAAGAATTTCACATTTCGCCGTCTCAATTTCCTAACTCCTTCTAGAAAAATAATACTTTAGAAGATCTGTGAAAATTAAATGTCACTATTAGTATATGCTTCCCACTTTCAATACAAAGATAATCATTCAAATCATGCAGCCACATAGAGAGGCATAAGCATGGTTTTATTTTCATTTCGGTATCTAACATCCTAATTTTCAGTATAAACTGGTTAAATCATTCTCATTAACAAAGTCTTAAATTGTTTTCATTACTTTAATATCATTTAGAAAATCAACCAGCAATTCCAAATTTAGAATAAATGTCGTTAGACTATTCAGGCCAAGATCCTCTGTGCTCTTTTATGAATAACGCTGATCAATGCTAAACTCAAGCCAATTGGAGCTCATTTGCCTCTACTTCTGGTAGATCTCACTTTATGACTCGCGCCGTAACTCAAACTTTGAACTTCGAAAGTATACAGCTTGAATGTTTTCTGCAGCAAGATCTTCTCTCGCAAGTCTTCATATTCAATAACGCCAAGACATTATATAAAATACAACCAAAATTCACTGAACGCCAAATAATTGTCAAAAATTCGAATTAATAAAAAGTCTTCACATTCCTTTTGCTCAAGAACTCACCAATTTCCGATTGAAATCATGTGCGGTAAATCGTTGATGTCGTCATTATATTTCTGTGAATACTCCTATCCTTTTTCTATTATAGGCTTCCCAGGAAAGTCATTTTCAATGAAACCTTTTCTAACAAATCTTATAGTTGAATTTTCAACTCCTTAAGTATCGAAAACCCCATTCGGTATGGGGTTTTAGAGATTGGAGCTGTTCCTGGTAGTAGATCAATCTTAAGCTCTACCATTCGCTCAGGAGGTAGGTTTTCTAATTCTTCAGGGAAAACATCTGAAAAATTCAACTATAAGATTTGTTATAACAGGGTTTCATTAGGGAAAGTGACTCACCTTGGGGAGCACCTGTGCTATTCATCAAGAAAAAGGATAGGAGTTTAATGTTGTGTATAGATTACCGAGGGCTCAATGATGTGACGATAAAGAATAAATACCCTTTGCCACTTATTGATGAATTATTTGACCAGTTACAAGGGTCAGTAGTCTTTTCCAAATCAGATTTGAGGCAAGGGTACTACTAATTGAGGATTAGAAAGGAGGATGTGCCAAAAACTACTTTTAATTCAAGGTATGGGCATTTTGAATTTGTGGTAATGTCTTTTGGATTGACGAATGCCCCTACTGCGTTTATGGATTTAATGCAGCGAGTATTCAAACCCTATTTGGATCAATTTGTGGTTGTATTTATAGATGATATCTTGGTACATTCTAAGACTCGAGAAGATCATGCTTAACACTTGAGGATAGTGCTTAAAACTCTAAGAGAACATCAATTATATGTTAAGTTCAACAAGTGTGAGTTCTGGCTTGAGGAAGTGTCCTTCTTGGGGCATAAAATTTCTAAGGACGGAATTTCTGTGAATCCTACCAAAGTAGAGGCTACGATTCAATGGAAACAACTGAGAAACCCTACTGAGGTTAGAAGTTTCTTGGGTTTAGCAGGGTATTACCAGCGATTTATTCAAGATTTTTTCGAGAATTGCTGGTCCATTATCTGATTTGACTAAGAAATATGGCAAATTTGCTTGGAATCCTAAGTGTGAGGCTAGTTTCCAGGAATTAAATAAACGTCTGACAATAGCTCCTGTTTTGACATTGCCAAATGGAAAGGATGGTTTTGTAGTTTATTCTGATGCCTCGAAGGAAGGGTTAGGATGTGTTTGATGCAAAATGGGAAAGTTATTGCTTATGCCTCTAAAAAATTAAAACCTCATGAGCAGAATTACCCCACACATGATTTGAACCTGCTATCTTTGCATTGAAAAGGGAGACATTATCCAGGTGGAGTGACATTTGAGATTTTCAAGGCAGCTCTAAAGTGGTTTTGTTTTCCCGTATGAGTTAAATTTGGAGACAGAGGAATGGGTGGAATTTCTGAGGATTATGATTGTACCATAAACTACCACCCGGAAGGCTAATAAGGTGGAAAGTGTGACGCCAAATCAAAGGCTCAAGTGGTGGATTAATAGTTAGAGAACGGGATGTTAGCAGCATGAAAGCAGTAGAATCCTCGCTTGGAAAAATAGGAAGGTTATATTTGGGAATCTTAATATTGAGATCTCGATAGTGGAACGACAAAGAGGCACAAAAGGAAGATCCATAAGGCAAAAAATACTGATTGGAAAAAGCAAAAGAAGGGAGGAAACCCTAAATTTTGAAGCACCTGGAAAGAGTAAGGCTGAAATTTCGAGATCGTAATACGATAGCCAAAAGACGAGGGTTTGAGAAAAGAAATTCTCGGAGGTACACACCAATCGATCTTGATATACAATTCACCCCTCGGAAGCAATAAACAAAAAAAACAAGATTGGACCGAGTTGAGCACACCGTAACTGAAACTGCAAGTAATAATGAG